>BGPR01000022.1:489947-650798 GCA_013235015.1 Araneus ventricosus | reverse complement strand
GCTTAAGGACATAACCCGAGTTAACTAGTTTTGAATACTGTAGGTTACAAAATAAGTCGGTCCTTAAGCGGTTAAGGAACGGTGTAAATTTACGAACGCTAGCTTTCCTGGAACAACCTATCAAATGATAATAAGAATGGCAATCCTTTTATTCTAATATGGATAAGCCATCTGCCAGTTGCTATTCACACCACACTAAATCTATCGGTTCCTTTAATTAATAAACGCCAATTTAAGAATTTTCGGAAAAGATAATTTCGATCGATGTTCACTGCCATTTAAAGAATAAATAATAAATGACTTGCCGAGTTCTTTGTTTGACACGTTAATATGAGATCTTTCAAATGCCCAATACAAATTTTGTTTTGGGGTGAAAAAAGGATAACTTCACAACCTGACGTTAAGGTAGAAAATCAATACATATATATGAATAAAAATGCCTGTAAACATCAACTATGAGACTGAAGGAAAGTCCATTATGAGTAAGAAGAATATTAAAAATAAAACTATATGTTTTATAAAGAAGTTATGGTTGTCTAGTGACAGTGATCCGAAGGTCTTGGCCAGTGGCGTAGGGAGGATAAGTGGCTCCCGGTGCAAAATATGATTTTCGCGCTCCCAATCGTCATGAGTGACTTACCAATTGTAAATGGCGCACAGGGAATAGCATTATTTTCCCGCCCCTCATCAAGAGTGGCGTTAGAGTCTGCTCGACGGGGGCAGGGTCTCCCGACAAGGGGCCACGACGTGCTGTACAAGGGGAGGGACGTAATAATGACCCTCTCAAATTTTTGAATAACCATTGCGTGAACGGGGTACAAAAATTTGTCCCGACGGGGGGAACAGCATCTCCGACAGAGGGGCCCAGCCCCCCCCCCCGGACACCCCACTGGCGCCACCTCTGCCCCTCATCATATTTCGCTTTAAAAAATGACAAACATGCAGTTCCGTTTTGTCTCCATCGAGGTCCCTAATAGTGTTACCCCTCCCGCCGCTACGCCACTGGTCTTGGCATTTTCGCAGAACCTGTGTTATATCTGTGGCGATTCAAATTTTCTCGCGATAGTGAGTTACGAAAGTTTGTGGTCAAGAGTTGTATGGCTGTGTGCTTGAGTGTCATTTTCGTTGTCCTACCACGAAAGAAAGGTACAAGATAGCATCATTTATTGATTTCCTCAATAACCCTCATACAACTTCAAAACAGGATGTGAATTTAAAAAATAAATCAATAAATCAAGAGTTTAATAAAGAATATACGCCCATAGATAATTTAACAATATGAAAAAATAGGAAACTTAAGAATAAAACAAATTCGTCAGGATTAATACGAAACGTTTCTCACATTAAAACAGTAGATTGCGTTATCAATTATACTATTCATTTTTTAACGATAAATTCTAAAATAATTAAATTCAAAAGCCAAAGGATTCTATTTAATTGGAAATTGTATGAAAGAACAATATAAAAACTAAAATTTCAACGACTGCATTTCCGTCGATTGTTCTGAAAAACAAATGACAACCAAAAGTTCGTATTATTCTTGTTAGCATCGTTAGGAATTTTCTCTGGAATATCTGCTTTCTTTTCCATTTTGTTTTCAAAGTGAAGTTTCAACATTTTGAGAAAATTCTCTCACTGCATGCTTTATATTGTCTATATTTATTTTCTTTTATCTTGTGAAATAATGACAATGTTTTCTCATAATGAATTAATCTCAATAAAACAAAACAAAAAAAAACATAAATTTTAATCATGGGATTCAAATACGCTTTGTTAATCGAATAACGTTTAACTAAGTAAATAGATATCTAAACGTCTGGTCTGGGCTCGAACAGACTGATCCAGATAATTTTTAAAACCTTATGTAAAGATAAGACACAGAGATTTAAAGATGAAATACTTTTCTATTGCAATCTGCTTAGAGTCTATACAATCCTGATTTTTAAATTTGGCCCGACAGAGCCCCAAAATTAACCCTCGAGCCAATTTTTTTCTTGGTCCTGCTAGTTTTTATTAATTCGTCCTTTAAGTTACAGTTCGTTTCAGAAATCCATGCCTATCACTTTTGGATGATTTTACACCACAGAGTGATGATAAGCAATGAATAAGAAGAGCGCTGTTCCGGAGTTCTTTGTGCGCCGCGTTTTTATTTTATCTGTTCTTTTCCGGTGTTGCAGTGGCGAATCCAGGGGGTTATATGGGGCTACAGCCCCACCCCCCTCGAGCTGAACCACAATTTTTGATTTTATTTAAAATAATTACAACTGTTTGTTCTTAGCCTCCTTTTTTATTTAAAAAAACGGGACACTTTTGTAGTCACTCCGCTCGTACTTATAGCGTTTTCACAAGGTCGAAAACATTTTTTTAGCTGGTTATTTCACTGCTTTTTTTTATTAAATTATCGAAAGTATTGTAGTGTTCTTTATTATTCTTATTGTTTGATGAGTAGATTCCGTAAAGTTAAAGTGTTTTGGTTTACATAAGCCATGAGGTTTGACATTCGTCACGACGATACAAAATTTGGATAACCTCAGCCCCCTCGAGACAAATCCTGGATTCACCACTGGATTGTTGATATTCATTTTCTATTTGATTTATACTATTTTGTTTTAATTTGAAACATATGTAATGTTTATATATTGCCGTTTAACAAGCAACACCACCTATCTCAATTTTTTGAAATTTAAATAAGACTACATGTTCTAACCAGATGTGAAAAAAATTCAGAAATTTATTTATTTAAAAGAAAAGCACACTACAGAGATAACTCCATTTACAGAGTGCAATGAACAACAAACACACGAAAAACGAAAGCTACAATGAGGGAGTCATATTATATGCATTATTGGCTGTGAAAAATTGAGTATTTTCTTCCTCGTTGAAACTTCAAAAAATTGAGATAGGTGGCGTTGCTTGTTAAGCGATGATATATTGCTTCATGAAAAATAAACATTTCCTCCTCCATCTTTCTTAGGCCGCAGTGACTTAGTGGTAAGGTCTCGAGTTCGGGACCGGAGGGCTCCAGGTTCAAAACCCGATTCCACTGAAGATCCATCGAGTATTGGGCCCGTTGCACAATAAATCATACGCAGTGGCCAAACGCCCTCCCGTTGGTGTGGTGTGGAAGTTTGGAGGGGGCGCCAGCTCAGGCGTAATCCTCGTCATCTGACCGAGGTTCAAAGTTACGAGGTCCGTCCCAAAATAGCTGTCGTGTTGCTTCAAAATGGGACGTTAATATAACAAACAATCTTTCATCTCACCATTAGTTTGGTGAAATCAAAGCCAACTAGCGCATGCGCGAGACCGTGGAGAGTTTCCGTATCTGAAAACACGCTGTAGCCAAAAAAAAGTGAATATATATTAGTAAATAAAATATAAAATTCTGCATTAGATGCGAAAGTTTATTACAATACACTGTGTTCTAAAACTCTCCATAATTTTAATGAACTAACAGTAATTCATTTTATTACTCGGTTCTATGTAACCTGAGCAGTTCTTTGAGGGAGACCTCCACAAAACGTCACCCTTTCGAACATAGGCAATATAATCGAATTTTCTTTTCGAGGTGATAGTTCATTTAGATATCACCATTCAGTGAAGATTTTCAACTGTGTATTTAAATAAAGTGTGACTATTCAACTGAGCGATGATTTGTGGAGACTTGACTGAACAAGAAGATTCTATTATAAAAAATGCTTCACAAATTTATAATTTAAAGGGATTTTCTAAATTATACGCGTGGCTTGAAAATTTAAACCTATTGGATGTCCAGATGGGGGGGATCTTGGCCTGATGATCTGAGTATCTAGTGAAGCTTTTCAGTTGTGGATTTAAATGCAGTGTGACGGCTCAACTGAGTGATGATATGTGGAGGTATGACTGTACAAGAAGACTTAATTGTAAAAAACATTATTGAAAATGTAAACCTGTTAGATGTTCAGATGGGGGAATCTTGGCCTGATGAGCTGAGTATCTAGTGAAGATTTTCAGTTGTGAAATTTAAATGCAGTGTGACGTCTCAACTGAGTGATGATTTGTGGAGGTATGACTGTACCAGAACGTTCCATTATAGAAATGTTTCAACAATTTATAATTTAAAGGAATTTTTGTAATTATACGTGTGGCTTGGAAACTTAATCCTGATTGGTGTCCTTATGGCGGAGTCTTGGTCTGATGATCTGAGCAGTAGTCAAATACAGAGGTATCTTAATAAAATAGCTAAAAATTACGAAATTAAACTTAATCTTGTCCGCACAACTAAAACCAAGAAGCACCACTTAGAGTTGCCAAGAATGCAGTTATATAAAAGCATTCCTAATGTTTTTTTAGATTCAGTTTTAATTAAATTAGTTTTTAATGCGTTGGATACGTTGTCTTAAATATTTACGTTTAATTTTCGATAATATAAAAAAATATTAAATTACGATTTTTTCGAAATTTTTGAAATAATTTTTCCACAGTTTATTTTTACATTATTTCGTGAAAAAACGCAATTTTTATGTATAATATTACTAATAAATTGATAATTTTTCCTAAATATTGTAGGTTGTCAAAATAATGAAAGTGGTTGATTCCAAGAAATGCCAAAAGTTTCATCGCTAGTATAACACTCATGTTTCTACAGAAATTATGCGATTTCTGTCGAACAGGTGATTAGCGACTCAAAATTTCGGACAAGCGATTAGTGATGTGAAGTACATTGATAGCAGCTGGATAGTGCACTTATACCTCCGGTTGTCCGAGTCTTTCCTGACGAATAAAAAACAAACTTCAACTTGACCAAGACTAGGAGCTCCCAGGAGCAACTTTCGGAGTATATTTTACCAACATATCTCGATAATATGAAATTTCCTTTTTTTTTTTTCATGACTCTTTTTGCTTTTATTGTTTTTAACATAAGAAAAACTATTTTTATTTTAAGATACTGACTCATCTGAAAACTAACTTCAATCTGATCAAGATTAGGAGCAAGGCTAGGAGTTTCCAGGAACAACTTTTGGAGTGTATTTTACCAACATTTTGTCGATTCGCCAACATTTTGTCGCTAATCGCTTGTCCGACACAAATCGGATGTGTGCATCGGGTCTAAGTTATTAGGATTTCACTTCCTCCATGAAACTAATATGTTTGTCATCGAGTTACCTTGTAGATAGTTTTACTCCCTTTACATTTTGTATCAACACATGTATAATGGCTAGATTTCTTGCTAATGAGCGAAGAAACGAATAGGTAATCCCACGGATAGTCGAAAGAGGCCACAAATCTTATCTTCCAGAAACTTTTTTGTACTCCGCCAGAATCTGGTTTTAAAAGGATATTTTGAAAATTCATCCTCCCGTAATCTAAAGGTTGATTTTTTAGACACGAACAGTTCCACACAAAATTTCGGTTGTTACTGATAGCTTTTTCATAACATAAGAAAACTATTCCCCCCCCCCCTGAATTTGGAAAAAGTTCCATGAATTTGAACTTTTAAGGAAATTTGTTTTTTTAACTGAAAAAAAAGTTAAATAGAGCATTATATAAAGGGCTGAGTTTTACTAAGCAGTATGAGTCATATAAAACGCTTAAAGATTGTGAGAGAGAAAAAAATAGACTTTTCTCCTTAACATCTTAAAACGGGAAACAAAATTGTTTTTTATAAAAAGCTAAATTTTATTGATTTTTTCTAAGAAATCGCTGTAAGTAGAAATTCTTATTCTAAGGCAGCATTCTTATGCAGAAATATGTGACATAATCTAGGAAAGAAATCGACCGATTTCTTTCATTTTTATTAGCATAAAAAGAAATGAAGTTTCAAACGAAACAACTAAGTCCATCCCTGCCAACTTTCATACTTTGTCAGAGTTCTATATCAGTGTTGCTAAGCCGGTGTAAAGCCAGCACGGGTGGCGCCAGGGGGGGGGGCCGGGGGGTCAGGCCCCCCGTCGGGAAAAAATTTTGTATCCCCTCGAGGAGGGGTATTCAACTGTAGTTGATAAATAATAATCTGGCGAAAATTTGAGACCAATTTCATTACACTCGTGGGGGGGGGGGGGGGGGGCGCCGCGCCCCCCCCCCGTCGGGCAAACTCTATTGCCATTCCTGAAAGCCAGAAGAATGGAATACCATTTCTACCCTTAACAGTGGTCATAAAATGGAAACGAGCCTGGAGAAAAGTTGCCATACTCGGAGCAACACTTCAACGGGATCGATAACTGAGTCACGTAAACCATACGACACTTTCTGCTCTCGGTTCTTTTTCGTCTAAAAATGAGGATGAAGTCTTGTTTTCATGATTCTATTCGTTAGAGTCCCGTAAATATTGGTTGTAGACGCACTTTTCTGTCTATATAACAAAACTGTAGCCATCTAGAGGAATATTTTAATCACGCATAGACTACGAGTAGGAACATACATAACATTGTTCGATTCCACAAAAATAATTTTCTCTTTAATTACTTGCTTCCGAGTTTGGAATCACTCGTAAAATACTTTTGATTGTATGTTAATAAACCCCATAATTTAGATTTGTTTTACCTTGCCGATCTGTGAACACATAAAAATTTGACTTTTTATTCATTTCTATTCATTACTCTCAAGATTTTATCTATCATTTTATTCATTTTTCTCAAGATTTTTTACCTATTTTATTCATTTCTCTCAAGATTTTATCTATTTTATTTATTTCTATCAGGATTTTATCTACAATTTTATTCATTTCTCTCGTGTCAGTGATGAGTGTTTTACCGGAGTGTACAGACTCTTGGCAGTGGCGTATTAAGGTGGGTGAGGCCCGCATCGGGTACCAGCTCTGACGGGGTGACAAAAAATTGCCGATTTTGTTTCAATGCGCCTGTGTGTTACATAAAATAACATGTCAAATAATATACATGGGCTTTAACAATCGCTAATTTTAGCAAATTGCGGGTGAACGATGTGATGCTGTAATGATTTAGAATTAATTTTTAGGAAATTCTCAACAGCTGACTAACTTTTATCAAAATGTGATTCTGTACTAAGAGAACACTTAATCAAGCTAGAACAGTCAACTCAGTTACAGTCGGGTAAGATATTAACAAGCTATTTGCCTCCCACCACATAAAATGAATTTATCTTACTTCTGGGTGGAATTGTTAAGGAAAAGATTTTGACTGATATTAAAAATGCAATGTACTTTAGTATTATATTTGACAACACGCAGGGCATCTCACACATAGATCAACTGAATGAAATCGTTCTTTGCGTTCACATAGATAACCAGAAATTGAAATAAAGGAGTCATTTCTAGGTTTTTTTTCCAGCTAACTGGGAAGAAAGCAGTTGGCATAACAGAAGATATTTTAAAGGTTATTGAACGGGATGGTGTAGATTTAACAATGTGCCGAGGACAAGGAAACGACAGTGCTTCTACAATGGCTAGAGTGCATTTAGGAGTTCAAGCAAGGATTGGTCAACTTAATCCTAAAGCATTGCATGGCTTGTACCCTTTACAAACAAATTTCTGAATCTGAGTGGAGTACACTCTTTTGCAACAGTTCCATTATGTGTGACTTTTTGGGGGTCCTTAGAAAGTTTGTACGTGTTTTTCTCAAGTTCTGCGCACAGATGGACGATCATTCTGACAAATGTTGAAGTTACAGTTAAATTTAGTTATATTAATTTGAAACTACACGAGGGCTAATTTGGGACGGATCTCGTAATTTTGAACCTCGGTCAGATGACGAGGACGACACCTGAGCTGATTCCTTCGCCAAACTTCAGCACCACACCAACGGGAAGACGTTTGGCCCCTTACGTATGATTTAACGTGCAATAGGCCCAATACACTGCGGATCTTCAGTGGAATCGGGTTTCGAACCTGGAACCCTCCGGTCCCGAAGCCGACACCTTACCATTATAGGCCACCGCGACACTGAAGTTACAGTTAAGCGACTTTCAGAAACAAGATGGAGTGCTCACTACGAAGCTGTTAAGCCTATGTTTAAGTGCTTTAAGAAGATTGTCGATGCCATTGAGGAACTGTATTATGCTTCGGAAACGATCGAAACCAGAGGATCAACTCTGTTGCCTTCAATGTGCGATTTCTCGTTTTTGAGCTTTTTGTGTTTATGGAATAATGTCTTAAAAGAAGACAACCACGTTCAAAACTATTTGCAGATTCTTGGAATAAGTTTCTATAAATCTGTTATCGAGATGAGAAGTCTAAAGGACTCTTTAAAAGACAAAAGATGTGACCTTGTTGAGGAAGCACTGGAATTTGCAAAAGACACATGTGAAGACATGTGGATTCCTATAATAAAAAGAAGAGCTGTCAGGAGGAAGAAAATTATACCCGCAGAGAAGGCTGCAGATGAACCGCTGACTTTGGACCAAAAACTGAAAAGGTCAATGTTAGAGTGAATTGACAGGTTTCAACAAGAAATCGATACACGTTACGAAGGCATGGAATGTATATCAGATAGGTTTGCAGTCTTAGAGCCCAGCTGAAACTTCGGAAACTGAACTTCCCAAGCTTGTACAAAGTTTGGTTGAAAATTACAATGAGCTTTCTGCAGATAGTAGGGGGAGTTGGGGTAGATTGATACGCGGGAACATTGATACAGTCCATAAATTTTGATGAGTGGAATGACTCAAGATGTTCAGTGGCGGCGACTCTGGGGGGCGAGGGGGAGCAACCTACCCCACTTTTTGCGGGGAAAATTAAATTTTATTTTATTTTAATGGCCCAAACTAGAAATTTTAAAAAAAGAAGCAATGTCCGAGGAAGTCAAATAAGTAATCACTGGTGCTTAATTTTTAATTAACCCTCTGACATTTACGAGAATTTGAAATGCGTAAAAATGAGGAGAACCGTCGAAATTGTTATCAGTGTTGCCTGCCTAGCCCCTCGTTAAGACAACTCCGTACCTCTTAATGGCAACTTGTCAAAAGGGTTAAAAAAAAAAAAAAAAAAAAAAAAAAAAACGTCTTTGTTCGTTCAATCAGTGTGATTGATCACTGCGATATCTGTTAGAAGAAAAATAGAACCGATTTTGAAATTCTCTAGGCTTTTTCCAGCTGCCTAAGTAGGCATAAATGGAAATGTACACATTTACACTTGTTTTGAAAACACTGTCATAAAAATACACTCCATAGTGAGCGTCTTCTTTCATTCTGAAATATTTTTGAAGGCTCGTGATGAACCATAAATTAAAAGACAGATGATACTGTACCCCGTTGGCTAATGACCTGAGAGGGGGACGCTTGTGATGAAACCACCTGTGGTAGTTGGTCACCTACGTTGATACTAATGGGTTTTCTCATGAGAACAAGAATTATTCATCGTGCTCTCGAGCCGTTCTTCACTAGACTCTGGTCAACATAGCGTGGAGAGTACGCATCTCTCTGGTTCATGAGATCGATTAGTGCTACGCTGGGTTATTTCGCTATAGTCTGAAACAGGGAACTGTGTTGAATCAGAAATATTCTGTTCAAATATGGTAGTAATTTTCAAACTGCATTAGGATAATTGCAGGAATTTTTCACTGTGTGGAATAATAAGGTCGGTCAACTTTTACTGTACTGTCCAGGGCCGAATTTTGACATTTCTGGGCCTTATTCTGCACCCCCTCCCAAAAAGGTAACATATAATTTTAAATTTATTATACAATAGTTTATCTTTGAAACATATAATTACTTAATAAAGTCTTTATAATCCTTGGTCCATATTAAATTTTTAATTCAAAATTAAACTACTTGTGAAATAACAAAAAATTAACACCTGCAAAAATACTTCATCGATTTTCTTGAAAACGAGTTAAATACCTATTAGAACTTCTTTCTTCGCCCTTTTTGCTATGAATAGGCTTGAACGGTCGCTGAAGTGGACAAATCTTATCCAACGCGTGGAAGTACAAGGGCAAGAAGCTTTGGAGTCGATAAAGACTAAAAAATGTATCGTTCAATATATTTAATGTAACGAATGTAAATTTCAAAAACATCATTTTATATGCCCTTTTCAAAATAATACTGAAAATATTTGGTGGTTATTACTTCCGTGTATGCGCCCCCTGACAGCTTCGTCCTAGACTATGTCCTAGATTGGCCCTATGTAAAATCTGGCCCTTATACAGTCAATTAACTGAGTACAGTGTTTTCATAAGCACTGTCGTTTATCATTACCATAGTCTCAGTGGCCGCGACTCGGGGGGGGGACACTTTCTACAGAAAAATTAAATTTTTATTTTATTTCAGCTGTCTAAAATTAGGAATTATATAAAAAATTAAAATTAAAATTTAGCTAAATTTTAATTTGTATTTAAAACTTAATAATTAAAACTTAAATAATTGCTAATAATCAATTTAGCTAAAATAAAAATTTAGCTAATTTTGTAACTAAATTTTTAAATTTTGTTGTCTACACCCTATACTTCGGAGTACTTTTATGTGTCTAAAAATTTTTGCCCCCCCACTTTTGCTACTCAATCGCCGCCACTGAAGATGTTCACATCCCCTCATATATATACCATTGTAGCCCTTAGCACAAGGTATATTTTTCAGCCATGCTTAGTCAAAAGTTAATTTACAAATGAATAAAACCGCTAATTTTCTCGTCTAAGTGAATTTTACTCAAGTATGTGTGGTGTGATTTCTTTAAGTATTTATGTTTTCCTGCCAGGGAATATACTACAAAGGTAGTGAAAAACATTTACTTTTTCTGAACTATATTAAGTTTTGAGGTTGTTTAGCATTGTTTTTGGGTGACCACTTGTTTTAAGTAAAAAAGGCTCTCGAGGCAGATTGATACAATTGACTCCGGGGCACCCTGATACACGTTTTCTGTGTATTTCAATGTGCTTTAACAGCAACTTCTTTGTAAAATCGTCTTCAGTAATGGAAAAAACGGAAAAATGAACTATCTAAGAGAAACAGGCAATTAAACATTTGTTTTAAACAATGAAAACGGTTTGAATTTCATTGCAAAAATGAAAAGTATTGCTGTAAATTAAGTTTTTAATATTTTTTACGAATTTATTAAAATTGGAGAAAAATTGTACGGAAACTTAATTAACATCATCGAAAAGATCATTTTTTGCATTTTCAGATGGTGTAAACATTATTTTTGTGCTATGTTATTTTAGTAGGTCATCAAGGAAGAACGCGAAAAATTCCCTTAATTTTTAATTATTTAAAATTTCTAAAAACGGCTTCGAGGTACACATTCCCTCCCTCTAAAGTATTTTTACACACACGCAAACACACACATTCTCCTTTATGATTTGTAGAGATAAATTATTTTCTGAGGCATTATTGTTTCATTTTTCCAGTCTCATTAAAAATGTTGAATTTCGGTTAAAATAAAAGTCTGTTACTTTATTAAACTTTTAAACCTTGATTTGGAATAAAAAGTTAATTGATAAAACAAATATTGTTTTAATCCAACACCAATTAATGATCATTATTTTCTATATTTCCGTGTGTATCAATATACCCCTAGTATGGAGCAGATTGATACAAATCCATTTTTAGGAAAAAAGTGTGATAAGTATTTTATTATGTCATTTATGACCAAAACTCGACTACAGTCCTATATTAGATTAACAAATGTATAAATATAGTGCACTAGTTCTAATTATTACCGTTGGTAAAATCATTTTTTAGCTTTTCAAAAAAAAAGTGTATCAATGACCCCGCATTCCTTCTATCATTACAGAAATTCCATGCTTAAGAAGATTTCTAAAAGCCGCCAAAGTTCCAAAAGAAGAGTCTCTTGGTTGTTCTTCCTTATGATTCTTAGAGTTTGTGGCTGAATACGAACTTTTCGAATCTGTTCCAAAACTCACTTGAGCATTAAGATTTTTTTTTAACTTTATGTGTTTCTGTTGGTATTTTGGGCAAACTTGATACTTTTGATAGTTTAAAAATCATTGTTGGAATTCATATCAACAGTGGTTTTCTTTAAATTCTGTTAAAAGTAACGCTATGATTAAATAATATATTCTCTTTACATTTTTGCATACACATTTCAAGAAAATATTTGCACTGAGGCATGGAGATGATTTTTCCCCTTGTAAAAAAAAAAAAATCAATTAATCGTTGTCAAAGCATCATTGTGTGTATAAATAGGTAATATATTTCTCAACCAATTCCATATTTAATCATATAAATTCATGTTGAATTTTCGAAAAGAAATTATTGAAAATCTGTATCACAAATACAATTTTCTAAATTAAATATAGATAGATATAATGTATAAATTATTGATGATAGTTTTAAGAATACTTATTTTTCGACTGGAATTCGAAACATACTTTCGAAAATTTGGAAAACACCGTAAGGAAAAAAAGAAACAGCATTAGTAAATACTACTAATAATAAATAATGATAATTAAATATAGATATATGTATAAACTATTGACGACAATTTAAAGAAAACTACTAATTTCCCGGCTAACATTCAAAACATATTTTCGAATTCGAAAATTCGGAAAACAAAAAAGCAACACGTTAAATAATGCATAAAAACGAAGAGAAGACATCCAACTGAACCGGTGACTGAAGATGAACAAACGACGTGACGTCGGCTTGTCTGAATTCTAACAGCTCTTCGAGATAATTTTCATCAGAGAACCAGTTTCTTATGAAGTGTGAGTTACTGGCAATACAGCTTTATTCCTATACAAAAATAATATAAAGCAGGTGCATTTTTAAAATTGATTTTCGGTATCTGCTATGCAGGCAATGAACCGTAACAAGAAGTGAAAAGTTTAAAGCATTCATCTGTATTTGACGCATGTTCGCAAAATGTTTGATTAAGAAGTGACAAGAATAAAATACAGTAATGCACTGTTTATACGTTTCTATTTTATACGTCGTTTCATCACAGTCCCGATTCATTCGTAACTATTGCAATGTAAAGTACTTCGTTTATACGACGCAAAAGCTTCGGTTATATGTCGTTCCCTCCCCCTTCTAAAATTCGCAAATTTTCAGCTACCAGAGAAACTAAACAGTCAAGAATCAGCAATTCATGACACCATTTCTTCAATATGATTCGAAATCCATTTTTTTCATAATTTAAATCATTTTTCAATTCTGCAGGTAATAATCTTTTATTTTTATTAGTAACCTCCAGAGGATCTTAAATTAAAATTGCAAACATAGCTTTCTTAGATCTTGTAAACCAAATTTAAATAGGTAATTCCAAACTTTTTTTAAAAAAAATATATATATGCCTAAATGATATTAAAAAAGTTAGAGAAACTAATAGCTTAATTCCATACAAATTTTGAAATTATCAGTACCAAACAAGAGGCCGATGTTTTCAGATATTATCTTTCACAAAAATGGTCCTATACAGTGGTGTAGTCGCAAAATAAGCAGTGCTCCGGCTCCACTACACCTCTGTCCTTATAATACTTAAGTAAACAAAAGGAATGCTGCAGAATTTATAATTTTATCGTCTTTGCCCGAAACAGCTATTCTGACATAATTAAAAATTTCGGACTTTTTTTCCCCTGAACCATAACACTAGGGAATGTCCTTATGATCTGCAAAAATTATCAGCCTGATCGAGATTTCTATAAAGCTTAATTTTTTCCACATTTTTAACACTTATTTACTTTAACACAAAGCTTATTAATTATCACTTGCTAGAACTACGATTAGCTTACTGGTTTATTGTCTTTGTAGTTAACATTAACTTTCTAAAATTTATTGAATAAAATAATCTTTTCATCTTTTTGGCCGTGTACGTCAATTTCAAGATGCTCGAAATAGCGAAATTTGATTGATTGTGAATTCCGTATCTATGAATAAGGGGTTGAAGTTGATATATGAGGCAAATAAAGAATAATAATTTATGCTACAATATTATTCTGTCGAAAAAGGATGCAAAACAAATGCTGGTGTTAAATGCCATAAGCAATTTCGCCCTTTTCCTGATTTTGCCGTTGTATTTACTTAATTGCACCGGATTATATTATTAATTATTTTGAACATTAGAAAGTAGGAACATTACGTATTATGGTATTTTTAAAAAAATTATTCAATAAATTGATTTTTACGATTCTTTTACTAAGCCTTGTTTTCTTCCATCCGAAAAAGCGTAGATATCATTTCAAAATTCAAGTGTGAACAAGATAGTTAGGTGACGAATCTCTTTTTTCCCCGACAATAATAATGAATTTCAAAAACGCAAATTTCTATATGACCATCAATACTCAAAGCGTCAGATCGGTTTCCATAGCAGAAGATTATGCATTGAAATAAATAATTAGCTAAGAAGTTAACAAAAACAAAATTTCCTAATGTTGCATTGATAGCAATTTACAACAGTTCTACCAGAGAATTATGAACAAGCACAACTTTTCCTTATAATGCGGCAAAATATTTCTTTTAAACAATTCTACTAAACCAGAGCTTCTTAACTTTTTACACTCGCATTTCCTTTTCGGATGGAAAAAATTTTGGCGACCCTACTTTTGTTTAAAAAAAAACCCATCCTACTTGAAAGTTGGAAAATAAACAAGGCAATGAAGAATTCTTTAAATGTGACTAAAAGGAGGTTCAAATGCAATATATTTTTAACAAATTTTAATGAAATTTTTTAAGGCAAGATAATTTTCTTGGCTACTTTTGCTTACAAATTTTGTACACATGGAAAAGAGTCCTTGTAAGAATTTTGGCGACCCCAAACCGGGTCATGACCCATAGATTATAAGAAGCACTGCAGTAAACGCATAATGTGGTCGAATCAGTGGATTTAACAGATTGACATAGATAATTTTGTTTAACTTTACATTGATAATCAAGAAGCGCAGCCTGTTCAGAACAATATTTACAGCAAAAGTTCCCCCTTAAAAATGTGATCAAATAAAACTGATTCTTCCAAAGCGCCTAAAAACAATTCAACCAAGCGAACAATTTGCTCGAATCAATGATTTACCCTACGCCACTTAATAATCTTCGCCTGGCTTTATTCTTTGACCATCCTCGGAGAAGGACCTACCTCAGCGACGCAAGAGAAAACAGTGCAAGTTCCTAGTAAGACAACAGCCGGGAGACTGGCGCGATCTACAAAAACGCAGATAATGCTACATGTGGAGTAACACACCACCACGTGAGAGAGACAGGAGATGAGGGGAGAAGGGGGTAGAAGCTACCCCAAGCGCGGTTTCGTCCCGCCAAATTCTACTATCGAGGTAGAACTGTATTTCAAATACCGCGGGTGTGTAGACTGGCTTGCCTTTACGCGGGAGATAGTCTGGTAGTCTTCGCTCAGAAATGGTAACCATTTAAACCGGGGGGATATGTTTTTGTTTCTCTTCTGTCACAGGCAGCTTTTCCTCCCTATGGTTTTCGCTCATCTCAGCTAGCATCTTCCAATTTATCCTTTCTCTGTCATACATGCTCTGTTTCGAGTGGGCGAGGTCTTTCTTGGCTAGTGCTGTCACAGATTTCTGAGAATATTGCTTTTTGGACTCGCTTGTTGGAATTGATATTTTTTAGGTAAAATAAAATACAAAATCAAAACCAATTTTTTTCTGCTAATGATAAAATATTTTCGCTAAAGTTAATTGGTAAAATAATTGACCCATTTTAACGAAAAATAAATTTATTTTTTAAATAAATGTAATTTTCTTAACCTTTCCAAGTCCTTTTTACCATTCTTTGAACTTTAAAACAGTAGATTTCGAACGAACCTGACCCAAACGATTACCGTTAATATAGCATTCTTAATTATATTTCTGAAAATTATATTAATCTATTTTTAAATGTATGCTGGTTACTCCTAATGTACTATGTTTCATGCATTTTTCAATAAAATATTCATAAAATTTTCACTTCACATTGGCAAAAAAGCACTTGGAAATTAAAAAAACCAATTATTATTTTTTTTATACCTAGACTTATCAAATAAATAAAAAAAACATTCATATAATTAAACAATTTAAGATTTATTCGAAAACTACAGAATCTGAAAGAAGATAAGAATTAAAAGACTGAACAATAAAAAATTTTCGAAGATGGAATTATATTCGTTATACATTTGAAATATAATCAATTTTTCTCTGAAATCTTACTGTCTGAAACTCGGCATTACTACGTCTTCATAGCATTTATGAGCATATTTGGCGATTACAGCGATCAATTCTTTTCTCAGTGATGCGTAGTTAAAATTTTTCCAAAGGGATAACTCGCCAAATGTAGAAAAGGAATTTTGAGCTCCGAGCCGCTTGCGTGTCGGTTCGAGTGACTGTGTTAGAGTGAAGCTGGAGACGAGTTGGTGTGTACTTTGATCATTGGTGTATCTTACTTTCTCAAATACTCTACTTTAATACTCAAGCTGTAGATGATCGTATGGATTTATATATTGCTGTTATCATCGGGAGTACGATGTATTCATGGTGCGTTTTTTAAATTTTCCCAAGGTTGATTTTCCGTGTTTTAATAATGGAGAAATTACATCGCGTACCGGATGTTAGTAGACAGGATTATTATGCTTTTGTTAATGAGCTGAAACTCTTTCATCAAAATAGAGGGTAAGTTCTCTTGATTTATTTAAATTTTGAAAAAAAAATATTTTATTTCTGTGTGAATTGAAACTTAATTTTGATCGTAAAAATTTCAGGACACCTTTTCGTCATCTTCCTAAGATCAATGGCCGGGAAATCGACTTACAGAAATTTTATAATCAAGTAACTGCGCTAGGAGGATTACAGAAAGTAAGTGGAATTACTTTTTATTCATTATTTTCAGTTGAAATGTTTTTGAATTATTTCTGTGTTAATTAACATCACTGTTAGCGATTTTGCGTATGGGGTTGCCATCAACACTCGTTCAACAGCGGTTTCACTGAGGCCCCTGTGAGGTTATAGCATCGAAGTACTATGATCGCATCTCAATATTGGATTTTGTTACCTTGTGACTCTTTATACACTCCGTCCCCCGTTTCTACTCTACTCCGCCCAGTGTTTTCAATTCGAAGAAAGGTGCCTTGCTTTTGATAATTACGGATGGGTAGCTTAAGTCAACAAAGGATCTTAAGCCTAATGTAGAGGGTTAGATATATATTTAATAACATGTACGTTGTGCCATAAACATTTGGCGGAACTCGTCCCATGGAATAATACTGATATTCCTCATATTATTGTCTTTTAATAAAATCAATACAGAGATCACAGATATACGATGAAATAAAATAGCTATATTTATTTTGTGTAGTTATTTGCTTTTAAATTTTTTCATTGATTTTTTTTTTGAAAATGCCATTTTGTTATTCTCGTTTAGACTTTTTGTTGTTGAATTTTAAAACGTTTTTCTTGTTAGGCAGGATTTCGACTGTTTCGATTGTTATTGATTACTTTTTGCTGTACATAGTTTTTATATTTTCTTTGAATACCAAAATAAAACAGGAGAAATTTTTGGACGGTGATGTCGAATCTCAAAAGATTATCAAGAAAATAGTTTTATTGTTAAAGGCAGAAAATCAGGGTTTAATAAAAGTGGTTTTTATAATTATTTATGTTGAGCACTTTTTGTTATTATTTAGTTAATTTTCTTTTATTGATCTGTTGGAAAAACTTAACTAGATTCTTTCTCATGCTTTCATTATTGTTATTATTCATTAAATGTCTAGCTGAAAATAGCAATAGATTAAAATGTGTTATTCTTTTTGGCATTTATGCTAGATATACAATTTTTTATAATAATAACCATTATTTATTTGAACTAAATAAACAATGTAATTTGTTCTGCTTGCAGAAATGTTTTATGTATAGGATTTTTTTTTAGTGAAAAAATTAAAATGGCAAAGAAAAATTGTATTTAAAGTCTAGAATGAATTATACATCAAAAATGACATTCTAGCATAGTTTCCTGGGCTGCTTTTTTAATGTTTCAAATGATGACTGCTTGATATGTAGGATTATACATCTTTTTCATTTTTTTAGTGAATGAAGACAGTATGAAGTTTTAGAACAGTGAAAAGTTATAAATATTTTAGCTCTAATGGAATTAATATTTTATTTGCCCTTTTGTCATACTTTTTTTCTTTACCATTCTTATTTTCAATTCTTAATCATTCATCTTCTGACCATTTAGAATTAGATAAGTTAAATACAAAGCAGTAAATAACTCTTAGAAGCTTACCCTGAGAAATTAATTATTTTTGTCTTATTTAATGTTTGCTTTATTCTTTATGATTTTATATCTGAGGATTGTGTTTAGCCTAACTGACTTATAATTTTTTTATTAGTTATTTTAAAAACTGCCTGGTAACAGTGTCTCTCATGTTTTTACTATAATTAATTCATAATATTTAATTATAAAGAAATTCAAAATTTCCATAATCAATAAATATTCTTATGATGTATAATTTTTAAAAATTATTTTGAAGATGCCAATTTCTGAGTTCTACTTCATGTAATTATATTTCTTGTTTGAAGTATTTAGTATTATTAAATAGTTTAAAAAAATGCTGGTATTTTTTAAACCATTCAATTTAAGTCTTTATAAAAATAACATCTTTGTGTTCTGAAATACCTGCTTGTCATATTTTTTTGCTGTTATAGATAGATTACTCTCCTAATTAATTAGTTAGCTTTAAGCTAGTTTATTTATGTTAGTAACATAGCTTTCTTACTCTTTGAAATGAGATTACATCACAAGAAGCATTTTATACAAATAATAATTATTATTTACCATAAATATTAAATGCTACACTGATAGAAGCTTCAGATAATATTTGAATTAGAGGGAAAATATCTTGATGTTTATTAATAATCCAATATATGAAAATAATTAAAATTTTTATAGTTGTTTTAGTAGGAACTTATTCTTAGTGTAAAAACAGTGAAATATTAAAGCATAAAGACATAATCAGGTTGCAATTGCATTTTGAGTTTAGAAATAAATATTGTGTTTTTCTATGATAAATTGGCCTATGGTCAGAGAAAGTAATATTCAGTTTATACTTTCAAGTTTTAATGCATAGTTAAACTTGCAAAAATTTTCAAAATCTGTGCTGTGTTGATTAAAATCTTTCTTGGAAATGCCAATTTAAAAAATTAATTTTAGAAGAAAAAAAGTTTGGAGGAAAGAGTATAAATTCTTTTATATCCTCAAAAGCCCATTTTATGAAGGTTATTTTAACAATTTGATTGACATTCCTTATGTAAGAATGCTCATATAATGTGCGACTTAGTGTTTGTATGCATTAAAGACTTCTTTTTAAACGTACAACTTCTGTGTATTTTTTTCTGAATTGGTATTTAGCAGGTTAAAGATTTAAATTTTTTTGTCTTTGTCAGATATCTTATGAAAATTGAATACTTAAATTTAATTATTCTTTTATTTGGATTAAAATTAGTTTTTAATTTATAAGTGAATTCTTATTTTGTATCCTCAAATGAATTTCTTTTTCCATAATTAAGAGAATACTTTGTTTTATTTCATATCAAGGATAAGAATTTGACAGCTTTTCTGTGTCCTTTAAATTGATTGTGCATAATTGGAAACTAGAGGAAATTGGAAACTTTAGACTTAACTTACTAGACTAAATTAGAAAGTAGAGAATAATTTTGGGATGCAAGGTACATTTGAACATATATTTTGATCATTTAATTACAACTAATCTCCTTGCAACAATTAAAATAATCTTATAAAAATGCATTTACTTTCAGTTATTTTGTAAAAATGTTTAAATGCTATATAGTGGAATGAATATACTTTTCTCGTTGTAACAGTAGACTGTAGTTCAATATTTTTATCATAAGATATTGTAATTATGTGCTATAATGCACTGATTTTGGTAGCTGACCTCAAGCCAATGAATGTGCTTGGAAATATTTTTTATTATTATTTTGTTAAAGGATATATCTTAGGTTATTTTTTGTATGGATGTATTGGATGATTATTTGATATTTTATTATAAAATGGCTATCTTTTGTTCTGCTGTTAATTTATTTGTAATTTTATTAGATTTCCTCACATTTTCCTCTCAATTTTTTCTTCTTTTTGTTTTGCTATATCTATTAAATGAAGCAGTAATTTTAAAAAAGATCTAGGTATTATTCCTTTCATAAGTTACAAGACATTTATTACAAAATAACTAACCTTTTATAATTTTTTTGAATTTTATCTTTTCTTAATGTCAGTTGAGTAACAATGACTGATTTGAATATATTCATTTAAAGGATAAATTTGCTTTATACTTTCAAAGTATCACTTTCATAATTCAATACAAAGACAAAATTAGAAGTTCTTTGGAAATTGTCCTTTTCAATTTTTGATCAGAAAAACTGTAGAAAGATATGTTTATTTTCGGTAATGATACATGTTGTATATTTAATATACTTTGAGATTTAATTTAGATTCATTATATAAAAGATTAAGTTTTTAAAATTATATATTCAATCACTTTTTTTCAAAGTTGTTAGGATCAATTTTCTTAATCTTGATCTAATGTTTAATGAATCAGTTTTTGTCAGATAGCTAAATAATAATATAGGATTATTACAAACCACTTAAATAGAAATTTATTTTCTGTATGTTACCATTTAAAATGCTTCTTGGCTCATCTTTTAAATTAGATGCTGATATTTGTCAATTCAATTTGACTTTAAGTATTCAAGTATCCCTTGTAAGATTTAGATAGGAGTTTTAAATTTACTATAAATCTGAAACATCACATATCATCCAATATATTTATTGGAAAATATATTAATGAGATGTTATTGATTATTAATAATTAAAATAGTTTGCTGAGATAAATGTCATTCCAAATATTTCAATTCAGATATCATTTCAATAAACAGCCTGTACTTTGTATTTTGTACAGAGTTAACCCGGGAGGATGCGCACTACGAAGAGTATCATGAAGATGCACAAGGGTGTGTGTGACACCCCAATTTGTTATTTATTTAAACAAAACTATCAACATTTTTATGATATATCTGTACCAAATGATTCGTGCAAACAATTTTTTTTATACAATAACAAATTTGTAGACGAAATATTTAGTAAATAATACATTATATTATTCAACGTATTGTGAGTATTGAAGTATTTCCTGCACACGTTTTCAACATTTTTTACAGTAAAGAATCATCAGTATTAATCCAATTAAGAATTCTGATGGGCTTTACCTTAGATCTAATAAATTTGGGGCGTAATACACTTTTAATTTTTCAGAATAGTTTCTATAATTTTAATCTTTTCCTCCAATAGTTTTTGTGAAAGCTGATAAGACATTTAACAGCTGACTACAGTTACAATACGTCCAGAATAATAAAACTTTGCATCAATCTCTTGATATTTTTACTTGCACTATTATCCAGTTTCAAAGTCTTGTACCCGTAAAAATCTCCAGTTTAGAAATAACGAATATTCTTGAATCCACTTGTTTCCTCAATAAAACTTATTGAGGGAGAAAACGTTATTTTGCTGTCCCTAATACGATCACTCAATTGAACAAAGAAACCTGACTCTAGGACTTGAGAGGGGGTGTTCAACATCCCATGATCTCGATTCCCTTAAAAAAAAAAAAATTTAAGGATTTTTTCTTGAATCATGTTTTGTTGGTTAAATGTGACCTTAAAGGCAGATAGCACGGATTTGACTAATTTCAACTAAAAGGAAGCCAGTATTTTTCACATTTTACATGGTGTGGGGTGTCGGACACCTGCCTTGCACATTCTCGCGGGTTAATACTAAAAAGCAAATTTAGGCCCGGTGCACACCAGCCGATTTGTTTCGTTGAGCAGTAAAATATAACAATAGTAACCCACATGCCCTCTTTGTTGCTCCACAGGGGGAATGGGGGTTACAATTGTTATATTTTACTGCTCAACGACACAAATCGGCTGGTGTGCAACGTCCTCAGAAGCTGACTTTATTTATCTTTTTTTTTGTGTAATGTCAGTTTCAAATTTTATATCAATAGTTATATTCTGAAGTAACCTAGTATATAATGGGGCTAGGAAGGAGAAGATCTTGTTTAACACATTCACTGTCACTGACGTGCTGGCATATCTAGAACCTTTTATCTAATTAGATGACCCCTTCTCTACTGTAGTTAAGAGATGGCAGAGAGGGGGTCATCTAATTAGATAGAAGGTTCAAATTTCAGGCATGAATAGTGGCAGTGAATGTGTTAAATAGAAATGTGTGTTGAAAATTGCAGACTTTTAAAAAGAAATATTTATTCCTAATTTTTTTACAAAACAAAATCAATATATCTTTAAAAATTAGTTTTGAAAATTATCCGGAATCTTTCATTGTACCCTATGTAATATTCTTCAGTTCAATTAATTATAAGAACTTACAGTTATGATATTATAACTTATCAAAACCATATGACTGAGATGAGCCATTTCTGGATATGCTTTAATGCTTGTTCTGTGTGTTAAGTTGCATATTGTGATAAACTGTAAATATAATGTAATAAAATTAAAATCAAGTGCTTGCATGACTTTAATATGCTCTTCTCAAATATATAAATTAAGATAAATACTTTTTGATGTCATATGGATATATTTTGTATAGAATTGGAAGTGATAATTTTTAACTAATATGCAGTGGTTGTGTTTGGTGACCTCCTGCTGCCTGTTTTCTGATCAATATCTCACTTTAATTTTCTTTAACACGTTCACTACCTGTTCTGCACCTGTGCTTAATTCCTTAGAGATTCAGACTTTCTATCTAATTGAATGACTCCTCCTGTACTATTTCTTAATTATGATAGAAAAGGGGTCATCTAATTAGATAGTAAGTGTGAATCAGATATTAGTCAAAATGCGTCAGCCAACGTGTTAAAATTGTGATAACCTAACCCAAACTGAGAATTGACAGTTTTCTAAATTTGAGAATTAGTGAGGTAAGGTGTGCAATGTTGAAATATTGTGTTATGTTGGCTACCCTGTTTCTATACTGGGTAATATCCAAAATTTACTATAATTTGAAATTTCATTAGTTTTCAGTTTTTAATTTTAATTGGTCTTCTGTAAAATATTAAGAATCTTTACTTGGTTGCCAATATGAGTAAATTGTTTTACTTAAAATGTAGATATCGCATATTGCTGAAGTTGGTTAAGGGTCTTCAAAGTCTCTTACAATGATTAGGAAACTTAAGATCCTGTTTAATGTGTAGTTTCTGACCTGTTATTATCTTCGGAGAAAATCTAGACAAAATCCTTCGGTCTTTTTGTATCATTGTGATATCAATTTATCAACAAAAAATTTATATCAGAAAATCCATTCTTTGTATTGCTTTATATATTTAAAATAGAAAAAGTTTAATAATTTTAGCAAAAGGATTTACACATTTTTATTTTGGTGAATATCCTTCAAAAATGGCTTAATCCTAAAATGGACAATAAACATATATTGATGTATGAGTAGACTGCAGATTAAAAATAGAAATATTTCTTACAGTTGAATTACCATTTTCTGAAAAAAAAGTTTAATTTCTTAAAACCGAAGTACATTTGGCTTATATGTGTATATTTAAACAAACTTAACTGATCCATATCAAAGATAAGTATCAATGGTGCATATGAAATTCGCATGAAGAAGATATTTTATTAATTATGTATTATTTTAATATTTTTTTGGTATTTATGATATGAAGTTGTGTATTTTTCAAAATTCATTGTTATGCATTTCAAATTTTGTAAAGATTTTCTCTAAATTCTTAATTTTGGGAAATTTTGTTTTACTTTTCAATGATGTACACATAATAAGAAACATGATTATATCACAATGTATAATTTTTCACTTTTAATGTCAACATATAAAACAGTCTTATTGATTGAATAAAAAATCTGAATCACAAAGGTTTCATTTTGTTAATGCATTTCCTTGGAAAATTTGTAACTACCTTAAAAAGTGGATTTTGAAATCTTATTACTTTTGATTTAAGGAATTGAATTTTTATTAGTTTGAATCACAAAATAAATAAATTCTTGTAAAACAACAACAACAACAAAAAGAAATATTCAGTCATGCAAGTAAAACAAGTAAAGTAGAGATACCCGCATTAATTATTAAGAAGTGTAACATGCCAGTGATAATTCATTTGCAATAGTGAAAGCATCAGCAGGATGAATCGGGAACAGAAAAGTTAGAATAAATAGGAAATTTAAATTGAGATTTAATCTTGATGTTTCAATATATGGATAAATGGATTCATTGAGTAGCAAAAGTCATTTGGTTTAATATTTTACTGGAATAATTATAACATTATAAAGGTACACATCTCTGAAAATTTATTTTATAATCTTATGATTTATTCTTTCAACCTTGGTTTTTTATTCATTAGCAAGAGCTAATTATAAAAATTCTGTTATTTAGGTCATAGAACATCAAAAATGGGACAGTGTAGTGGAGGTTTTGAAACTACCTAAAGCATGTGTAAATTTTGCCTTAACTCTGCGTCAAATATACATCAGGTAAGTACCCTTATCATGTTGCATGTTTATGTGAAAAGATAGGCTTTAGAAATGTTACTGGGCTGTGGAATTATTTGGCAAAAACTTTTCTTGAAAATTTTGTATGCTTCGACTCGTAATAGTTTTTACAGAAAAATGCTTTTTTGTTATATTAGGTTGGAAAAAATGTTTGGAAACTGTGATTTATTGAAAAATTTCTTTGGTAAAATAAAATTGGTACTTTTTTTTTTTTTATCAAGTTAAAGGTTTATAACAGGTTTGTTAATAGTCAGTTTCATTGGTTTGGCTGCATTTTCTGTAATAATGGAATACCTATTTGAAATAATTACTAATGATGAATGTACATAAGAGGAATAAAATTAAAAAGTAACTCTAACAAGTCTTTTAATTGGTTATAAATATTTATAAAAACATTCATCAAATTCAGTTTGAAATAAATAGATATGCTTTTTATAAAGATTTTTAAAATCTTGAAAAACTGTTAAAGTTTGCTTGGCTTTAAAGGGGAAAAAAAAAATGCCTATGACTAAAATGAACCAATTATAGTACATTTCAATTGACCCATTTTCAGAGGCTTCAGTCAAATTTTTCTGTGTATTTTTATTTTAAGTTCCCCAACTTTTTAAAACTTGGTCAAGACTTTTAGGCAATGAAATTGATAGGTAGGGGGTTTCCCCTCTGGCCTATGTTAGGCCTTACACCCTTTTGGGTAGGCTGGGCTGGGGCAGGTTGTAAATAAATTGATAGGTAGGGTTGCCATACGTCCTGTGTATACAGGACTATTACTATTCGCCCCATTTTTGTGCTGTTTTCTGGGCTAAAAATAATAAGAACGGACTGTTGCATGTTAACAAGTAGGAAACATAGATATTGGCAATACTGGAGATTCTAGTCAACCATTTAGTATATCTAAAAGATTATTTGGAGGAAAAATATACCAACCCAAACTGAAAAGCAATTATGAAATTGAGTATGAAAGAGAAATGGCTGAAGTTTTTTGGAGATACAAAGTATATTGATCAAAAGTCGTGTCTAATAAAGCTATGCGAATACGTATTTGCCATTCCAGCCCACAATACAAATGTGGAGAAAATATTTTCCCTAATGTCAACTCAATAGTCAGACTAAAGAAACAGGTTGTCAGTTGAGACAAATGAAGCAATTTTGATCTGTCATTACAATTTGAAAATGACTTGCACCCATTTTTATTATGTGAAAGAAGAAAATGATATAATTAAATAAGTAAGATCTCAATAAAATTTTAAAATATAACTGGGCTAAAAAGGGATTGTCTTGCATCTTTTTTTATTATTCTACGTGTTCATTTTGTTAGATTGCTTAAATTTTGATTTTTCATCAGAGTAAAATAAACCATTATCTACCCATTTTTTCCATGTTTTATGTATTTGGCACTTAAACGTCCGGTATCAACGCTTGTCAATTATGGCAACCCTACTGTTAGGTGTTGCTAGATTTTTATAAAATGATTGGGTGTTGTAAGGTGTGATTAATTGTTTAAAAGGTTTTTAAATATTGTTTTCATGACCCAAAGTGTGATTGCCAAGAATTTTCAAGGTCACTGGAACTTGGATTGCATGTACTGCTATTAGATTATTCAAAATTTATTAGGCAAAAATAACTAATGAAATATGATTTAAAATATTTTAGTAAAACTTACTTAATCATTTATAAATTTAATTTTATGTATTATGACTCAATACTTTACAAGTTTACATAATTTTCCTATTTATATGCCACTGAATGCTAGATCCATTTCATGTGATATTTTTTAATTGAAAAAGGGCTGCATGTGGGAGAAACGTGAGGTTTTTGTTTTAGGAAAATCAAAAAATCGGCTATAGTTGTCGCATTAAAAAAAAAAAAAAACATCCGAAAACTATTTGAACTAGGAGAAAAAATGCATCCAGCTGTGTACTTAAAATTTCTTTTGTCTTTACTGGAAACATTTAATTTCATTGTAGGCATTTATATTTCATAGTAATAATTTCTCATGATTTGACTAGAAAAATGGTGCATGTGTGTGAATGCCTTTCTTGCATTTGCTTATAAAGATATTAATGATTATTTGCAAGCACTTCCTTACCACTGGATATTTCTTCTATTACTAGAAAAAAGTAACTATCTTATATTGTCTTTGTTTTGCAGTCGTTTTCAGTGGCGATCTGAATTTATTTTATTAATATATAAAATATTTAGTTAATACCTTGGAACAGTGGTTGCTCATTAATTGAAAATTCAAGATTTGCTCCCTTCCAAAAGAAAGAAAAGCCATCCGTCTACTTCAATCTGCGAGCAAAAGAACCGCAGCGTGTTTCCCACGATAATTGAGGTTTACCGAAAGCGAGTAGTCGACTCTTCTCCCATTTCGCGCGCAACGTTTGACCACTCCCGACACTAAATTCCGAGGAACGGTGAATTTCTCGAACCGGGCGCGTACAACTTCTACTACTCGACCCTCAGAAGATATTAGTTCTTCTGTTCGCCGCTAGGTTTCTAGCCCTAGCTAGTCTTCATGTATACTTTATCAATACATGTGGTGTCTTCCTACCACGTGAATTTCAACGCGGGCGTGTTTAATCGAGTTCCTTTTCCCCCTGGTTTTTCATTCGAACGTCAGTTGTCAGATTTTATCTTGAAGCATACCTGACATTGCTACAAGTGGAACGCGCGAAAACAAAAGCTTTTCGAACCTTTATTTCTTATAATTTTCGGAATTCGAATGTTTTTTGTAAATTCTTTAAAGCATTCGTGTTGAAAATTGCAATTTTTTTTAATATATATGTTATTTTTTGTGTGTTCGAACAGTTTTATTTTTATCGAATTTTTGCTGCAATTAATGTGAATGTAATAAATTGGCTATCTTTTATTTTAATAAACCAAAGAATGTTAAATGCTGTATAGAAAAATTGGCCCTTGTGCCATGAAACAAATTTTAAATTCTGTTTAGTATTTATCGTTGGACAATTCGTTAGCTCTAGAATAATTTGAACTTTTTTTTTTTTAAAGGTGAATTTATTCTTTAAATCACTAAAATTAGTTTTTCATTGCTAAAACAGTAGAACTGAAGCAAAACAGCTAGTTGAGAGCTTCTATTATTGTCTTTCTTAAATGTTGTTAAATACGTCCCAAATAACGCAAGTAATCTTAAGATACTTAAGTAGTAACGGCAATAACGGAAAACATTTAATTTGGAATTATTTCTTTTTGCGATGTCATAACATGAATCTGAATGTAATGTACATGTTTTGTACATTGCTGTGAATAAATATTGGCCCTTTTTTTTGCGCTTAGATTTATGTGCAAAGAGCATTGTTTCGCTGCTGTCACAGGAAAAGAAATAACGTTTGTTTTTAACCGGTATTTTAACGGCAAAAATTGATAACGCTCCTTTCATCTTTCTATTTAGTCGTTCTGCGAATCTTCTGCATGCGACATTTTACTCTGGCTGTCATTTTCGGTATAATATACTGCTACTCAGAAAAACAAATTGCAGCTGAGCACGATTTGTCGCATTCTCTTTTGTTTACCTTCGCTAATATTGACTGTACCGGCAAGTCGAATACGAATTAGATAAGCTTCGGAATACTTAACTTCTCGTCTCTTGAACTGTTTCCAAATGCCGCCTCTAATGAACCGCCAGATATGGCAGCCCTGCAAACCAGTTCCTGTAGTGTTAGGTAAAACTTTCCCTACTGAAACAGCAAGTGATACTTCGACAATTCAATAACTAGGTGCTTGCCTAATGCTTATTGTATTCCGGACAGCGTTGGAATGTTATGTCGTTTAGAGTTTTTAAGACGTCCCCGTTGAAACAGACCTTTCCCAAGGCCGGCTTTTCAAAATTTGTGAAGTGTCTTATTCCTTAGGGGTCCTATACTGAAATCTTGGCTGCAAGTTTTTCCTTTCTCTGTCTTTAAATCGCATGCCACAGTTCCGCCTCGCTTATTGCGAGGCTGTTGTCGATCGAAAACAGGTTTTGTTTCATACGCCTCTGTTGGCTTCAAGTTTTTTTTCTGCCAGCTTTCTGAAGTCCTTTTCTACAAGGCGAACCGCGTTTCAGACGTAGATGAAGTTCGGTTACTTCCTATATGTGCTCATATTTATTACCTACTAGACTACTGAAATGAAGTAGCGTTATTTCTATTTCGTTTCGCATTCCGTTTTTTAAACTGAATTTTAATGTCGTTATATTCAGTGTTGCTATTTGCAGTCTGTTATTCATTCTCAAATTTTTCCAATTTCTGAATTTTTTAGCTGGATTTTTATTGATTCGGTTGCATTGTATTGAGACAGCTGTTTCGATTTTTCAGTAGCTTATCTCTGCTTATTATTATTTTTTTAATTAAAGGATTGCAGTAGTTAAATGCTATTGTACTTTGTTTAAAATGTTGTCGTGAATGTGAAAACGTTGAACGTGAAAGTTATTTTTGTTGCCTGTATGAAATGTTTTTAAAGATGTTTGTAATGTTTATGGATGTGAAAAAGCAGCGAATTTTTTAAAGTTCTAAATATTTTATCCGTTTTGTAGGTTTTGATGAAGACATCTACATGATATGGGTTAGCAAAAAAAGTTCGTAAATGAGAATGTCATTATAATCGAAGTTTATTTTGAACTTCTATTAAGTTCGTACATTCACTAGTTTAAGGGACATTTAACTGTTAGAATTTCTGCAAAATTTAATTTATATTTTAAATAATTATTAAATATAACTTCATCTGTAATTTTATATTAGTATTAAGTTATCATTTCGTATGCTATGTTTTATTGCCTTCTTTTGTAAACGTTTTCAGTTGCTTCCGTATTATCTTCAACCAAATCGTGTTTTTGAAGACGATTTCTGAAAAAAAAGGGGAGGGTGCTTAAGGTCATGCAATTCTACGTTAAATCTGTGCAGTATTTAGTAAATAAAAAGAAAGGCACCGCTTGAACTATGGACCTTTTTTTTTAAATACCGAGACAGATTTTATTCTATGTATTACGCACTGAATTATAATTTCGAGTCGCTGAAAATTCTGATTCTTTTATATGGAAAGCTGTAATTGCATGTTCTTTGAATAGCGCATTGCATGTCGTAAAATATTTATTCTTAGATTTTAAAAAATGAAGTTGTAAAACAATGAAATTGGATCAGATTTATTGCAGCTATGGCAATAAAACTATGTGTCGTTTTAGTGGAGGAAAATAAAAGGGTATTCCTGTAGCTGTATTCTTTTTGAAAAATAAGCTTATTCAAAATTCATCATTTAAAATTCGGATATGTGCTCAGAATTTGTCGGATTAAAGCGAAAAGTTACGGGAAGTCCTTGGCTTTTTAGTTTGCTTGCAGTGTTTGGTCTGTGTTTTATTGTGCGTGTCAAACACATGTAGATTTTTCAATTGTTTTTGGACGTTTCCTGTCTGAGTGCCTTTCCTTTTGGTTCTGGTATTCTTATTTATTCGATTAGTTGTTCGAAATAAAATAGTCATTATAAATAGGTAGAATAGAATTGTGGAATGTTATTTTTAAATAAACTCTGTTAAGCAAATATGCATACTGATGATAAAATTGACTCAGTGAGCGCATATATCTTTACAGCAAAATCTATTGGAATATATTTCTGTGGCTTAAGTTAACTTTTCTAACTTCGGTAAATGTGTAAATAAATCATGTGGAACAAATTGTTTCTAAAAAGTAATTGTAAAAATCAGAAGAAGGGGAAAAAAACCCCTCTGAACTCTCGTATTGTACATATAGTTTCGTCGCGTTTCTTTAATTGATATACTTGATTTTTGTAGTCCGTTCATACGATTTTTACCTTTGTAATTTGACATAGTACGATGTCGTATAGCTTTATCGAAATGATTTTGTTTGAGTTTCGACTATAAATGTTTATCAAATTAGATACATTTTGAGCTACGGAACTTGAATGAAAAAGATTTTGATTATAACTGAGGAGATATAACAAAAGCATTCATTATTTTACCCTGAATGGAATATGTCAAAACATTAATCTTTTGTTTGTAATATTTCCTAAACTTATAGAAAATTTCATTATTAAACTATAAAGCGAGTTTCCTCATATATTATCACCCATTTCATTGTTGACTCGTATTGTATTAAAGTGTCTCTTCACTATAAAAAATTACGAACGATTGGAAATTTTGGAATTACCAAAACAATGTAAAGATTAGGAAATCGCGGCCAATTTTATTTGCTGCTTTTAACACTTAAAAAAAAGTTCACTAATTGTATAAACTTACATTCACAAATTTGTTATGAAACATCTGGTGAACAATTAGATTACGAAGGGTTATCACTCGTACATTTGTTGCATTGGAGTATTCTTTGATAATTTCTTAGTTCATCAAGCACAGAAGACGTGGCCTTGTTGACAAATCAGATTCTGATAAACAACCCGCATTTGCGGTAATTAAAGTCACTTTTCTCCCGCACGTGGTCTTGTTTGACCCTAGTGAAGGCACCCTGTCTAGTTGTACATATGCTTTTCGCGCCGCTACAAAAGAATCACCTGCACTTGTTCTTCGCGCATCATTTTTGTGATAAAACCGACCTGTGCGGAAATGCTCGTTTCGCATTGGTCAAATGGGTTACTTTGAGCCTGACGTATTCCTCGCCATCCGTCCCCCCTTCATCTTGCGTTTTTCTTTCATTTATCTTGTAACCCTATCCCTTTGATCTTGTGTGTCCTTTCTTCTCGTCCCACAGTCATGAAATTAGATCGTGCAGTCAGTTTTCCTCGCTGTCGTTCCATAGAAAGTTGAGATCTGTGTTCTTGCGGAATCGAGATCCGCTGAAATCCATTGTTTGTATTCACGGTATATGTGGAACAGTTTTCTAGAACTTTGCCATCCGTTTTCGGAGATGTGTGCAACGATTTATGTTTATGCTGGTACAGATTTTCAGAGTTTTATAAGTCATGTTGATTCATTTATTCACACTATTTCATTTTGGATAACTACGAGATATGTGCCTGTTCTGTCAAAAATATTTCCACATTATCTCGATAAAAAAAATACGTTTTCGTATTTCTATTAGAATGATTTATAACTAAAATCTCCTCGGATGTTGATAAAAGTCTGTGACCATAACTTGGTAAATTTTAGAAAATTAACCACATTTTTTACAACATACTAAACTTTATTACGTTATTTTTATAACGTTTTAATGTACCTTATAAAATTTATACGCATTGAGCATTCCTGTAGTGTTTTAAGCCGCAGGCGTTATTTGTAAAAAGTTTTGCTTGAATGGTTAAATTATTCTTCATATTTAGTCTTATTTGTATCTCGATTTCAGAAGCAGAAACTGTTAAATCGTTAATTTGGAAAAATATTAAAAATCACTGAAGATGATGACTACGACAGGTATACGCATAGAATAAATCATACCTTCTTAAGTTTTGACCCCCTTGCAACGCGAAAATAATATCGCGTCGCCCATTTTCTTGAAAAAAATTTTGCCTGGATTCATAAGATCGAAAATAGAAAATGAAACGTTAATTAATGACAACCATAAAAAAATCAATTTGAAGTAGTTGTTTTAGCGACTTTTAATGAAATCTTTTAAACTAATATTATTCTAAAACTATTTTTGCTGAGAAATTTGAAACATGGAGGATTCCAGCTGCAATTTTCGCGACCCCAAAATTGTTCGCGATCCGCAGGTTAGGACTCCTAACAGATACAGGTCAGATGAAGCATTAGTTAAATGTTGGGCAAATTTTAATAAATTTAATTAATAATAATAATTAAAAATTTTTAAAGAATTTTTTTAAGTCGCAACAGTTTCTAAAATTATTTTTTCTGATTATTATTTAAGAATTTGATTTACAAATCTCAATTAAGCTTCCGTGATCCCAAAAAAGGAGAGGCTAAAATGGATTTCGAATAAATTTGCTTCAATACCGTTAAGCTCTTTTTCCCCTGTGAAACAAACGAACTTGCCTTTTCGTGATCATGCTGCTTAGAATCTAAGGGCCAAAACAGTTTTATCTCCCCAGCAATCTTAACAACCGTATTTACTCTTTATTTTTTTTCTGTTTTAATAAGGAAGCAAAACGGGCGTCTAAAACATTCCTGACGATTAATTAAATATCCTTCTGTAGGCAAGATTAACATTTCCTGCCGTTGTATTTAGCTGGCTTCTGGCAACTCAGCTTTAAAATAAATTCAGATAACCGGAGCAGTGGTTTTAATCATTCGTTTTGCGTAAAGTAAGTGACTTGCGTCAGCTATTTCAGAAATAGGAAAACATGCATGTGAACAAACCTCATTAATTTTTTTCCAGCGTAAACCGACCGCTTCTCCTAAGCGTGCTGGTTTGTTTTGACAGTTTGCCGATTCGATCCAAGATCACTACTTTAACGACCTTAATCTTGTACTTTATGGAACAGAGCCATAACTAATCGTAGGAATGACTAAACATCCTGATTAAATCCAAAATTATTCTTCAATTCGCCGAATGGTTCCTCAGTTACAAATAAAATGTCATTTAATCGAAATGAAAAGTTTTCAAACTACAGGATGTTCCAAAAGTATAAGTGAAACACTTTTTAGTACTATTTTTGTTTTTGTAAACATTGCAGTTAAATCTTGGATGTCCACGACTCTGTCTTATGAATTGGGAAATCGAATTTTTGATTGGACACGCATCTTTTATTTTAAAATTAAATTACGCGTTCGTCCACATTTTTTTCTCATTGGAAGTACACTTTTTTATTTCTCCCTTCCCTATGTATAATTTCTCATCATTGAAAGACCAATGTAAGGAAACATGTACGAGCAAAGTTTTTGAACTTCCAGCTACGAAATAAATTTTGTAATATAAATATACTTTTCTTCATAAGTTTTATGCTTGATTTAAGAATTTTTTCCCCCTGCATTGAGTCACGGGTTACTTTAATTGAATAAGTTATTACTTTTTGTTGCAGTAATTAGTTTATTAGGTAATGTAGGTATAACTTCACGACAAACAAGAAAATTATTTTGCAAAACGCGCGTCTATCGCCCCCATTTTTCTCAAATTTTTAACTTCATTAGCCAAAACTTTTCTTTGAAATATTAAATCGGATCTATCGATTGCTTGGATTTACAATTCAAGCGACAGATTTTCTGATGGTATGGGTAGAAAACCAGATTTAATTTTAAGTAACTTCCATAAAATCTTCATTTTCCTCTAAAAGTGATCGAAAAGCTGTAACTTAAACTGTTAATAAGAAATAGCCAATTGGCATCTATTACGATTGTTTTTAAAACAAAATACTGTAATCCTAGAAAGATATTTGATAACCAACTAATCAAAATTACCAAGAAAAAAATGTGTTTGGAGCAACAACACCAACAAAAAAAAAAGAATATAGTTAACGGCGTTTTGTTCAGTAAGCAAGTAATTTTAGAGGAAGTTAAATTTTGCGTCATACTTAATAAATGAATTTCTACTCAGCCTCTTCGTACTGCGGTTAGACCTTGGAATCTTGCACGGACCGAATTGCTTGCTTTGCGAAATTGCTTTCGGTTCGAATCGGACTATAACGGAAACTTGAAGTTCTTTGGTTCTGGATCGTCCGATATGCAAGATGAAATAATTGCATTTAATCAGAAATGAGCAAAACGATTTTAGATTTTGGAGAAGCGCTATAATCCCTAGTTTTAGGCAGCTAAAATGAAATAAAAAAATTGAATTTTTTCCACAAAAAGTGTGTGGGCGGGCGACTGCCTCCTCTCCGAGTCGCCGCCAGTGACTGTGTATAGTATTTTTCGTGCGATTTCTAGTACAAATCGAACTTTGCATTCATTTTTTATTATAAACGCATTACAAGCTATGTCGCGTTTCATAATTCAGACCAGTGCGAGACGGTTATAATTCAACTTCAGATTATGGTTGGTCAATGTTAAATAGATGTGTTATGCGTTTAGATGCATTCATGGAGCTGTTGATTTCTCAGTGTATTTCTGAAAGAAAATATTCGTATGCACGCTTGTGTTCATGTTTTATTTATTATACAAAAGTGCATTAGCATACCGAAAATATACCCACAAAAATTTATTATTAAAAAAAACTGCAATAAATATATATATTTGGAAATAATGTCTCATAAGAAGAAAAAAATGATCTCAAATACTCAACAGTCCTCAGAAAATATTTATAACGACACAAGAAGGCGCAGAGTTTGTTAATAGTGAATGAAGACAATTACATCACGTAATCATTCTGTGTCAGAAATTCAGTGGATCAAAATCGTACATTCTGTGCAAATTTTGAAGGCTTCGTGCCAAAGTTCGCTTAAAAATCGCCTAATAGTTTCACACGATTTATTTCATTCATGGTGGAACCTATTAGGCAACTGCATTCACTATTATCGTTTTCCAATATACTTTTTGATCTCCCTTTCCCCCGAATGAGTGGCCATGCTTTTATCTCGAGGGAGAACTTGTCCTGAACATGCTTTTTAGGGGGAAGGGGAATGACTGAAGCGGGAAACATTTCCCCTCCCCTTCTCCTGTAGGTCGTAAGGATGAGGAGGAACTGGAATTTGTTGAATATAACCTGGTTTTCCTGCCAATGCCGAATTTGTTAGGGGGAATGGAACTAGTCTTTTTCCTGTACTTTGTGGTGAAATCAGATTAATGTGCGGTGATACCAGCCATATTGATTTTGAGATTTGCATCATAAAAATGTTTTTTTTAAATATTTCATACTAGCCGCCTTCGGCGACCAGCTGGTGCTCCCGTTTAAATTAGTTTTTATTTTTCTATTTTATATTAATTACTAGCTGTTATGCCCGGCGTTGCTTGGAGATAAATTCTTTCATCCATACTTATAAAAAGTCAATGTTTGCGCGTGTGTGATGTCCAGACGAATCTATCACACTTACAGCCATGAAATTTGGCACACAGGTAGTCGTAATGGTGACTCAATGCATCTCGAAGCCGGAATTTTAAAATTTAATCTAGAATTTTTTTTATTTAATGCTTTGTGTTGTTTTGGGTCATTTTTGACACGTTTACGGCTGTAGTATCTTTTCTAATGATCGTTAAAAAACAATCAATGCACCATCGGATAGAACAAACAATGTTTGTTCTAATGAAGTTTGTTTTGAATTTTTAACATAATTTTCTGAATTTTGAGAAATTTTTAGATAATAGGTCACTTTTCATTTATATTTTTAACTTTCAATTTTTATTTTCTTGCATCCTACGTTTTAATAACGCTATTATTTTCATTTTTTTTAGATATAAACCGGAATATTTATCCCTGTTTTAAAACAAGAATGGTTAAAATATCTTTTTTCTCCGATTTTCTATGATTTTTTTTTATTGATCAATTAAAAACATTTTCTCTCGCATAACCGAATCGACAGAGATTTCGTCCGACCCAAGGTTACTCACAGCTCCCAGAATGCATTTCTTCTATCCTATTGGCTGGCGGTATCAAGCGCAAGTCACGTCATACTCTCGATCATTTTATTGCGTCAGCTAATCTTAATTACTTCATTTTACTGATCCAAGAATCATTTGATTTATTTGTTTTATAGTCGCGCATATATGCTGGTATCTTTAGTTAAAAGAAAGTTCCTGCGTGTACTTTAACTAAAAATCGAGGGCGAAATCAATAATATATATGTTTTGATTTCGTTTTCAAAACTTTGGGCTTTTTTTTATTTTGTTGAAATCATTATGCCACGGGCAACGCCATGCGCGTACTGCTAGTGTCTAATATTTTTGAGGTAAAAAACTACTTTTGTATAGAAAATTACAATACCCGAAATTCTTTTATCGTCTGAAATGTTTTTTTAATTAAAATGATCGGTTGAACCAAACGATTTTTAAAAACCGCCGATAGCTAATTTTCTCCATAAGTTATTAATATTTATTGCATAGATACTTCAAATTTTGTTCATAAATCTTGCAGTACAAGAAAGATTGTAACGGATGCTTTGGTACAATTACGTAGTAACTTTTTCATTGAGAAAAAGCGTTAAAATAAATATGAATAAAAAAATAATAAAATTCGTCTTCGTCCCAAATTCTTCTAATGTGATCTAGCAACAGTTATTATCTATTCTTGTTCTTCACCAATAAAAAAAAGTTATAAATTGTAAATTTTGTACACAATTTAATTTTTGAAAAATTATTAAAATGAGGGCAACAAATTGAAACTTGTGATGAAAAGCTGATTTTTAAAACTTTTATTATGTGTAAAAATAGTTTTTGTGACATAATACATATTTTCGAAAAATATCACGGAAAATGCCAAAATCTTAAAAGTTGACGGTTAATTCTCTTCTTATATAAAATATATTTTTAAAAATAAGCAAACATTTCAGAAATAAAAGTAAATTAGTTCAAAGTCTAACCATTGCCTAGCAACAGAGTAGCTATAAATTTGCGTTATTTCAAAATCGTTTGCACGTAATTAACAATTATTAAACTTAAAAAATTAATAAAAAGTGGAGGGAAAATATCACAAATATAAAACTGGTATCAAGAAAAAGGTAAAATTTTGAACTTTTTTAAAAATATTTTTTGGGAGATAATTTGCTCCGAAGTTACGGTGGAAAAACGATTTCGGTTAATTTCTAATTAACTGACTGTTTAATTAACTTTTGGACTTCGAAAAGTTCATAAGTGTCTTCCCCTTGTCCAGAATAATAAGTGTGCAAAATTTGGTTGAAAACAGACCATTGGTTTAGGAGGAGATGTGGAACATACCCATATACATAGCCACAATGACTTTTATTTATATTAAGATAGCATTCCTCGTCGCGGTTTCACCCGCAATAACTCAGGAAAGATGGGAAAAAAAAGTGAATATTTTATTGTATTTGGCAGATAGTAAGATACATAAAGACGTAAATTTTAAAATGCCAGTGCCATAATTACCAAGCATTGATAAGGGACGTTTAAGTGCTAAATAAATAAAGCATGAAAAAAGTTGATAAGTAATGGTTTATTTTATTTTGATATAAAAAAAACACCCACCCAATAAACTTTAAGCAATCTAACAAACTGAACATGTAGAATAACAAAAAAGATGGAAGGCAATCCTTTTTAGCCCAGTTATATTTTAAAGTTTTATTGAGATCTTACTTTCTTATTTATATCATTTTCTTCTTTCACATAATTATAAAATTGGGCGCAAGTATTTTAAAATTATAATGAGAAATCAAAACTGCTTCAATTGTCTCCACTAGCAACCTGTTTCTTTCGTCCGACCATTGAGTTGACATTAGAGAAAATATTCTCTCCGCATTTGCATTGTGGACTGGAATGTTAAATACGTATTGACATCGCTTTATTAGACATGACTTCTGATCAATATACTCCTGTATCTGCAAAAGGCTTCAGCCATTTCCAATCCTTATTCAAATTCATAGTTGCTTCGCAGTTTTGGTTGGCATTATTTTTCTCTAAATAATCTTAGTTATACCAACTGGTTGAATAGAATCTCCAGAGTTGCCAATATCGATGTTTCTTAAATAGTACGTTCTATTTCTTCCCATTCCAGAAAACGTGACAAAAACGGGACAAATAGTTATACGGGACTCAGTAGTGAAATATGGTGACAGTCCCGTATATACGGGATGCACGGCAACCCTATCTATATCTGAAACTAGTTATATTAACTAAGAATTGCCTTGTTTTCCAGAATAAACAAGTACTAAGCTGAAACACTGAAAGTACTAAGCTGGAAATGTTTCATATAGTTCTAAGTCATCCGTGTAACAGATTGTTTTAACATTAAGTAAAAAGGTGTTTATGAAATATTCCTTAATTTAGGCAAATTTTTATTTAAATTAAGGGTGTAACTAAACAGTTTTTTTGCTAAGAAATATAAAATTTCAAAATGTTGGCTGCAGGAGCAATTTCCGTTTGAAAATTAAAATGCTGAATGTGATTAATTTATTTGATTTTTATTCATTTATTTTTTTTATCGTTTTCTGATGTGTTAAAATGTTTAATACTACTTTTTAAAAATATCAGTTTGACGTTTTCGCCTGATTAATTCGTATTTGGGAAGATACAAGACATTTTTGTCTGATGTAAGTCTTCCAATGTCGAGCATATCGTATTCATTAAAAATCTGGTTTTTGATTTGTTAGATCGATATTTCCTGTTCTGTTGAAATGCCTATATTTTTCATTTCATGTTTTATTTATTAATAATGTGATGTAGTTTCAGTTGTTTTCATTCAAGCTGTTATGCGTTTTAAGACGAAATATAATTTGTTAAACCATTTTTTTCCAGTAAAGATCGCCTAGCGTAAAAAGGAGTTAGGGGTTAGGTTCGAGAATTCAATATATATCTTCTGTTTGATGCTAGCTTTGGACAAACCATTAAGATAATTGATTCATATATTTTGAAACAATAATGGTTTGTTTTCAAATTTTAAATCGTGATCTCCTTTGTGAAGGCCCTGAATTTGTTTGTCGAAGAACTTTTCCCCCATTAATGTTAAGTAAAATAATCCAAAGCACTAAATCTTATTATTAATTCAAGTAATTTCTATGTATTTGACTTCATTTATATTCTAAATATTTTTTTTTAAAAGTTCATGTAACCAAAGAAGTTAAATAAGGAAGTGAAGATCCTATATTAAAAAATGACGCTCTGATAGTAATAACTAAGAATTGCGAAAACAGCAAACCAGTGGTTAGTGCGATTTCCAGAAGATTCGCGTAAACCACGGAGATGGCAAATTTTTCCAAGTTCGCAAATGTCGCAGCCTGTCAAGAAAGAACGACTTGCAGCATTTTTATTATCATAATTTTTTCAACTGGCTTATTTTTCATTCCTCATAGATTACATTTCATCTTCTATATAGGGTGAAAAGACTGCAGCTATTGAATAAATGATTAGATGCAGAGGTACACCTCAAAATGCGCCTTCATCAGTCTGTTGAGAGAGTCATGTTTTCTGGTCTAAGCTTTTTCCACAGACAACGCCCGTTGCAACCAATTCACTCTTCTGAAGTCGCATTATTCTCAAATTATTAGAGGAATAGAAACAGACGTTGAAGAGCGCTGCTTTTTATGTCTATAATTTTTTCCGGTTGAACGATACTACCTCTACCAGGAAGTTTTGTATGCTTTATTTTCTCACAGAGTTGTTTGCTAGCTTTATTTCCCACTCCTTTATCTCTCCCTCCCCGGCCAGCTTTTAATCTATTTTAAAATTATTTTTGCAATGTCAGACACGTTTTCGACGTTGATTAGCACCGTGTGTATTTTGTAATTAAACTGCTGCGAATTGAGTTAATATTTTTTTTGGGATGAGTTAGATCTTTGAGGTTTGCTTTTTGTACCAATATGCAGTAGTCAATAACATTACTTTTGTGATGATGAAGGAAACTGTCGCCAACCAGTTCATTAGATGATTGTGTCAGCTATTTCACATCCTCTGCAGCTTATTAGGCGCTGCTTTATGGTAGAGTGATCAAAAAATCTTTAATTAGCATATTTTTTTTGCAAATGTGATAACTGCTATTTTTACCAGCTGTGTACATAACCGAACTACATAAATAAACGGAGATCCCTTATTGCAAGTTCTGCATGTTTTGTAATTGTGTGTTTGCCGCGTAGTATCTGCTCAAAGACATCAAGAACTGGACAAGTAGTGAAACAGCTGGCTTTGTGTGTTGTATGTCAGATGTTCTATCTTAAAAAGATGTGGGTCGAAGGTTGATAAAATTGAGATGTTCCCCCTCCCTGCTTTGCACTTAGATGCGCATCTGGCGTCGAAATAATAGCAGCTGTGTGTAACCGTTATCTCTGTACCATGTGGAATCTTGTTCTATCTCCGCTCATCAAAATCTGCAATATGTTTGTCACTAAAGATTGAAGTTTTCACTGTTAAGAGGCTGTATGTCCTGTTGCATAGTCAGAGGGAAAAAAAATCCTTATTATTATGCATTTCAGGGCAGCTTCGTGTTCTTTATTGTCTAATTTGTTGAAGTGATATTCTTATCATGTTATTGACTGTTTTGCTTTTGGCCGGCAACTTAGACCCCTTTATTCCCATCTAATTCGTTCAATTCACCTGGCACTCGTGATGAACGTAACTGCGCTTGTCATCTAGCATCTAATTTTACTTTGTTTTATGCTGTTTCGTGTTATCACATCCTTTCTTCTGTAAGATGTGCAATGGATTCTGAAATTAAATTGACGTGGTGAATTCGACGTGTATCACTTTTTGGGAAGATGATTCTGTTTTTAACAAAAGCTGCTGCTTATCTTGTCTTGCATTGCCCATGAGCCACATATTAAGTGGTCCTGGAAATACATTTCTTTTCTATATTAAAGGACTTAATTTTTTGCGGAACTAATCATTTCTGGGCATTATTTCGTCACGTTTCATTTACCAATAACCGATTTACATCCTATTAAGACATAGCTCAGAAAACTTCGTCGTTTTGTGGCAAAGCTAGCAAAAATATGAGGACGGAACTTGTATCGTTAATCCTATTGGACAGTTTCTTGGTTTGATTTTTAATTAACTTTTTTTTATACATGTTTGACTTCATTAGTACTTTTTATCTTACTTTTATGTATACTTTCTGCTTTTCTTTCTCCCAAATTATTTGGTTAAGGATTATGTTGTGAAATCCTATGACTAAGGCTTGCATCACAGTTTCTAATGGGCGGAGATTTTTATTTAAAAGAGAGTTGAAAACAATCAATATTCAAATCAAATCCAGCGTCAAAAGTCCCTGAAATAAAAACGAGAAAAAACGGTTAGATTCCTCTGCGTGGTTAAATGGTTTCTAACCTTTATATCAACGCTTTTTTTTAGTTTTTTTTGTAGCGTAGGAAAATCGTTTGAGAAAATGTGTTTGAAATATATTAGGCGTCCCAGAAGTGTAAAACGTATTCATTGAAAAAACCCCATGCTTTTTTAAAAGAAACGTTGTTCCTCCCCGTTCTCTATAAATTATCGATGAATTAATGCTAATTGTTATCTGTAATTGATGTGATGACAGCTAGCAATTTTAATGGTGAGACAAGTACTCTTTTTCTGATTAAATAATCTCGAGTTTAAGCATCCAAGTTTTCAAATATGAATTCAGCACTTATGCAATTCATCTTATCTTTGTTATCTAATGATTATCGTCACGAATTATCAAATTTTTCTATTACTAGAAATTGAAATTAAGAAGCTGAGGATAGAGGTCAAATATGAAAGAAAATCTTTTATTCGGTTACTTGCCGTTGCATTTAAATTTTTAAAAGTCTGACCGTTACTGATGTCCCCCCCTCCGCCGCAGTGCAAATAGTACACCTTATTAATTTATCCTACTAGTTGAAATGTTAAGGAAGTATATTTGCTTATCCATTAATTAGACTTCTATCGAGATATTTTTTTCTCTTATATGGGAATTTTTAATAAGTTGTGTTGCATGGAAGCGTTTATTAAATATGATTTCCATAGGCTTTTGGCGTTATAAACGATACGCACGCGCCGAAAAAAAATGTATCTTATGAAAGTTCCTGTCTGAGTAAAATTATATTAAAAACATTTTTTCCTATCAAACAGATGATCTCAATGATATATTTAGGATAATTAATAATTTTTTTGGTTATTTGATTTGAAAAAGTTAAAAAACGGAGGTAGTAATAGTTGCAGCAGTTTACTATTTCTGGCACAGCAGCTCATGGTATAAGAAACTCTTAGCTCGGTTTTGAAAATTAATAAGTCAATTCTGATTTTTGGCTCTAACGCGTTCTCATCGTTCGTTGGTAGGGGGTGTCACCGATATTTCTTCAACGACTCACTGTATATTGAAAGAGTCTTCTGTGCGATAGAAATGCTTTTTGAACTCCGATTTCTAAGTGTAAATGTTTAAAAAGCAGCTAAGTCTGCTAGAGCCGGACTGTTATTCTCACTTTCTGAAACTGCAGAAATGATGATTGATTTCTTGATAAGATAATTATTACGCTTTGATGTTTTCTGTTGTGATTGCAATTTCCTGCTCCTGCAAATTGCTTCTTTCTAGGTCTCAATTTTTTATGGCTATTCTAAGTTCCATACTTTGTGCCGTATTAAACCTAAACATCACGCTTTATTTTCTTCGGAAGTTGTGTAAATCGATGTAAATGAATGTAAGAAATGCAGGAAAACAATTAAAAATTTATTTTATTCATTAAATTAATTGCAACATTAATTCTTTAATTAATGTTGCAATTAAAATGAATTACAACATTAAATATCTTCTTAAAACTTTCCTTCTTCAAGACATAAATGTAGTTAGTTGATTCATAGTTTTATTAATCAGTTGTTAAATGATTCAAAATTAATTGAAAAAAAAAGCAAAAATGGTAGCAATGCAAATTTGAACCACTGCACAGTGGTAGGTTAAATTAATGTTTTTAGATTGCGCTTTGAATTCTGTAAACGTAAATTTTGCCTTTTGAAAATGCTTGGTCATTTCACTTATTTATTATTTGCGTTTCAATATATTTTTATATGAAACTTTTTTTGAGGGGAGAAAGATTGCACAGTGATGAATTTAATTTCAATTCTCCAACCAAATTTTGAATAAAGGGAGATTCTAAACCATTTTCGCCATAAAAATTACCAAACTATCGTATTTTAAACAATATTTATGGACATTTATTATTTTATTTTAATCAATGGCAGATAGCTCGCTATTTTTCATAGGCTTTCTAACCTCAAGTCTTTGTGCAAACTGGCTTTCAGTGGCTTGCATTAAATTCACCTTTTGCAGTGACGGTGTCTTTTAAATCACCAGAATATCTCTGCTGGGCCGATTTTAATGAGCGCATATTTTGCAGAGAGCGTCTTTCCCGACTTAGCCTCCGTACCCATGGCAACGAGGAACTGCGGTACAAATTAGAAACAATACCTCGGTTCTGTCTATTAAGTTCAGTTTCGTAATGTTCGCAGTAATTAGAGATGGAACTCGTTGAAAGGGCTTCATTTTTCTTTTAAAAAGGTTTCTCGAGACGCTCTGTTCTTTCGCAAGTTGTTGAATTGTTATTTTATATTTCCCCGAGTTTCTTCTTTTTCTCCTTATATTCAAAAATGGCGTTTGTGGTTTTGAAAAAAATTATGAATTCTGGCTTTAATGTTAAAGATATTGATTTTTTTCTGTATTAATTATTTCTAGGGTTAATTCTCGAACAATACCAGTCTTCTAGCTGCATATTTTATGGAGAAGAAATGGTATGTTTATTTGGTGACCAATATGCTAAAAATACATTTGGCGTTATGGCTGAATGCAGTTGCCAGCACCTTTCTTCCTTTCTTTATCATATTGTAATTTATACTTAATTATGTTACTTTAAAACCTTATTTCTTTTTACCAGAATTAATTTGGATAATATAATAATTCGTTACTTTATTGATTAGTATAGAACAATATTTGGTTAAAATTAAGAATTCCTTTGAAAATTGTCCAAAATCCTTATTTTAATGAGCTGCAAAAGTATTTCAGACAGTTATCAAAATCATAATTCACTATTTAATATTTGGGGGAAGATTATCTATAATATAACGCTCTTCAAAATAATATTCAAGCAGTATATTTTTCGTATATTTCTAATTCTACTGTAAAATTAAAATCTTCTGAAGGAAATTACGTGCTAATCAGTTGAACGCTAAATTGCCATGACTTCATTAGTAATGCATATGGAACTACAGTTTAACTCTTTTGAGGTACGAAATCTACATCTATTTCATATCAGAAAGTAATACAATGTAATTTTAAATCGGTACCTAACAGTGACAATGATGCGACATTAATTAGACGTGATGATTTCACATTATTAACATGACAAAAGTCTGCAGTTGTGATTTGTGACTAATGACACTTTGATGCCAGAATCCATTTTGTAGTCATTAAATGCAGCAGAAAGTAACCAAGAACAAACTTTGTTTCACAATTACTCATTCTTTATCATTGCAGTAACTATTTCCAAGAGAATTGTTGTGATTCTTAATTATAAGTCTACTGAAAAAAATCATGTAATCATGTATATAACTATATATATATAACAATATATATATATAGAAATATATATAATATATTGTTACAGAATGTTGTAAAATCTAAAACATCACAAAACATTTTTCCCGTCGGTTTACATGACGATTTGACGTGATGATTGACCGCGTCTGACTACCAGCTTGATTATTAAAAAAACCGTTTCAAGTTTAGAATTTTATTTGGCAGGAGAAGTCTAATCAAACTAGAACGTTATGATTACAGATTACATTTTAAGTTATATAATTATTAGACCAAATATCTGTTATGGGGAGGGGAAGTGAGAAAGAATGTGCGAGGGAAAAATTAAGTTAATTTAGTTTATCCAAATATTTTACGGTTAACTTGCTTGGTATTATGCTAGAACTTACTGGAAATTTGATTTTAACGCAGGATTTTGTTTATCGTCCATCTGACCGCAATTAAATTACGAGGTACGTCCCAAACCTTCTTGGGACATTAATATAACTAAACTATTTATATCATCACTGTTATATCAAAATGTGTGTCAAAATATTTTATCGGTGAAAACGCTTGTGTAGGTAGCTACACCTGCTCTCAAATTGGTGTGTGTTGTCACAAAATGCCGTATGTAGCTAGTGGTCCCGGCTGCTCTATCAAAATATCTGACGTCAAAAGCTACAAACAGCAAGTCATACGAAATTTTGGTGTAACAACATCGATATCGTGTATTATCAAACCGTTCCTGCATATGACTTCTTTTTGGCGAAAAAAGAAGAGGAAGGGGAAAAAAAAAAATCGATCGTTAACCAGTCTTTAATCACAATTTTTTTTCGACCCTCAACCTGTGTGTGCATATATGCTAGGAAACAACTAAGGATCTTTTTAGTAGTAAATAAAATGAAATAAAATAAAATTGAGAGGTTGTTTATTATGTGCAGAAAAAAACTCGCACTTTCTGAATTTTATTAGGAATTATGATACATAGTTTGAGAAGCTCAGTTTTTTACATGGATAAGCTAGTTGCGAAACACTTGTCTTGTAACGGACAGAAATTAATAATAAAAAAAATGAGAATAGAGATCTTGACATTGTGAATAAGTTCAGGTTCAACTTAGATCGACAGGTTTATGTATCTTCTCTACGTCAATAAATAGAGTTTCAGAGGTTTAATAAAAGAAGGCAGTTTAAAGCACTCCGGTCATAAAAAGAAAAGTGTGGAATGTTAAAACAGCTGCCAGTTAGTTATTCCCCATCTTTCTTTTCCCCGTTCTGTTAAAAGTTCCGAGAGTACTTGCCGTTCACAAGTGCAAAACGTTTCATGCGTGCACTTTTTTAGCCCAGACGGCTTTACCATTAGTTATGGAAACTTTCATGGAATTTTACAGCTTTATGCGCGCATGTCGATTCTGGTTCAACTCGAGGAATGCTAGACAACATCGTTGTTTCAAAATCCTGTACACAGGATTCAGTAATAAAAATTTAACCTTGTGGGAACACACGATTCGACTTTCTTATTTTATGTTATTCCCCTCCCTCCCTTCATTTTTTTTGTGTAACTTTCCCTGTTCTCTTAATTTAATGGATTAGAGTTCCAAGATTTGTTTTGCTTGGCATTCTTAATCTTTTCTTGTCTGATCCTTCTTAAATGGAACTAGATAACAATCTTTACAAGATTTTGCTGAAATAATCTGTTTGGATTGTGTGGTTTTCTATTTTTATAGTGAAGATGTTTCTTATGTGGGGTATTATCTGTTATCAGAGCTGCCAGCTGCAATGACTTTTGCATTGAATTGCACAAGCTCAGACAATACAAGGAAAAAAGTTATACACTCTTAAAAACGGTGGCTGGTTTTTGAAAGAAAAGGCTGGGAATAAAGCAGCTTCTCTACTTTATATCCTCCCCTCGCACCCTTTAAAGTGTAACGCCGTAATGCGATGAAGGCTATAATGCTGTAATAACGATATTTAATTGATTTTTGGCGATGGAAAATTTTGTTTCTTGGGTACAGTAATAATGTAGGCGATTTTATTCCAGCAGCCTTCGGTAACCAGCTTATTAGCTGAAAATGGTATTTGCGCTTCTTCTGAACGGGCAAGCTTATGAAATGGATTAATTGCTGGCAGAAAAATGTAATGCGGGGGATTTTCTTTTCTAATTGGGCAGTTTATTGTTATTATTCTGAAATGATTTAGTGTTTTAATTTTATTCTACGTCTCTGTTCATTATGTAAAAATCCAACTAACAACTTTTAAATTCTCTTCCCTTTCTTATTATCATATGTGTTTTTAAATATATTAAGCAACAGTTAATTACTATGACTTCATTAAATTATTATGGCACATTCAAGTTTTATTAGGTAACTGTATGTTCAGTGCCACTTTCCCCCCAGCAATAGCAATGTGCGGAGGTGAAGAACCTTGGGTTCAAGAACTCCGTTAATCCACGGCATTTCGGGGTTTTAATGAACAAAAGAGTTTGTGTTTTAAAATTTTAACTACGCTTCTGTGCGCTTTTGTTTTGTTTCATTTGTTGGATAAATTCGGGTCATAAATTGGCCACCTTATTGTTGTTAACCAACTTACGTTCGTTATTCATAAATTTATGGAAATTCTGATTATTTCAATCGATACCCCAGAATTGTATTACCTCCTCGAAAAAGTATTAACTCTCGTTTAATAATTTACTTGACCCCTAATTTGTACCATCAACATTACAAAATACTTGAAAGAAAAATCGTTCAGGATTGAAAGTGTTTAGCTAGCTTTATTGAAATGTTAGTGAAAGTCAAAGAAATATGAGAGGAAGGGGGAAAGGACAGATCGCCGAGTTTGCTTTGGTTGTACAGTTACTTTGCTTTTAATCTAAGCCCTAAAGATTTCTTTGTTCAGTGAGCTTAGTAATATCAATCGAAATTTCTAGCTAGCCTGATAGCAAATCTTCATGGAATGTTAAAAGAAAGGTAGGGGTACCTATCGTAAAGAATTTTTAAAATCCAAATTAGTTTATCTTTCTGAATAAGGATTTATTTTTATGAAGTTAGTTTTTATATTTTGCACAGATATTTCTTTAGTTTGTGAAAAAAAGGAATTATAAATAACGTTTTAATAATTATTGACGATGTATTAGTTTCTTGAATTTGAATCGGGAGCGAGGGCTGTGTCCGGATTGCTGAATTTTCGGGTTATCCGAAACTTCCTTTTAGGATGTAGTGTTCGAGCTGTAAATCCGACACTGCAATGTTATATCCATGGTATAAATTAACATTTCGTGATGCGCATCAACTTGCAGACATTGCCATTAGGAGCGCTCCAGGCTGTGAATGAAACATACCCGATTATATATCCCTGAATAGACCCGAGTAGATGTAGTTGGCTATGGAGGATTGACTTTGGAAAGGAAAGCAGTCAGTGTTATGTATTGTAATTTTTTATGTGCTAGAAAAATAGTGGTAATGCAACTCGTCTACCTCTAAATTATTTATTTATTCTTTATTTTTTTTAAGTATCTCCATGCTCCAATTTAGATTATCCGATTTTCGAATTTTAGATGTTGGAATGAACTTTTTTAGCTTTTATTATTAAGAAGAAGGAGCTGGCGCAAAATCTTTTGTTTGCTGACGCATATTGAGGTAACTGAATTTTAACTACGTATGAAGAATAATTAAGATTTCTCTTGTTATTGTTGATTTGAGCTCTTCTGATGAAAGAAAAAGAGTAATCTGTTCTACAGTTCTGACACAATTCCCCGTTACCCATTTGAGGACTCTGTAGGTTACCCGAAAGGAAGTAATTTCATTCATCCGAGTTGAGCTTTTTGTTTCTCACTCTATTTCCCTCTCCCCGTGGGTCTGTGGTGAAATGACTTCGTGTAATTAACATGAGTTTTGGGGCGCTTCTCTGTGCCCCCCCCCCCCCTCCTCGTTTGGATTTCCAGCCTTAGAAAAAGTGAATCGAACCACCACCACCCCTTCCTCCGTCAGAATCGACTCATTTATCCTCCCACATGTGCGTCAGATGTCAGTTATTTCTCCTCCAAAAGCGCGATTGTCAAGTCTCTGAATTTGTTGTAGTTGACACATATTTTACAACAGACTAAGAATTGTATATCGTCATCTTTCAGGCAGAAGTCACTAAGTGCAAAACTATAATTTCGAGATGTGGTCAGTTTAAACGTGATTAATTTTCAGCCGTTATGACAAATATTAAAAACTATTTTACAGATCTGCAGTTAGCATTGTTGGCTTACTGATGTTTAAGATAACGGGTTTCTATCGCGAAATAACGAATTGCAAATTCTAATGGACTGCAGTAGTCCGTCAAAAGGTGTTTGTGCACTTAGTGACTTCTGCCTGAACGACGATGTTTGAATCTATAACCTCACCCCTTGTGTATTTATTTCTGTGACCTAATTAGATGACGCATTCTTCATTAAATGTTTTTTTTATTTGGATTCATATAAGAGCCTGAAAGATACCCGAGATGTTAAAGAGTGATAACGCAGTTTTTTTTTTTTTTTAAATTAGTTGCTACTTATGACTTCATTAGTTTTCAGTATCAGAAATTCTCTAATACGATGCACCTGTCAGACTCGTCATTGTAAGCGAAGGGGTTAATGAATGTTTAATGATTCCTCAGTGCTTTCCTGTCACGCCAAAATAGTAAAATAGACTTTAAAAATGAATTTTAGAAGGAATATGCGATTAAAAATTTGAAAGGGATCTTGGTGGTTTTATTGATAAATTGAAGGGTAATGAAAAATTGTATTTATATTGCAATAGTAATTATAAATATATTTGTATGTTCTTTTTTTATTGTTTTTATCTCTTTCATGAACGGTTTATTGATAAATGGATCCACCTTTAGGTTTTTTACATTGTTATATGAATAATCTTTAGATCATATTGCCGAATTAGATCAAATTTCTATGTTCATAATATATTTTCAATTGTAAATGCTGCTGTTCATTGGATTGATCATTACGTAAATTTGTTTGGCGCCATTATCTCACTCTATAGTTGACATGTAATCTTCGGTAGGTCTGTACAAACGAAGGAAAACTAGCGTAAAGGAATAACGGAATTTGTGACATTCCATTTTAAATGCGAAATGTTAGTAATAAACATTATTTTAAAACATTTTGAAAATACCGAATTCTTGACTTGGAGGCAAGTCATAACGAAAAATTATCTTGCATACAAGAGCATCTCAACATCATCCAAACTGGCAGAGTAATATGAATGGTTTCGGTACAGAACGACTTATGACCGCAACCTTTTCCAGTTGACTGACCACATTCTTTACAATGCTTTCTTTGACATTTGATACATCGATATTGATCATTTGAATAAAATTATAAGAAAAAAACAACGGGCAATAGTATCGATAAATTTTTATGAGGTAGCGCTTTCTTTCTCCTTTTTAAATAGTCAGAGTTTATGATGCTAAATAATGATCAGTAGATGCCTTTCAAATGCAGATTCTTAAATATGGCAAAACCTTTGTTTTGAAAACTTTTCAACGAGGCAAAAGACGTAAACCTATCTTAAGCAAATTGAATTTCGTAGGTTGAGTCCCAGCTTGAATTTGCAATGGGCTGTTTGATTCTGGCATGGGAATTTTGTAACTAGAGGATTTGTTGAGATGTTCTTAAATAAGTTTATCTTCTTGTTACGAAAACGATTGGTTGAATTCGTATCATCTACGTAAGAATAGAAACAACTCTTCGCTTTGGAACTGTAGATACCATGGTCGGCTTAACGTTAAACAACATTATCTACAGATAATTTTTTGAAGTTATTCACTGTATTTACTTGAAAGACAAAGGGCTCCGTCACATCGAACAGCTATTAACTACTTCTGGTTATTAGAACAGAATCTAATTATTAACATAAAAAGAGCTGCAAATTGTTTGATATGAGGGGACCCTTCGTTTTTTAGTAAGTACAGTACATCAACTACAAAAAAAGAAGAAAAATGTAGTTAGTGTTGTTTGACTTTGTCGACGCTTTGAGCCTGTGTCGTTGGTGTCCTTCAAATGATAATAACTTAATAAGGAATTCACATTAGGTACATACGCGTAATGAAATGGGTTTTTAGTTTAGTTTGGCTTTATTAACGTCCCGTTTTGAAGCAACACGAGGGCTATTTTGGGACGGACCTTGTAATTTTGAACCACGGTCAGATGACGAGGACGACACCTGAGCTGCCACCCCCCTCTCCAAACTTCCGCGCCACACCAACGGGAGGACGTTTGGCCATTACGTATGATTTAGCGTGCAACAGGCCCCATACACGGCGGATCTAAAGTGGAATCGGGTTTCGAACCTGGAGCTCCCCGGCCCCAAAGCCGAAACCTTACCACTAGGCCACCGCTGCCCCTTGTAATGAAATGGGATATGCCTGTTTAGTTTGTTTCCATTCAATAGAGCTTTTTCAAACTGTTACTGATCTGCCTTGGAATCCTTCTAAAGACATGGATATTTCTACTCCTGACTTTTGGATTTGGTTTCAGAAATTAGTATGATTTCTCATCAGTACCCTTCACATACTTCTAATTCAACAAAATAAATTAGTCAGCAGTGATATCAATGGTTGATGCAATAATTTTGGTTACATCTGCTAGTCATTTGTTCTTGATATGGTCCTGCTTTCGAAAGCCACTCAAAATAATTCTATTCTGTGTTAGAATTGTCGCTCAGAAATGAATGGATGAAAGTTTTTTGCAATGCCTCATTAATGTTTCTATCCCCGCAGAATAAATACGCTGGAAGACAGACCAATGGGTATTTGCATGTAAAATATGTTACATTAGAGAGAAAGTCCCAAGTTATCGTTCCCTTTCACTTCATCCCACAGCACCCATTCTCATATTATTCAGAAATTGCCGTTTCTCTCCAATGACTCTTGACGTATTTCGAGTACAGTTAAATAAATTGGCTGGAAGATAGGTTTGTGGGTTTCTCTCGTGTAGTACCCACTGATGTCTGCGAGCAAAAGTACTCGAAGCAACTTTTACTTTTAACTTAGTCCCTCAGAGAGCCATCCTTATGCCCATTGTCGCCGATAACACAACATATCTCTTGCCCAGCTAAATAAATTCTCTGTAAAACAAGCCTGTGTGATTATAATAGCGCTGGTACCTCTGGGCAAAGTCGGCGCTCACTCTTCACATTAGGTACGTACACGTTATGCAATGGGATAGGCCTGTTTAGTTTGGTTCCATTCCATAGATCTTAGTCAAACTGCTATTGATCCGCCTTCGAATCCTTCTTGACGTAGTCTGACTTAAGGCCATCCTCGTCTCCATGATATCTGTACTTTCCATGCCCTCAGAAATTAAATGTAAATTTCTCGCGGACAAAACCCCCTCTTGTATATATCTAGCCCCGTAAAATAAATTCATTGGAAGATATACCAGTTGTTTACTCTCGTGCTTTTGAGCTAAGTCCCCAAGTAGCGTTCATGGTGTCTTGGAAGGCCATCCTTGTGTCCATGGAATCGACACTTCCCATCTGTTTCCGGCCGTCAATTGCGGCGCTGCCCCTCCCGCTAGACGGTTGTCGGCAGGACTGCGCTGCCGATTCATGGGGAGGAAAGGCCCGCTTTTTGTCGAGAGAGACTTCGGCAAAATCTCGTGAGCCCGACTATGGGCATCGACCCCTAGCCCGAAAGCGGTCCGGTCGCCTTTTGCGCACCTCTCTCTTGCCTCGTTGTGTGTCGACCAAAGAATGTCGACTCAAAATGTGCGCGCGGCGGCTCATCTAGCAGTTGTGCGCCGTCCCCCTACCCAAGTTCACGGCCAAGATTAGAACGTTGACCTTTTTTTTTTTTAATCATCTGTAGTTTTCCTTCGCGTTGTGTGCTTGCTCAGCTCTCAGGTGCCGCCACTGCAGTTGTGGTGTGTTCGCCTCGTGTTTGTGTGCCAATGGATTGCAACAGGTGAATCTGCTATTGAGCGTGGGAGAGGAGGAAGTGTATTTGTCGCCGGTGGTATGTTGATACTTTCACCGAGGCAGTAAGGTGAAAGTGTCGCTCCGCGTTGGTGATTTTTCTCAATCAAAAAGGCTCGACTGCTGTAACGCTCGTTGTCTGAGGGCGATGAGTGAACTCGTAGTGATTCCCAGTACGTCACTTCCACTCTTTTCTCGGAACCGATTCCAGAATTGATTTGAATAAAATTTCTGGTCTACGAAGGTCTGAAGTATGTTTGATGATGTATTCTTCAACTGTCATTTATCTTCAGTATTAATGTGTCAGCCTCAAAATCTGCATTTTTTAAATTTTGATTTTGAGTTCCCAAATTTGACATTTGGCAGAGCTTCGGTGGTGGAAGCTGAGGTGGCTTCGGAACTAGATGTTCGTGAGTTGGAGACCCAATTACACCAAAGATTAAATTCATCGCCACCAGACGTTCTCCCGCTGGTACGGTGTGGGAATTTGGAAAGGGAGATGGAAGCTCGGGAATCTTCTTCGTCGGCTGACCACTGCTTAAATTACGAGATCTGTTTTCAAAATAGCCCTTATATAGCTTCAAAACGAGACTTTAATCTAATCAATGAAGCGTCTAGTTGATGTATGACTATTCTTCTATTACTAGAAGATTTGTGTTTATCTAAGATGGGCTTATAGCTTGCCAATAATATCTCGGATCTATCTGATTGTCACAGATTTATTAACGAAAGTTGTAGTAGAAAATACCATGCGCATTTGGCAGAGTGCTTAAGAAATTAAAAAAAAAAAAAAAAAGAACTGCATGCGAAACAGAAAATGGTGAATCATTTGACACTTACTTTCGTTTTGCAATAAATATTCAATTCCAAAATTAACTACGAAAAAAAAGGAACCTTTTTAACGAAAACGAAAGTAAAGATCTCCGAGAAGTGAAAAAAATTAATTCTAGTATAACTTCTATTTAATATTAACGGAGTTCCACGTCTATGAATCTATATAAAATTAAAGAAAAGAAGCTGCTAAACTCTGCTAAAAAAAAACCCTGTCATAACTTCTATTTGATATTAAATCATCACAGAATCAAAGCAGTATCCCGTGTGTAGTGTATGCTAATTTGTAGACAGGCCGTCTGAATCTCTTTGGTGCGTAGCAAAATTCCTGAGCGTTACCGATTTCGGATCGTAATTCTATTACAGATTTTAGTAACTTAGTAGCATTTTCTACCAAAAGAGTTTTAATGGTACGGATTGGTAATACCGCTACCAGGCTGAGAGAAAAGGGTTTCCATATTCTTATGTATTTTTTTTTTTTAAAAAAAAAGAACTTTCGTTCAAAAAATTTAAGATAAGCTTAGGTAAATTTCGTTAAGATATACAGTATCTAGAGAAATTTAAAGCCCACTCAACCTCTTGCATACTGCAACCTTTAAGAGACATTTTTTGTCTTAAGCCTACCTATGATGCACGGTTTTCCTAGAACTAAAACGTGTAAACTGGATAATGTAGAAGTTATACCTCTCATACAAAATAAAATAATAAATAAAAAAAGGTCTAAAACAGCAAACAGTTATGCTGATTTTTGAAGCTCCTTTAAAAAGCAGTGTATTATTGACAATAATGAAAGGAAATTGAAAGAAAAAAATTACATTCAGGAAATTTTAAAAAAATATTCCGCTTTAAAACCCTTTAAATTTCTAGTTAAAAATTAAAAAATTATTACTTTAAAAATAAAACTAAAAGAACTGGAATATCTGACTCTTTGATTTGAATTGATATCATTGTGCTTCTTATTGATACATACCATGTGTTATCATCATCAATTTGATACAGAAAATGAATCGTTTTTCTAACCATTCCTTTTATCTTTTCTCAAAAAGGTCTTGTATAGATTATATGGACGAATAAATATCCAAATTTTTGGCTTTAAATTACTAAATAAATGTTATTCTCACATTAAGGAAGTTTTGTTGGAAAGATTTGTTGCGTTTAGTTTCATCTTGACCATTTTGTTTTTCAGATTTTGAAATACTATCTAGTTCTTAAATGTGTATCGTTTAGTTAAATATTTCTTTATTAATTAAGTAAAATTTAATATTGATGCGCACATACTAAAACTTGTGCTAAAATAATTGCGAGAAAAGAAATTTTGGTTTCGTGAAAAAGACGGTTCCGGGGGATGACGGTAGCCTTGGCCTATTTAACTTCTAGTTTTGAAAATTCAATAGAGCGTTGGAAATTCCGGGGTCAAATTCCATATTCCTAACTGGAGGAGGGGGGTAGTTCAATATGATACAGAAATTGAAGATTTGGCTGCTAGGCATAAATCTCAGGGTGATTCCGATAATTATGATATTGCAGTAGAAAATTACTGACATATCCAATTTTCTCCTCAAAATAATTTATTTTCTTCTCAGCTAGTTCCCTTGGGAGTGAGAACAATGTCCATATTATAATTTTCTAAATTAAATATTTATGGAATATGCAGACTGATTTTTGTAAGACAAAACGGTGGAGAAACTTTTCAAAACTTTGATTGCTCAGTTCTGGAATCCAAGTTCAGAAACTTCAAATCATTAAAATTGGTTATGATTAATGAAATTTATAAATTAAATTATCGTGATTTTAAGCTTAAAAAATCTTTTTATAAAAAACTGTTTTATATGAATTCATTGAGATTTCTACATAGTCTCAGTTAACACGTTCGTGGGAAAAGGCACATGCGCTCTACTCGTTAGGACAAAGCGTGATATCCGTCGAGTTTTCTCAAGGACAAAACGCAAAAGGCGTACGCGCACAATTTTACACGAAATGCTATTCAAAGCTTAGGTGTCCCAGCAAATATACTAAAAGTAAATAGCTTAAATAACATAAGCTGGTGTCCGTACGTGTTAAACCATGATTTAATGGCACTATATATATAGTATATATTAAAAGTTGAGTGTATTATATTTGCAGCGTATCAGTTTTAAAATAACTGGTAGTTAGACGGGGTCATAATTCTATACGAAACTTAAATAATTCAATAAAAAACTAGTTGATATAAAATGATTGAAAAAGTTTTATAGCTTTGGGTTTTTTTAACTGTAATGTAGGTAGTTTTGAAATGATCTTCTCCTCTTGTTATTAAACATTGTTTTGTTGTAAGAAATTTGAACGTAGCAGTTTCTTTATTTATATTTTCTGAATCAACAAAATAAAAAAGAAAATTGTCGACGATTGGTTTAATGTTGTTCATTAATAGGGTATTTATTTTAACGTTTTGTCTTTGCTCTGAATATCAAACCTTGATTACAGAACTTGTTTTGTTTCATATTTGATTACAAATCATGTCTGATTCATCTGACCTTGTCATTAAACCTCACTAACCAACCAGCATTATAAATCCACTCAGAACACAATAGGTACATCTTTGTTTTAAAAATAAATCTAGTTTTGTTGAAATTCTCTTTTTAGAGATACCTCTGATTTTGTGTGTGTGTAAACATTTGGGACTGTATTTTCGATACTTTGGAATATTTTTTCTGCTTTATTTCGACTACTATTTATATTTCAAGTAAAAGTATGCATCGTACCTTTTGGTCTGTGTTGTTATAACGTTTTATTTCGTATTTACCATCTCATATGGCATATGGTTGCCTTTAACTGTTAGGCATATTGTCTTACCTTGCAGTTTGCGTAGGTGAAAATTAACAGCAAAAGACTGATATAATACTAGGATAAATAAATAGTGAAATATAAGGATTTGTCAGCACTCATTCAAACATTCTCAAATTAGCATTTTTAATACCGATATCACTTCCCATCCTTTCTAAAATCCCGAAAACTTTTCTCGCTATAAAACCAATCTGTTACGTGTATTGTAGATGCTTTATCATTCATACGTTTCATTTTCAATTAATTTTGCATTCAGTCCCAATGCTTCTCCCAGTCATCAAGGTCTTTTCTGGAACTCATGTATGAAGGTTTGTTATTTACGGTTAAATGAAACATTACAGTTTCAATATATTTCATATTCAATTTATCACTGTGTTTAAAAGAACAATTATTTTTTTTCCTACCGGTTTATTTTATACGGTTTTCTTATCTGATCGATGAAACATTTTGTGAAATGCTGAAATTATTCAATTTGTTTGGTAGGTTTTCTGAACGTAGATTTAACCATTTGTCAGACATATTATTTTTTCGGACGACTTTTATATGTAACGATTTGACATTACATTTTTTGGACCTTAAACTACTGGTCAAAGGCAACAATCCGCGCTGTCAGATTTTTCGTGAAGTCGATAAAACAATAAAACAAGTATTTTCGTATTAATATGCAATTTAATTATCAATCTCTTTGTACAATATTTACACAGAGTATAATGTTACAGAATAGATAAATCGCAAGCTACCACAGTTACTACTACATGCGATAACTCATGATTTATCATCTGTAAAATCTTCGGCGGACCCGAATTTGCCTTTCTTTGTGTTTTATTTAGAGATGCTTTGGATGGCGCAATCTGTTGACAGTATATAGAACTATTGCTTCCGTATGCACATAAAAACATTATTTACTACTCAATGTATATTTCCGTAATATTCAAATTTTATAACAGTGTTTCTTTTGCGTATTGTCAATTTTGTAAGTTTGTACATGGAAGAAAACTGCATGTTATAATAAAAAAAAACATCGGAGTTTAGAAATTTTCAATTGAATACCGATTTTTACTTATATTCTGATAAAGTTTTATTGTTTCATTTGGTTCCTAGTAATACCTCTCAAGCTCTTTAAATGACACCAGAATCAACCTCTAGCTAAACGCGTTTCAACGCTACCTTATTTATAACCTTATTTAAATTTAATTTCATAAAATCACGCGCATGCGCCTACACTGGTCGATGGCGTCACAGGCAAAACAAATACTATGCGGCAAACTCTTACAGATATGATCTATCCATCTTTTCTACCCATCTTTATTAGTCTCTCGTAGTTATTAGCGATTCAAATCGGACGGTATTTTGTCACACAAGAAAGTTCGACCGACTGTCACTGTAACCAGCGGAAAGACATTTTCACGTCAAAAAAAACCTGAGGTTGCATTCATGAATTTTAGCATTGTGAAAATATTAACAGCACGCATTTCTGTCGGATTCTTTAATATTGACCTGAAAAAATAACTAAAAACCTACCTTGATTCATAATATTTCATTAAAATTTTACAAATAAAAACATTAAAATCATTTTAGTTTTGTTTATCAGTAATCGATTGCGCCCCCGGTGCCCAACTTGCGGTTGCGCACTATTTTTACATCCGAAAAGAGAAAGAGGTCACGAAGAATTGTTCTGATGCAGGGGTTCCCAACCTTTTTTTTCCCTCGCATACCCCTTGATTATTCTTGTTTTCGCGTATCCCCTACTATCACATCCAACTCCCCCCCCACACACACAACCATCCGTCTATGCAAAGAGATTTGTATCAATAATGTTAAGGTTAGCTTACAAGTGAAATGACTCGAATTAATAACATTTGCTGACATTATTTTACATTTTATTACATTTTTTCAATAGTATTAGTTCAACGCCAAAGAAAATGAAACCAGTGTTATAATTATTTCATTTTAACTTATAAGAATAACCAAAAATTACACTTCTTAATAATCAACTATTCAAGTGGTATAATTATTAAATAGCAAGTATTCACTTGGAGAAGCAAAATTATCTTTTTTATTGCCTTATGTTTCTTGTTTCCGCCATTAACAACTTTGATTTCGCCAAATGGTCCTTCGCGTACCCCCAGGGATACGCGTACCACATGATGGAAACCTCTGTTCTGGTGCAATAAAAATTAATAATTTATCCGCATCAATTCAAATATTCTACCAGTCCTGCAGTTTTAATACCGCTACTGCCTTTGACTCCCGCCCTAAGATCTCCTTTGCCATAAACAAATCGATTATGTGCATTATAGATGCATTATCATCCTATGCGCGCATTTCCAATTAATTTTGCATTCATTCCCAAATGCGGCTCCCCAATCATGGTGCGACCGGCGTTTTAAAAGGCCGACTCCACACTCTTTTTGTAGTGTCACAGAAGCGACAAAAGGGTCGACTGCGTGGAAATGAAGCAGCGACAGGATGCGTGACCCCGAACGCGCGGGAAGTTAAATCGTGGTCTCAGGTACGGCAGGCGAGATCTTATTTTGACTCAGCGGTGCAGGAGAGAATGCGGGGAAGTTGTTGCGCTGAGTGCGAATGCTCGTCTGATATTGATTGTTAAGAGCATCTCAATCCATCGACCAATCAGCGTCAGCTCTCGCAAGAAAATGGCTTTTATCTCTCATTCGGGTCGTTATTTGATCGCGCCAAGATTCTACGAACGGTTTTATGACAAGCTCCACTGCTGCATTTCACCTCCTCCCAGATTCTGCTGTGCGCCTTCGCCGTTGCGGGGATTTTCATCACCCCCCCTCACACCGCGGCATAGTAATAAGGAATGCACAGCAGAGTTGGGAGGGGGTATGCATTTTGGGAATCAGGCGCGATCGCTTTTCTACGTATGCAGGTAATTTGGGCAAAGGGAAGGTGTTGGGCAGTTAATGTGGGTTAGGTGGTGATGGGGGGTTGTGCGCTAGGGCTGACGACAAAGGAAAGCAAAGTTTGGTCTAAAATCGATTTCTGGAAATTTTCAGAATGCTTTTCTGATGATGAATAATGGTAAACGGATTTCGTGCATGAAGGTTTGAATAAACATGTAGTCTACATTGTATGACAAAAGTAGAAATTTGCATATGCAAATTTTTCAGGTCTTTCAAAGCAGGTAGGGTTAAAATTTAGAATGCTTTTTTTATTAACATTATTAATTACTTAAATTATTGGCTTTGATATTACACTGAGCTTTAAGAGTTCCTCAAATTTGGTTTTGAATTTAAGTTGAAGATTTGACATTGAAATTTGCAGTGTTTTTAATATTTGTGTTATCTAAATTATTAGAGTATTTACATATTTATCCCTAATTTTAACTTTGCCTTTGGTGAACTGAGTAAAAAATTAATGATTATGAATGTTCATTAGTAGTTTATAATATCAGGTTATTTTTTAAAAAATTTATCAGCCTTAAAGTGAGTTGCGACTGTTATTTGCATAAATTAACATTCAAATAAGAACATTTTCATTCTTTTAGAAATCATTTACTTTTATCTATTTTTTTTAACATTTAAATAAAGAATTTCATATTTTAAATTAACTATTCTTAAAAAAATGTTAATAGCCGCATTTCCCATAGATTTTGAAATTATTATGCGTCTAGAAAGATGTTCTGATTCTTCAGAAGTTGAACTCAATTTGAGAATACTAGTATCCTAAATTTCTATGAGAAATGTGCAACGTTTCAAACATAGCGTGGTCAGTTCCTTTGCACCATTTCTCTGGTACGAAAACGGGGGACCTGGAAAAAGGTGCAGGATTGAATTCGGCACGTACCATAAGGAGATGGATAGGACTTAGCATTTATCATATTTGTTCATGTTTGAATGGAAGATAATGGATATTATTTTTTTAAATTTCCCTTTATATAAGTTTTTTTTCAAGAAGAAATTAATATCAGACGAAAGTACAGTTGAATTTTTTTTTTCAGGTACAGATCAAGTCTCACAATTGAGGCACGTGATTCGAGGAATCAAGTAGACCAGGCCGAAAACAAACGGGTTCGCGAAAACTTTCGCTCGTCCTTCTTAAATATTTGTAAGCAAAAAAATAGTTAAGAAAATCATTTTGATTGAAAGCATTTGGCGAAAATTTGCCGAATAACTGTTTAAAATTTCCTTTTCCAATCCATCATTATTTAATGTTACATTTTGAAATTTGTTTACCAAATTAGGAGTCGCTGGGACTTTTCCCAAACAAAAAAGGATTGCAAAAGTAAAAAGTTTAACAAGCATTGAAGTAGAACATCTGCCCGCAAATTAAACATCTGTTCATCAACATCTAAACATCAAACAATGAAACAAATATTTATATTGCTCAATAAGAACTTATCATTCAATGCGAACATCAGTTTTCTCATTACCCGCGAACTCAAATAAGCTATCATTCATTAAACATTTTTTCCCTTTTTATTTTTTCCTTTTTTCTCGCCCTTGTAGCAAATAGTTTCGATTTTTTCGACTGTTTATTTGGATATAAGGTGAAAGCGCTGCGATTTTCGGAAAAGAACAGTCGCCCTCAGATTATGTGGAAAAACCGTTATCTTTCTCCTTTAAGGAGCGGTTCTAAAAATACATCTCCAGTGGCGAAAAAAGGATTCTTTTTCTACTATAAAAGTCTGTTTAGTTTTGTGGATATCTTATCACTAAGCGTTACTCACTTCCCTTATTCGTTTTCTGTCACTTTTCTCCCCTGCTCTTACCACAAGTCTATCATTTTCTTCCCTTTGCTTGTATTTTAGGAATGAATCAGTGAAATTATTTTACTTCTCTTAAAAATAAAAATAAAAAAAAGACGCCCCAGCCGCCGCCATTTCGCATGCCACTTATAGATATGTTTACCGAGATGTTTCTTTTGCCTTCAACACTTTTGAAGCAACTTTTGACGCAGAAATTCATATGAGGGTGGTTTTGTGTTTAATTTTGAATTTTATGTGATGTGGTTTTATTCTATGTGAAGAGTGACTGAGTTGAAAATATGTCATTGATCGTTTATGGCTCTAGGTTTAGTTTACTTTACTTGGATTAACCCTCTGTGACTGCTTATCCCGCGATTTCCGCGGGCAGGAAGTAAGCATTTTCTCAAGCTATTGTGTTTACTTAAAACCTTTAACAGCTTTGAATATTACTTAGAACTGTAACAGCGTTTATACCCATAATGTCTTGCACATAAATGACAATTAGCTTCGTTCAAATGCATTTGAGCATGTTTGCGAACGTCGCATCTAATTAGCGACTTAAAAAAATTTGGTTGTCGGAGTGTTGATGTCCCATTTTGAAGTTACACCACGGCTATTTTTGGACTAATCTCGTAATTTTGAACGGTAGTTAGATGGCAAGGCAGACACTTGAACTCTTATTCCTGCTGTCTAACTTCCATGCCACATCAACGGAATGACGCTACAGAAAACAGGTATGCTCTAATATGCGTAGCTTTGACTAATGCGAATTTTAATTCGTGTGTACAAAATCAGTGACACTAAAAATTTTCACATGCGTTAATAAATTTAAATATTGCGTCCCAAAACTTTGAATATCAATAATAATAGTTAAGAGTACGAAACAGTCTTGAAGAATTTCTGAATCTATTTTTTTTCCCCTTCTTAGTTCAGCTATTCCCGTAATGGATTTATTGGATGATGTTACGATTGTAAGTTCTCTGGGATTTGAAGGTGTTCATTCGGAAAAATAAAATGATATATTATTTCATTCATCTGATTTTTTAAAAATGAAATGCCTTAATGACATTCAATAAAATGTCTAGATAAATGCCACCTTAATTATTAATTTTATTTAAATAATTTCGAAATTCATCTTTATTATTCTTATTAATTTTTAACTTGGATTAATGCGACATCTTACAGTATAACTTGAGAATTAGTTAATCACATTAGTCAGGAGATCCCTGTATCGTTAGTAACTAGTGTAATAAATATTCTTACGATGTTTGAGTAGAAGATAATACCGTATGTCTAGTGCGTCACAAAATCTTTAGTAGTTGGGGAGATCATGATTTCTGGGATGTTAATTAACCCCTTGACAGATTTTAACGAGTTAGCACAATGCTGTTTTTAAAGTAAAAAAATGAAGACAGACGTCATTATTCGATACAAAAATTACGTGGAATCCTTAAGCATCTAACTTGTTCCGTGTACCTTTAGCTATATTAGAAAATGACCGCACATTCCCGACACCAAATGTGTCATCTAATTATATAGTGGAGAAGACAAGTGTTTAACAGAAAAAAAGGAAAATTACTTTAGCATTTGTTACCATGGAAAGTTGTGACGATGAAAGCTATATACCCATGCTCTAAAGCAGAGGTTCCTAACCTGTGGTACGTGTACCGCAGGGGTACGCGAATGTAATGTTGGTACTGGTGGAAAACATAAAAGATTAACCCCTTCTTTGTCGGATTTTTTCCGAATCTCCGCCAAAGTGATTATGTTTTCCATTCAAGGCATGCATTCTCAACAGGAAAACATGAAGAAAGTAGGACTATTTGCGCCATTTCTTAGCAATATTCAGAAATACAAAAAAATAATCGCGAAATATAACGAGACGTTTGAACGATACAATATTTCTCTTCGTCACATGACATGCGACGCCGACCAAGAAGGGGTTTAAAAAGAAAATTATAGAATTTTTAACCCTAAGTTTTTGTCGCAAGTGAGAGTTATGCATGCCCGAAAGCCTATTAGGTAACAATGATATTTAATAAAATAATTAATACTTTCATGAACACAGAACTTTTGGAAAGAACAAATTCGCCTTATGCGTATATTAATAACAACTATGACATTAATTTCGATGCAGCTCCAGACATGAGATTTTATCTGTCTTCATTGGAACCTAATTTTATAAAACAAGTATCGCAGTGATATTGTCTTCCATTTGAATGGTTGATTATCACGATGAGTAATTGTTAGCTTTCATTATAAGTTGATACGAAATTATTTGGTCGCTGTTTTCATTTGTTAGAACGTGAAACTATTATTAAAAAAATACTATTATTACATACTACTTGACTACTATTATCAAAAAATGGAATAAAATATGAAATCAAAAATAAACCCTACAAATGTTTTAAAAGTTAATTCGAGTCCTTTGACTCTAAAGGTAATCTAAGCCTTTAATATTAATAAATAAAAAAATAATTTTTTAAAAAAGCCACCAATTCTCTGCGCGAAGGGATGGTTTGGAGGACTCAAATATAAAAAGACTAATCAAGGGATACGTGAGGAAAATAGGTTGGAAACCGCTGCTCTAAATGTTATGAGGTCTGCAGTCCAGATCTGGAGATTTCAAAAGTTTGCATTTTAACAAAATAACTTAATTTATAGGTCTATAGAATAATTCATGGAGATTGAAAACGTATACTATAGGCTGGGAAAGGTTCAACCGTGTAAAATAAGATTCTTGAAATTGGTGAATGCTATTACAACTTTGTGAATTCTAGAAAATCTAATCTGAATGCTCGAGATGCAGACTTTGAATGAAAAAGTCTGCTTATCGCAAAAACCTACGATTCTTCCCTCATATTTCTGGTAGAATAGAGGACTGTATGCTTTTATTGATAACTCGGAGACTGATGGTCTTTATTAAGGGTAATAGTAGTCATTTTAGGATTAATAAAATTTTTTTTATAAAAGCTTTTGTAATTCTTTCTGAAACTTATGCGAGTCTGTTGTATATTTTTCATTTTAACATTCTGCTGAGTTGGAATGATCAACCGGAGGTTAACAGATCTATCGTTAATAACCAACCTTAAATAATAATAATAATAATAATAAAAAATGTTAGATTGGAATTAAAATGCTTGAAATGGAAGATATGGCTGCACATTCTATATTGTTTTCTTTGCAAATACAATGCATTTTTTTGTGGTTTTCGATTAAGTATGCTAATATTACTATTTATTGCATATAAAACATTTAAGACATATTTCTTTTAAAATCTGTAATACATTAAACGTCTGAATGTTAGCATGAATTTGGAAATTGCACTGACAATAGTGATTATATAATGGCTGTGTATATAGCATGTTGACGTGCAATTAGAAAGAAATGCATGTCTTGCAGACAGAACGTTTAAAATTAGGACCAGAAATTTTCGAAATAGTTTGCACTACTAATTGCCTCTTACAATTTGTAGAATAGATTGTATTTTAAAGCATTTTTAACCCATTCGCTGCTAGCAATATTTATAGGAACAGCTAGTCTCTACGAATATACAACGAGATATCTCGTAGTTAGCAGTGAATGGGTTGAAGGAAGAGTCACGCAGGTGTCGTCCTCGTCATCTAACCGCGGTTCAAGTTACGAGGTTCGTCTCAAAATAGCCCTCGTATTGCTTCAAAACGGGACGATAATGTAACTGAACTAATTGGATTCGTGATATAAGATAGCATAATACAAATGCAGGGTTATGCTGTGGATACAGATCTCAAAACAAGGTCCCAGAAATACATATTACCAACATTCAGCATTTTGTTACAGTTTCTTCGATATTAGTAAACAAAAAATATGTAAATTCCCATTGTTTTTTTTATATAAAAATCATTAAAATTTACCAAAAAATTTTAAGTAACCTCTTTTCGTGTTTGACAAATTCTATGAGGCTTTTTTTATTTTCCAATTTATGTGTGCTACTGGATGGATGGCTTGGGTTTATTTTGCAAGACATTGATGCAAATACTGATGTGTGCGAATTGTTAGGTGAAAAACAGGTTGTTTTATTAAAATCATTAAAGAAAATTTTGTTAAATAATAACTGACAAAAACTCTGCCTCAAGTCCGTAAAAAAGGTTAATAACAATAACTCCATTTAAGACAATTTGCCAGTTGCTTTATACAGCACTCTAAGGTAATAATAATAAAAAATAATAGGTGGTTGTACTTTTCTAATGAGTTTGCGTCTGAAGATCTTAATGGGATTGTTACTTGTTTTGCACCAATCCTTCTTTGCTAAAGATAGTTTCGTGCTCATTTTTCCTTTGAGTAGTTGATTTCCATGGTTACGTAACAAAGATGACATAATTCTTAACCTTCGCTATTACTGGACCGCGAGGCAACCTGTCGGCAACTCATCAGGTGGCTTCTGTGTTCAGGAACACGTGTGGCGTTGTTCCTGCCCACCTTCAATGCTCTGAGTGCCGCTCTGTTCTTAAAATTAGACTTGATTTCTATTTATTTAAGTTGATATTTCAACTGTCTTCAGTTTTCAGTTGATAGCTATTATAAGCCTTTGAGTGCCAATGTATTTGCTTAACCATCTTGTTTCGGGCAACATATAATCGCGTTTTATTTACTCCATGCAATTTCATGGATTCCATTAGTTGAATTAATTATCTTGCACTATTATAGCGTTGAATTATCTTATACTGTTAAAGCGTTGAATTATATAGCAATAACCTCTATTGACAAAATATGCATACCTATTATCAAACGCTGCATCTAAATAGCTTTTTAAAATCTTCGACTTTGGAGGGTTAAGGATGATTAAGTATTAATTGTCAAAGCATTTTTGGAGTTGCTTCCAGTTTTCATTGTAGATACAAAATCGAATACAATATTTTTATTTTCAGTGAGACTGAGTGTAGAAATCGGAGGTAATTTATTTTGCGCTAAAAGTTTTCTGGACTTTTGATTTCGTGTCAAAATCTATTAAAATCTGCATTGCCATTTTCCCCCTCTTTCGATTCAATTAGTGATTTTATTCTAAAATTGTTTCTTGGAAAAGGTTAATGTATGGAGTTTTATCAAGGAAGGTTATTTCCTGAAATTTTTCCTGTCTGCTCCAAAATAATTATGTGAAAGCTGTTGTGTTGCTTTTTTTCATTTCGTTAGATGAATGTAAAATATTTATTTCAAGAAAGATTTATTTTAAACAAATAAATCCACACGATTGTGATTCGCCGCTGGTTAAATATTTGCTGTTGAAGAATTACGTGCCTTCATTGAATTATATACTGACAAAAGAAACCTTGAGATATCACTTTGAGGAAATATTAGCTATTTCCCAGTGAATATAAGGCACCTGCAGTTTTGCGACACCAAAAATGGTTTTGCAAGGAAGGATTTACTGGTGTTGACAGTGATAAATAGCAAATGATGAACAGTTTCATTATAGACATATTTCATGACACTGGATGATCTGGAAAGCTCAAATCATCAAGTAAAGAGCTCTGTGCTGATATATAAAAAATAATTTTAAAACATATCTAGAAAAACAGCCTAGTTTAACGAATAATTACGGGCATTGTGTATTTTGTGTACTTTCTGTTTTGAAATTTTTTTCATCTGATCTGATATGCAGAATTTACAAGATGCAAAAACTTATTTATTACTGATTTAAAGAGGTTTAGTCATCCATTAATTTTTCAATTTAAAGACTACTGTTGGTTAATTTTTAGCCCGGATTGATTATTATTTTGTTGTTTTTTAAAGTTATATTTTGCCATTAGTAGATTGGGGAGGGGGGGTTAACGTAACCACCGTTGCGGTGTTTTTCAACTATTGTTTTTATACCACATTATCCCGTTAATTATGTAAAGCTGTCTACTTGCCAGATGTCAATTTCAGTATAACAGGAGTTTAATATCGGGCACTATTGTGTTAATTGCTGACAGGTAGCTGCATTCTGTATCTGTTCTTACCTACACTCATTATCTGATATTGATCTCCTGCTAGACAATATGCTCGCGCTTCGAATTTTCCGAATAAGTTGTTGCCTTCTTAACTTACCGTTTCACTGTAGAATGATTCTTAGAAATTATTTTAGTGCTATCTGTACATGAGACTTAAATTTCGGTTTCTCTGTCCTTGTAATATCTTACATTTTTGGCTATTAACCGCTTAAGGACCGAATTATTTTGAAACCTACGGTATTTAGAACGAGTTAACTCGGGTTATGTCCTTAAGCGGTTAATTAAACATCAGACTATAGAGAGCCTTAGATTTGTCGATAGAGGTGCTGTTAGTCACAGCTGTGGTTCATGGGTTTTCATAAAACGCTATTTCTCTAGTGAGAAACAGTTTTATTGCCTGCGTTAGGTCACATCTAACCTTATCAGAGAGTAGATCTTTTCAGTACTTGGATTGAGATTGCATGATTTCATATCTCAACTGACATTCTGATGTATTTTTGTGAGTGGTGGGGGTTGTTCCCAAATTTGCATTGAAACTTGTCTAGAGGGGTATCCACTAACTGTCAACCACAGTGAAAAGGTTCTTCGTATTATAATTTTTTTCTATTTCTTTGGCAAAATCAAGTTTTATCATATTTACCCAAACTCTCCAAAGCTGGAAGAGAAACACCTATACCCAATTGATAGCCAATAACTGCCCATTCGTCGAACGTCGCTCGCTTTGTTGACGATTTTCTTTCTCTCGGCTAAAATAAACAGGGAAGCAGCTGCATCGGCTTCGGGGTATTCCCTCGTCAGCTGTTGCGGCACGTATCGTTTGGTGATGTGCGGCTGCCTTTTCACCGCCTCGTGTGAGGCCTCGCTGCCTTCTAAATCGTCTGCAGTTGGTCCGGACGCAGGACTCGTCGCTGTTGTCTTAGTCGGGCGCCAGGTGGCATCGCGCTCGAAGGGGGTGTTAGGGATCCAAGCAGGCTATCTTTCGTCAGTAGCCGCGATCGAACTTCAAGAACGCACCGTATCCGTACTGTGTATGGATACCTGCCTACCTGTTCCAACCATGGAAAGCACGTGGTTCGCTCGCTACTGCCTGACGGAAGTTTCCTTACCCCAGCCACGGCGATACCGGTGGTCAACCCCTCTAGGTTTCGGTGTCGTTTTGCACTTTTTAACCGGTCCCTTTGTTTGGGTATTGTACATGGGACAAATTTGTGGGCCCGCCCCCCCCATGCATTACAACTAATATTTGAGTTAAGTACAATGAAGTATTTGCTATATGGGTCGTGTAATTTTGAATAACCTTGAATTTTAACAAAATTGTGTTAAGGTCACTGTTACATTTTACATCCATATTGCCCTTAAAAAGAAAATTATGTATGCGTGAATGTAGAATGAGGTATATATTTTCTTAAAAGTTTTTATTAGCAAACATGATTGGCGATTCCTATTAATTGTTTGCCTATCACAAGATAATAGTTTAATGTGTGCACATGTAAACACTTGAAGTGCGCGTACAAAGTTCAAAAAATTTATATTTCCATTTGGTATGTATATTTCAAAAAAAAAGAAAGAAAAGAAATCTATTAGAAATATTTGTGGAGTTTCTTTCTTGTGTCAACGTTCTGGATTTGAATTCCGGTCAGAATCTAGTATTATAAATTTGTTGTTGTTGATAATGCATTTGGATAGTTAACATAAATTTAAATAGCTATTTTTTATATTAAAATCAATATCATTCGGGTGTTGGCGGAAATTCATCATTTAGTGTTAAAAAAATATAAGGCGTCGCGTTTATTATATGCTAAATTCTGTCTGTCGAAAATCAATTTTTGTACTTTTTTTGATGTCTTATAAAAATTAAATTCATCTAGAATAGAATTAGAATTTCTTTAACGACCCTCAAATTATCTGAATTTCCTTCTCGTTTGTTGTGAGTTCTCATAGGAAAAAGTGTATATAAAAAAAAAGAGGCAAATATTTCATCAGTATTGTTTTCGCAGCGCGTGTTTTCGTTCCCAACATAGCTGTGTATGCTATTTATTTTTTAAAAAAGCAAGCGCCTGCCCCAGCAGCAAATAAATTTACAAATGCAAATCAAAAGCCATTATTGAGACTGAAAAGAATGGTTTGGCATGAGTCAGTTGCGAAGCATTTCAAGTGTTACGAACTGAATTGCAGAAATGGGGGATAGAAAGCGGTTGGCTGCAGCTATTCGAAGCACACAGTATGCTCTGCTGTCGTATAGGGTTGCTTTACTTTTACTGTTGGCGAAGTTGCTGCCGACGCAAAATTCGAACTGGGATTATGTTTTATAGGGAGAATTTCCGCTCACATCATTCCAGTTTTACATAGCCTTTTTTTTATGTTATATTTTGCGAGCGACAGAAACAGCCGGCAGTTTTAAATTTTTCGAATCATGCCATTCGAAAAATGGCATGATCCTCCTTCATGCCATTTGAATGGAATGATTTTTCTTCTCTTTCAACTTTGGATGGTCATGCGTTTTTCTTGTGTGCTGCACATTAGATTTATTTGACAAAATAACAATGAAAATAACGGTATTTTGTAAAAAAAAATTTGATAACTCAATAAAAACACGGATACATAAATTTGATACCATTTTGAAACTTATCAATGATGCCTCCATTTCATATCTTATTAAAATTTGAAAATGTTTCGAAGTTAGTCTGTGGCTATTTAAACTGTTGCATCTGAGTCTAGTCTACCTGAATAATAATAAATACCATTCTTTGTGTGGAAGAGATATAATCTAGTTGACTGTTTGTTCATTACTCTAATCGGATTACAGCTTTTAAGGTTAAATAAAATAGATTAGCTTTAGCATGACAGGTAGTGTTAAGTTGATTGGTACACATACAATAAAACAATTTCTGCCATTCAGTTTTGTATGGGAAACGATTCACATATAGCAGTTTTAATATTTTAAAAATATATTCACAATTATGCTTTTTAATACCCTATACCGGTCAGCATTGCTTTTGTTGCTTGAAAATGTGCGTTAGTAGCTAAGGCATAAGTTGAAGCGGTGGCGCTTTGGTTTCGCTAGTTTGTGCCGTCCTCCACGTGGTATTTTGCTTGGTCTGGAGAGGTCAGAGCCGGAATTCGTATTTGAGCGCGCTAGATGACGCAACAGTTGGTACCTTCCTTCCACCCCCCGACACACACCGTTGCTTGTATAGCCTGAACTCCTGCAAGCCAGAGTGCGCGCACTTTAGGTTTCGATTCCTAGCGAGAAAGTGAGCGCTTCGCTTTTGTTTACCTCGCGTCCTCCCTTCAACTTACACTTCATTTTAAAAGCGTTGTTGCATAACCGATGTCGTGACCTGTTTTGACAGACGTTAACACTTTGTCTTCAGATGGTCGTCACTTCGTAATTGGCTTGGATATTGGAAGAATATTTGGTAAAGAAAGTAACATTCGTGTAGAGAATGTAGCATTTCGCTTGAGCAAATTTGCCAGGTATGGGAAAAAAAAATTTCCATGTTTGACCGCGGCAAAGTTAAATGATTGAAATATTCCAAGAAAGTAGTGACATAGTTATTCAATAGAATTCTGTGTAGTTGTTTTTATTAATCTTAATGCATGATTAAATGTGTTGGTTTTTGCTGGATTAACTTCGAAGAATCTCTTAACCATAATAAAGCGCCATGTGTGTGTGTAGCGATGGACGTGTGATAAAATTGTTTATACCTCTTAACCCTTTGCACACGAGATGACTGATGGTGAATCATTTTGACGTTTCTTGATTTCGATGGTTAAAAAACTACCTGCAAAGTTTTAGAATAATTTTTCAGGAAAAATTAACTTAAACACAAACATTTTTTACGTTCCAAAGCAATAATATGAGCTCTTGTAAATCAGTGAATAATTATGCCTCTAATTACTTTTCCGAGTGCAAAGGGTTAACATAGAATAGAATGGTAAGATAAAATATAGTTCGCTTCGAAAATGACACATTAAAAGCATAGTTGTATGATTAGCCTTCACTTGAAGAGTAGATAATACTAGATTGTTTCTCTTGGCGTATGTGGGTGAGAGTTTCAATTATTGTATATTCCAACTGCATTAAAAATGTTAAAACGTAGAACTTTAATTTCTAAACTTTTTGTGTGTCTTTGCTGTGAAAAATTAGTGTACAGATTGTTACAGGGAAAATTTCTTCTTCTAAAAGAAAAAATATGTTATTTGTTTCCCCTTGGTTCTCATATTAAATCTTCCACTAACTTCATACTAATAATATTATGTTCACGTTAAATAAATAAAGGGATAAAATATTTTTATATATTTCACTTGCGGTTTAATACTGAAAAAAATGCATTTATTTTCATTGCATTTCTGAGTGATATATATAAACTTTTCGTTGAACTCCCGACAGATAATATAGAAATAACTTCAATATAGTTTTTGTACTTGTTCGTCTGTTTCCCTGGCTTTGTTAGGGAAAATAGCGAACATAGATACATAGATATCCGGATTGCTGTATGAAAGGTATAAGTTTAAAGAATTTGCAAGCTTGGCATTAAACGGAATATTTTCACTCTCGTCTTTCGACATTTAAAAAAAAAAAAAAAGATCCGTTTTAAATATACCATTTTCACCAAGGAAATGAAATTTTTAACTTAATAAGTTTGTTAAGTACTGAACGCCAACGTTATTTTTTTAATGAATAAACCTGTCTAAAGCGTGTGTCACATATTCTAAAGTAAGATATATTTGTCGCACGTGCGGCTAAAGTAATGTGAAGGTATCATTTTTTACTTTTCCCCGCCTTCTTTCTTGGGCGATGCGGGCTTCGGTGAATTTTCACCGCTTTTATGACCGCCTAAATGATTTCCTTTCCTTTGAGGTGGAGAGCCTGTAAGTCGCCAAGTGGCGCTTCTCGCCAAAACCTGTTAAACCAGATGATAGTATCTTTGAGGCAGCTGTCCCAATAGGTGAGGCCCGCCGCCAACGGCCCTGCTGCTGTGAGGCAAGGCAGATCAATGACGACTGCTCCCACTATATAAATGAGGGGTGAGAGGATATTGCTGGTTCTGTAGTGCGCCTGAATGTCGTATTAAGCGGGGTCGTCTACAAAGTGAATTTGTGTGTTATGACTTCTTGGAAATGTACTTGTTGAAATTGTGCATGCTAGGAAAATTATGTTTTTCTACTTTCTTGTTGCTTTTTCTCAGAAATTAATTTTTGATTTAATATCACGTTTTTTTCCTATTTGATTTTAATAGTGTGAGCCCTATCGTGGTGAATTAATATAATTATGTTTGTCTACATTCATTTCATCCAGGTGAAGTTAAGAGTTGTCGCAAACTTGTGTCGGACCCCAACCAGTTGAGTGGCGAAAAGGATGCTTTGAAGTTTTCGCGTTTGGGTTGGAGGGAAAATGAATGAACGTTTTCGTAGTTCGCCACTATTTGCATTCTAGGAGGAAAATTTTAGTTTCTAAGAATGTCGGCTTAATTTTGAAATTATGAATATTCAAGAAGCTTTTTTTTAATTTTGAGGCTCTTATTTGAAAGGAGATAAATAATTGGGTTTGCTTTATTTTCTCACTGGCATGTGTTTTCTTGGCGGGTTAATTATAATGATTACGAAAAGTCGCATTTGCAGTTTGTTTAATGGCCCCCCCCCAGAATGTGCCAATTTGAAGGATTTCAACAATATAATCGATTCCAAATCCTACTGATAACTAATAATTATTTATTTTTATAAATACTAAATATGTAGTTCATTTTTTGTAAAATATTTTCTTTACTATAACTAGTTGAATGTTTGCAAAATCGACTTATATTTAATTTAGCTATTAAATTTTGCTTGATGTTTGTTTGAAATTTTAAAGAATTAAAATATCATTTTTAATTCTTTAAAAAATTAAATTTAATTTATATAAATGAAATTTGTTTGTATTAGCTTTAAATTCATAATATAAAAAAAATTATCTTTGTATTAATCTTTTAAACAATTTTTAAAGATAATTTTTATAATAAATCGTTATTTTTATTATAAAAATGATATTTTTTAAAAATAAGAAGGATTTGTTATAAAAATTATTCTTGACATTTTATACAAAACCAGTTATGGATTTTTGTAAAACAAAACTTAGGGAAGATTTTAATTCACGAAAAATTAGCGAAGGATATCATAATAACTTGAAATGAACTTCTTTTAAATTCTTCAGTACTCATTAATAATTACAAAAACAGATTTTATTTAAACATTTCTTTCAATTCATAATTACGTTAAAGAAGCAACAATCACAGTAAATCCTTTATGTCATGTGCTTTTATCTAAGATTTTAGTACACTAACAAAAAATAAAAAGATTTTACATGCTTCTTTCAGTAAATGTAAAGAGATTAAGCCATAAATATTTTAGCTACTGATATGGAATTGTCGCATGACTAATGCTCATTAATAATTTTAAAACTCTTGTTAAGTGCAGCCAATAGTTAAATATTTACAAACATTTATTTACGTACGTACTGCGGCTAATATGTCCTTTAGAGGCAGAAGCTTATATCATTATTTGGGGAATTTGGAGTCCCCTCCCTTTTGGATATCCTTTCTGAATGGCGTCTAGAGATATAAAGGTTTTGAACATTCCCTGTTTGTTTATGGCCCACTAGAATGCCTGTCTAGTCAAAAATGGCCAGGCGGTATATGGTTTTCCAAGCAGAGTAACTGAACTGCTACGCTTCCTGTAGACAATTGTTACTTAGATGTTACAATTTCCTGCATTTCTGCGTTGTTGTCTGTTTGGTAATTTTACATCACTTTCGTTAATATCCGTCATTATCGTACAAATTTGTATTGCGAAGAGATTGCATTCTCTCTTCTGGATGACTAATTCATTTAAGACGAATATTAAAAGGTGTAACACTTTTCGAAGTTCATTTGTCGTGCAAGACACCAGATGTATTTCACGAAGAATAACTTAAACGGCGCGATCAAAATTTATAAATTACTAGGCGAAGTTTAATGCCTAATATAATACTGAAACATACATTTCATGGATTTCTGTTTTATACCTTATTGGAATTTTTAGGCTGTCTCCTGAATTGAAATATTTTTTGAATAAAAAAATATGATTCCAAGTGAGAATACAGATGATTACAGTTACTAAAACAATAACATAATTAAGATTTTTGTTGTATTCTCATTTAATTTCAAGATATCACTATATTAAGATTTGGAAAACACAAAAAATTAACCAGCGACAAGGGTAATGTCGCTTCTATGTTATTTATTTTCATTTTCAATGAAGGAAATGCTTTTCTTCTTTTATTTAATTTGTTGATTTAAAAAAGACATTCCTAAATATTCTAAAAGCTTGGTTTTGTTCAGCCTTCAAGCATATTACTCGCTTAGTAAATTGATAGATTAGAAACATCTGCAGCATTGTTTGACTTTTGAATTAGAAGCAGTGATCTCTGGAGTGAAGGTTTCAAGCTGTTGTGCGCGAACACTCCTCCGCAGATAAGATGTTTGACGAATATCGACAAAACATGCTTTTCAACAGACGAAATCCTGTTTGATAACTCATTGAAGTTTTGAGACTTTGATTCGATATTTTCGATTTTAAATGAAAAAAATAAATGGATTTAGTACTGTTGGATCAAAATTAAATTAGTTCGCGTGGGTTGACGAAATTTCTTATTAGGCTGAAATAGAATAGCTAGTGGAAGTTTTAGAAACCCACATGCAATTTTATTCTTCATTTCTGTTTTGGTCATATTTGTAAGTCATGAGCTGATCAAATTTGCAGTTCTTAACACACAAGACATTGCGACTACCAAAACGCATTGTTTCGCCAATGCAATTTAAACAAATGCAGCATTGTTGCTATTCGTGTATTGCAGTTATATATGTAATTCCATACTTAATTGTGTTCTATACTATAAACTACTACTATACTAAAAAACTATAAAACTGCTACACCAGTCAAGATGGCTAATTTTACTGCTTCTGTTCCGGCATACGTTAAAAAGAGCTGGACAAAGACTTCTTGAAATGCATATGCTTTACAGTTTATGAGACTCCTAAATAGTGAAGATAATTTTCGTTGCCGTCTGTTATGTTTTATTTAACTTCTTGTCTTTATATTTCTGTAGAGGAAATCGAAATTTTAATCTAATTAGAACATAATTTAAGGTTTTCTTTGTTTAATTCTTTCGAAAAAGTTTTAATGAGTCCAAATGCACATTGTAATCTCGAGGTAACTTGCTAGCTGTGTAATTTTTTAAAAATGTTTGTGTTATTAAAACCGTTGGCTAGAGCAGTCTTTAGTCTAATGATAAATGAATTGGTTGAATACGAATTCGATTCGAGTGAACCTTTGAAGCTCTCCACGTGCTTATTTATAGACACTTATTTTCTGCATACATTAAAAATCATGTTGGTGAAATTATCAACAGTCTGTAAATAGAAAATTATTCTAAGAAGGGAAATTGGAAATAAGTAATATGTCGATGAACGTAATTCATAAGAGGGGAAAAAAGATTCTTCATTGAGAATTTATGAAATTCACATATTTTATACCACTTCAAAAATGTTTTGTTAATAAATAAGCAAAGAAATTGCACATTTATTTTATTTATGTGAAGTAAGTGCTATTATAATTACTTTATAATTCAATTTCAGATTTATTTTCTAAATTATGGTGTTTTCACATGCCGGATATTTTCGGGGAATATTCAGTTTGCATACTTGTCAGAAATGTTGAAGATGAACTTGTTGTTTTATAAGAATTAAAAGTGAATAACTGCTTTTTGCTTAAAATATTTCCCAAAATGCGACATGAACAACGCGTTTGAGTTAAAATCCATTGAATGTTGATTTATAACCCTTACAAATTTTACTTATCACACGATTTTTCAACAATATTATGAATTTCACTTATCATTAAATTGTAGTAATATAATTTACGCATTCATTGTTGAGTATTTTAATTTGTGTAGCATCCCTTCCACCTTGATGCGTTGTAAGCTTCCGATTCAGTGAGACAAATTTATAATCACGCTACCCGAAAAACCTAGGGACGCTGTAACTTTTGACGTAACGTCCCGCTCTCGTTGTCGTCTTGTAGAAAAGACCTCTTTTCATTTACCTGTTTCGCACTATTTGGCGCTTAAGTTGCCTCTGTTGATCCACTTAGTCGCCGAACTTGTTATACTGGGGGAAAAAGCGAGCGGCGCGCTTTTTGGCCTATATATCGTCCGTCATATAACTGCTATTTCTGTTTGGATTACGTTGTTTTCTGGTGATTCGCTTCATGCTTCTAGATTTGATAAGAGTTCCTGTTAATAATTAATGTAAACAAATTACTCGTATAATGTTACCTGAAATCCTGGTATTTCGTAAACATCGATTGGTACATTGTTTAACTTATATTTATAAATCGTTCAATTCTTGCTTCCTTGTTTTGTTTACTAGAAAATTTGAGAAGTCTATCACTAGTTGCTTTATTTATCTTTTATGTTGAACGAAATTAGTCGGGTTATTTTCACTTGAATTGCCAACTGGATGTCCAAACCCTAGAAATCGTAAAAGCTATTTCGTAATTTGGCAACATGCTTTGGACAACCTTGTGTGTTGAATGAAATGCTATAAGAAAGTTTATTTAAAAAAAAAAAAAAATGCTGTTCTAAATGGAAAGATTTATACCTCAAAATAGAAGTGACTTTGCATAAGAAGCGCGAGAAACCGTGCAAGAAACAATTTCTTACACGGTACTGATTTATTTAATGCTTAAAAATCTCATACTTTTTAGGTAATTTTACATAAAATGCGGTATCGAATAATTGAAACTTCGTTTTTCTGACTGATTCCAGAAATGTGTCTACTTATAAGATTTTTGCATTGAGATTTATGGAAATAAAAAAATAAAAATTGTGCGTTTGGAAATTTTTTATTAAATGTTTAATCACCATTTGAAGTATATAAAAAAATTAATATCTGTTAAAATAGTGCTTAGAACTACGTCTGGGAAATGTATATGTGACATTATGTATCAAAGGGATTTGCTGTACTGACTGTATCTCTTCCGATATTCTTTTTTCTTTCTTTTCTTTTTTTTAAATCTCGGTCGTCGAACGAGAGCCGTCTGTAGATAACGCAGATGTTTAACCTCTGCATTCTGGTCATTTACTTTAATCTTTAATTGCAGTTCGTTTAACCCTTTCGCGTTCATTGGTTTCGCAGTGAAACTACACATTGTTCATTTTTTTTTACTGCTCATGGGCAGAACTTAGCGTAATTTTTCTTTCATAACTTAAGAGCCAGTTATATAGGGCAACTTATATAAAAATTCCAGTTCAATACCGTTAGTATTCACAAAGATATCGGCATTGCAAGAGCTAAATTGCTTTTGATCTCTAAGAGAAATCAAATGACGAGGGTTCTTGCATAAACTGATATTTTTTTAAAAATGAATCTTCGAAAGTAATATTGAATTTTATGAACGTATCTATAAAAATCTTGAATACTCATGTATACATATAAATTGAATACATAATTAAAATTACATTTCGATGATAACTTATTCGGAAGAAAAATAGCCATTCATTGGTTTCACTGTGATACCACAAATTTCTTGAAAATAAAAAAAAATGCTAAATTTTTTTTCCTTTACATATTTATGATCAGCTACATGACAAGACTACACAAGACATTAAAATAGTTTAACGGAAATAGAAAATAATTTATTCGTGTGAATAATAAAAAAAACATCATTCGTTTCACTCAAAAAAAGTCTAAACTACATATTGATGGAATTTTAACTGTGAAAATTCTTTTAACCTAGAATGCGTTAATAATGATGTACTGTAGAACTCTGAATATGATTGGAAAATGAAATCGCAGAAAAAGAGTGCGAAGGAGAAAAATGAAACGGCTGTCGAAATTCTTTATTAGATTATCAAAGAAATGGAAGCATTTGTCCCCGTTTCTTCATTTTATAAAATTCTTCAAATATATTAATTTAATAATTTATTTATTTTGCCACATTTTGATGGTAAACCTGGCAATTAATGAAGCATTTTTTGGATTTTACTGCTTTTTCAGGCAGGGATTAAAAAAAAAACACCTCTAGTCAGATTGAGAATAAAATATCTAAAATGATGAACTTATTTTATGTGCTTGCTCTGATTATTAGACGGTTTGAAGGCTATTGGGGGAATGTGTTTCTTAAAGTTTAAAATATAGTATGCAATAATTAACAGTGGAGGCTGTCAAAACAAAGCGTGTGTGACCTAGCACCTTTTTCGAAAAGCAAGTGTGTGGTATCAACCGGTACAGTTTTTAAATTCATTAATGATGTTGAGCCATCTACACAACAATAATCAGGGGGAGGAAATACTTCTTAGTCGAATTGTTGGCATTCTAATCTTTCCAACGCCACTCGCTTCGGATAGTTTGCTCAATTTGTTACCTTACATGCTAAATAGCCCCTACCGTTGCTTTGAAGTTTCACACCAGTGAACAATTCTCAAAAAAAAGTAGCTTAACAAAAAAGAAAAGCCCTTCCCTCATTTGTAGCTTTACAAATTTTGAAAATTTATGAAAAAAACATATTAAGAAATAATATTTAAACCTCAACGTTAGTTTATTTCTACTTCAAATCCTCACTGCAAGATCAAAGACATATTTGGACTAAAAGAACTGCTATACTGTATTTTCGAACTACAGAAATAGTGATTCTGAATATGAGTGGGGGTAAGAGGGGGATGAATACCACCTGTTCTTTTTGTCGGAAATGCATCGAAGTGCTGCTATTCAGAATGAATTATTTGATGAGCACATCTCAGAAACTTGAGTATTGGGAGGGAAAACCCGAATCAATTAAAATTTGTTCTCGTTATCGAATTCATGGTTCGATTGCGTGGTTCAATGAGTGTGGAAAAAGAAATGGGAACTTCCTAGGGTACAGTTTTTATGAAAACTGCGAGAATTATGAGTGGTTCGACTTCTGGAAGTCACAAAATTTCGGTATTTCTTAAAATATCAGACATTGTCATCAATTCTTACACTGTTGGCAGTAGTCGCAGTACAATACAGATTTGGGCTCACACGTCTAATTAGCATGGTGAAATGAGCATTCTTGGGAAAACTTAATAAGCATTTTATTTAATGTAGAAAAAAGCACTATTCATTATAGTGCCTTCATCTTTTGACCGAACCGCATCAAGAAGAGTCATTCTTGTATATTAGGGAAAAGAAAAGGGCGATACTCCCTAATTGGGTACCCAGCGTTGTTCTGCCCACAGAATAATCCTTTTGATATCGATTGTTTTCCCCAAGCATTGGAGGTGCAGCGCTGAGGTTCTGTTAAAACTTCAGTAAAATTTCTTTGTACTTTTTTCGCACTTTTGGCTGACTGACAGTTGGTGTTTTTGTGGGTGCCTGTGCTTTTCGCATATCTATTCTGACTCCATCCCCACCCCCAACTTAATGAATAATGAGCAACTGGCTCTTAGCGGTAAAGCTAGCTGATAGCAGATGTGTTAGGAGAGGATAAACATGTAATTTAATGAAAGCATATAGCGAAATATGTGTAGAGTAGTCAACTTGGTTCAAATTGACACCTAAATTTTATTCCCCTTCCATTGTGTCAAATGGATACAAATTTACATATATACGCACTTTACTTTTTTTTTTTACCTCTTTGAATTTTTTTCCTTTAAATTTTGTATGCAAATTCCTTTTTATGAAGTATGATTTCTACAAAACACGCGTATGCATGGTCTAAGATTATTTATTTCTCGGTTCACCGTTGATAAGAATTAACTGGGCATGCAGTTTGTTACTATGGAGGTTTCGGATCTATTTTTTAAACCGAGGAAGTTAGGAAAAGCGTGGCTATGGTTCGGCCCCCCCCCCCGCCAAATTTGTCATCCATCATAAACTTAGTACTGTTTCAAGTGCAAAATTTCTTGCTACAAACTACACTCACAAATAAATCTCGCATAGTTATGACAATGGAATGTTCCAAGATGGTAGTAAAAAAATGCATCGTTGTTTTAAAATAATATGCGTATATCATATTTTTGTGCAGTTCTGCGTGGATTACTTAAAAGATCCTGCTTTGACAAGTCATGCTGCATTAGTACTTTAATGCAATTTTCTTAGAAATTTTGTTCTTCTAGTAACAGCATCGATTACTTTATTGACCTTGATAAGAGATACGATAAATAGCATAATTTTTTTAAAAAAGTTGCTCCGACATTTGTTTTAATTCTGAATTCTCTGCCTCAGATATATTAACCGGAAATATCAGCATTATTTCTCCAAATACCAACTTAGCTAGTATCAATGTGGTTAAATATCCTGTGTTATTCAGAAACACACCGCAGAATATAACAATTAATTTGGACAGGAATAAATTATTCCTACAGGATCTGCTCTTCGCGACCCGGCCAACCTGATCCTAAAATATTTCGTTTTCAGGTTATTGCATATATCTTTCTTTGCATATATATAACATACTTTTTTTTCTTGCCCATTTAGTGCTTATTTTCTACATAATCACGTTAGAAATGAACGTCCCTGGAAGATTTTTTATTAATCTGATATATTTTTAACATTTTCATTCGTATTTTAACTATCCAATTTTCAGAGGTAAATTTGTTTTTAATTCATTATTTATCGCTCTTATAAGTTCATTTTAAATAATTTTTTATATTTATTAATGATAGAAATAAAAAAAAAAACTTCATATACCTTGATATAAACGAGATCTAATAAAGTAATTTGTTCTAAACTTCTCCTTGGCATTTTGCGTTGATATGCTTAGAATTTTAAAAAATCCTAAATTTTAACCGAAAGTCGAAGTCATAAAATGTGTCCATCTTCTTTAGCCTTAAGTGCTTAAAAAAAGATTAATGCGTGAAATAAACGTTTGCATTTTACATTATTATTTAGTTCAACTGTTTGAGATCCTGAATTCTTATGATCAAGGCTTATTTCAAATGAGATAAACCAATGTCTGAGAATGGGGAGGGGGAAAAAATCCCCGTCGGCAAGCCGGAAGGCAAATGTAGATTCCTTTAGTCTGGAGATATAAGGAAAAGAACATTTCGCTCTCTATTTTCATAAGGGTTAAAGATGCAAGAAAGAAAGAAGGCGGAAGAGGCTGCAAATGACGAGAGCTTTGCAACAAGGGGTAACATACATAAGTTGAAAGATACTTTAAGTTGGGGGAGAGGAGGGGAAGGAAGGGAAAATCACTTTTCAGCTCGTAACTAATAAGATATCCGGAAATCATGTCATGAGAACCATTGCAATAGGTAGACTTCCTATAAGGACTCTACCTAAAAAAAGACGTGAATCTACGAGATGTTAGCATTGTTATACATATAGTCTGGGTGAAATTAAAAACTTCCGTCGTAAAATGTGTTCGTGTTCAGAAAGTTAGAAATGGCAAATGCAGTGACGGAAAATGCAGTAAAATGCTAGAACGTGCGAGAATTCTTTATTGTTTTATTACATTTATAGCATTGTTAAACTTATTTTGAAATTTATTACAAGTCATACAACCTTCATCCATCACATCAAATTTAAAGAAAAATACTACACATTATTTTAGAAACAATTTGAAGGAAGAATATTTATTCCAAGAAAAGATTCCATTCAAGTAATTTGTACTCTGTTCAGCTGGATTATTGTGGGAAATTTTGACTGAATGCAAAACTGGTTTTTGAATTTATAAGTTAATACTGTGAGGGGCGGCTCGTGTGTAGATACTGCGGAACTGCAGCACCCCCGTCTTTTTTCAGTGTATAAATTTAATCACTTTATTTATTTAGTTTTGCAAGCAGTAAAATAATAAAACAATAAATAGTAAATCAATAAAACTAACTTCTGACGCTTGCAGCTGAGCCGAAAAGCTGGGAAAACATACAAGGTTACTTCAGAGGAATTTTCCCTATCCGCTGTCTTCTCAGAAAGCTCCCCCCGCCCTCGGGAACTATAAAATCTCTTTGTACCGATTGCTTCTACTCGAGCATGCGTATTTGCAATGTGATCTCAAAACTTTTTTTTTCTCAGTAAGACATTTAACTCGGAAGATAACTCTGAAAGGTAGCACCGCGAGATAGGGAATCGTTTTAAGGACTGTCGTTAAGGATCGTTTTTTGACTGCTGAAAAAATGTTTCACGGGCTGAAATTCGAAAATGAATAATAAAGGAAAATCAAGAACTAATTAATGATAAATTAAAAACTTAGTTTAAAAATTATCGTACATAAATTTGAATTCAATAATAATGATTTTTTTCTTTTTGTATTCAATATAATTTTTTCAACAAACTTTACTTCTAAATGTGGATAAGTCTGAAAAGAATGGGTTGCAAAATTTAAGCAACCCCAATATTATTCTGTGCGATATATTTATGGTCGTAAAGAAGCCTGCCTAAGGGGGTAGCTTGACAAAACAATTTTTTAAAGAATATCAAATACAACTGCTTTAGAGCCTGTGTTAGCTGCTCAGAATGAAATGTATGGAGTTTGAATGAATATATCTTCTCAAAGAGCTTCAGTAAATACATTCACATTGAAAAGCGCCACAGCCCACTTATAGGCAGGTATAATACTATCAATTAACCATTTTTCTTTCTTTCTCGAATTCGTAATGTACAAAAAGAAAGCATTGTAATTGCTAAAATGTTCGACCTCTAGACTTTGAGGAATCGCCACGTTTTAGAGCTCCCGGGGTCTCCCTCTTACTCCTACTGAAAAACAATTGGAAATTATGCCTGTCTGTCCCTGTGTTTATGAACATTATAATTCAAAAACCGAAACAGCTAGAGGAATGAAACGAAGGATGAGATCTCAACACGAAATTTGTGAATCTAGCAAATTTTGGACGATATCCATCAAAGAAATCCTGTTTTTTGCCTGTCCGTGAGCGTCTTCATATCATTTGATGGTCATACCAATATTGTGGGAAACGTCAATAATCATTTCGCTCGAAATAAAACCAGAAGAGACAATTTTATTTTAAGTAGTTTTATTAATATCTATAAATAATACCTTTATCTCCATATATGCATTTATTTTAACTTGGAGCTTTCAAAGATTTTTTTTTTTCATGTTCATTTGAGTCTCTAAATCCTTATAAATGAGAGTAAGAGACGTAGCAAAAGTAACTGTGAAAATCATTTTTAAAAATTCTTAATTATTGTTAAAATCGGTAATTTCTAAATTAAAAATAATTTGAAGTCAAAAATCTAATAATAAATTTTTTATTTACTAAGTATTTTAAACTATTGAAAATTAGTTTCTAATTTAAGACATGCAGAAATCATTAGTACGCAGTGTAGAACATTACGTTGCAGCACCCCCAAGGTGATTTAGCACGAGCCGCCACTGTTACTTTTGATATTATGAGCTGACTCTTTTTTCATTTATTTGTAAATATATCCCATTTTGAGTGTTAATTATTAAGTAGTATCTTCGAAAGGAACGTCAAATTTTACCTTTTCTGAATTATGTCACCAAATTGCAAATTCGAATGCCTTAGCACACTTAATTCGATTTTTTTTTTCACTTCGTAAGTGTATACGTTCAGCAGATTATTATTTGAAAGATTAATTTTGAATATAAGTTTGGTTTCTTTTCGGAGAAAAGGAATTTGATATCCCCCCCCCCTCTAAGTAATCAGGGGGGGGGGTGGGTGGAACTTGTTTCTTAATTAATACGACTCATAATCGTTTTTAAGAACACAAGTTACTAATTGTTTGTAAAGTTTAAATATTATTTCTTTCATTAATTTATATATTTATATAAACTTGTATATAAAATAATAATTTACGTTTGAAATTATTTTTAGTTTAAGAATTGCAGCTAAATTTTGTATGCCTTTTTTCCTACACTGAATAATTTTTTAAAGTTAATTGCAGTTCGAATTGTATTTTGAGTGCAAATTTTAATTCGAAGTTTATTGGAATTTCCAAACTTATCCATCAGGCGCAAACTTATATACCAGTTTTTTTCTCATTATTTCTCGAAACCGAACTCTCTCTCCCACTTTTAATTAAAAATAAAACAATTATAGACATTATCAGTATATGGATATAGAATAATGAAAAAGTAATCGGTTTTCAATAACTAGAACACCGTTAATACTACCGCATCGGGGCAAATTCTGGTGAAGTTAAAATTTGCATGCGTCGCGCATCAGTTTCTTGGTGTACCTTAATAAAATCTAGGTCCGTGGACAGGGAAAATGCTGGGCGATGTGATGCGCAAAATGAAGTTTTGTGATTGCTTTTCGCTGCCACAGGGGTTTTAGAGTGGCAACGCGCAAGGACTGAGTTACAGTTCATTTTGCATTTGCCATAAAGAAAATTTACCACGGCAACGGACGCTATCGATTTTCCATAATGCTACCGCCATTGTTGTATCTTCACCGGAATTCTGTTTCTGAAAGTGTTTTGCTAATTGCTTTGTGTCGCATTTACCCCTCCTCACCTCAACTTTTCACGGCCATCCCGTTTCTTTCTTTGGGTCTTTTAAAAAGCTCACTTTCGGACCTAATTTTTTCACTTTTATTTTGCTTTCTTTTTTTATTTTCAAAAGTGCATGTTTTCTTTTCTAGCTTTTCAGTTATTCAGTCATAATTAAAATGGGTATTAGTATATTAGTACAGGTCGCGACTTGTTGGAAATAAAATTTGTCTATAGTAAAATGCAGTTTATTTAATTTGCACATCTCACATTTTGTTTGCTGCATTAATTTATGTAATTCGGCATCAATGAGTGCAGGAAAAATAGTGCGAAAATTTTAATTTAAACTTGTGGGTATTGTTTTTAAAAGACTTAATTAATTGATTTGTGCAACTATTCACTGTACAGTTATCAAAATCAAGCTTATAAGCCATGCACTTCTTCAATAACGAACCCTTTTTTATAAAAAAATTTTATTTTTACACTAACTTAGTTTGCATTCTGTAAATTATTTAATTAACAAATCATACCTTCAGTCGCTTAAAATCACAACAGGAGACACGTACGTAAATAAAATACAATACCTATTGAACTGGCTCATTGTTTGTCTTAAAAATATGCTGGGTCATGGAAAATCAGACTTGGGTATTTATGAATCGGAATTGTGCAAGTTGCGAGTTATAGGGTATAAATTCATCATTACGCAGTGCAAGTTGAATTTCTTTAAAAAATTATTTTCCAACAGTATTTTTTAAAGGGGTGTTAAATTTTCATCAGTCCTCTAATTTTCTGATCCCTCTTAAATATTATTTTGGAATCCCTCCCACCCACACACACCGCCATATTGCATGGAAAATTTCTTTTTCTGTCAGTTTTTTAAACAATTTATTTTTGTCATGAGGTAAATGAAATCATGATTATAAAAACCATTGCTTTTGACGATATATTACGTTTGTTTTCATATAAATTCGAATATAATAATCTGGAGATGTAAATTTTGACTTGTTAGCATTTGCTAAGAAAAGAACATTTCGAATAAAGCTATGCATTCATTAGAAATATTAAAATGATTTACTTAAACAGTTCTTTTTTAACAGCATAGCTCCAACAACACAAAATCATCATGTGTGTGCTTTAATTTATCACGCATTTGTTCAGCAAATGAAAAATGTGTTCTACAAAACAGATGCTGTAGATAGTTTGCCAAAACGACGTTATTTTATATTATTTTTTTTTAATTTCTTGTTTAGAAAATTTGTTTTGGTCATATATTGCTTATCGAAGGATTTCCTAGTTCTTCATTTTTGAATAACTTTTTTCCCATTTCTTTCATGTTGTTCTAAAGCCCTAAAACGTGTTTTACGAGATTCAAAGAAATATCAAAATCGTTTGCTTATGATGCTACAGTTGTTCAGTCCGTAATTTTGGATCAACAACAATTGACACTAAAAATCAGAAATATTCGTTTTTTGGTTGCCAAAAATTCAATGTTTTCTTCCTCTTTGAAAAATTGAGATAGGCGGTGTTGCTTGCTAACCGACGAATTACCGAAATTGGTTTTCGCTGCTCATCAAATTTACTTATTCAACCATATCTTTTTGAAACTTTTTCATCATTAGTATCTTGCTTGTTTTTTGTATTGTGATTTCTTTGGGTCATTCTTGCACACTTGATAAAACCACCATAAAGATGTTAGTTTTTGCACTCATGAAAGGTAATGTCAAAGAACTATTGTGTAATGTTCGAAAATTCAACATTTACGAAACTGACTTGCATGACACTTAGTTGAGAGGACTTCAGTTAAGACCAGCCTTACAGAATTTTTGAAGTTTTTAAGACATTAATTTTAAATTTTACTGTTGCTTTTATTTGGTAAATGCAGTTTTTATTATACTTAACTAACGCTAAGTCATTGCCTAAACTTTCCCGTAACCAAACATCTTATCTTTTTATGTGAGTATTTAATTCTCAATTAATCGTTGTGTTCTTTGCTGTGGTTATTTAATGGGAAGCAATATTTTTTTTATTCAATTAAATCTTTTCAATGGGATATCTACTCGTCCGCCATTAATAGCCCCCGTGGCCACTAATTTGAAAACTCATCATAAGTGGCGTTTATCCTTGATAGTATGAGTCAAGGATAATCCTTGATTCATCATCTTCATCTTGGTAGCCATATCTGGAATTGGTTGGAAGACCTTTCTCAGTTGTGGAGTACAGTGGAACTTAGCTAATCCGAAACTGAAGAAGTATAAATTCCAATTAAGGAAAAACGAATTAAAAGTGAGTGCAGCAAGAGAAAACGGCAATTGTTTTAAACTAAAGGTTTGTTTTATATTTAACAGTAGTTTCAATAAATAAAGTGATAATAATTATAATTAAAAAATTTAATAATTTTTAAGTTGAGTGTTTTCAGTAAATGAGTAATTGTAACAACTAAAGAGTAAACAGAACTTTGAATACAACAGCTTTACAATTAAATTTCAAACTTAACACGTTCGTGAACAAAGCAGCATACGCCGCTCTACAGCAGCTTAGGTGTCCCAGCAAATAACATAATAACTAGGGATGTAACGAATAGTGATTTTACCGAATATTCGGCCAAATTTCAGGCCGAATACCAAATTTTTTAAACATTCACATTTTATTGTAGATGAGTATTTTTCAAATTTTAAATGCACAAAATTAAGATTAAATAAAATTGATTTTTTATTATTTGTATATTAAAAAAAATGTTAATGCTTTCATGTATAATAATAATGTTTTAAATAACTTAATTCTAGTAATAAGAAATGATAAACCCTCATCATTTATTTCTCCAAAGAAATAAAAGAGCCATCATTGCAGAACATGACAATGACAAACACAGAAGAAAATTGAATGGATAAATTAAAGTTATTAGAAGTTAATTTCTATTTTGGTAAATAATTTCTAATAGGTAGGATAGAGTGTCCACTTAATTGGTGGAAAAAAATGCAGAAAATTTCCGAGATTCACAAATGTAGCAAGAAAATGTTTTTCAACACCTACAAGCATTTATAGTGACCGTTTATTTTTTGAAGCTGGTAATATATATAAAAGCATGAAACAGTCTTCTATAAATGATATGCAACATTATTCAATACACTTATATACTATGCAACTTAAAATTGGATAAATGTTAGATTTTTTTACAATGAATGTAATAGAATATAATTCTGTAATATTTTTTATTTAAATATATTTAAAATAACTTTTTTTTTTTAGAAAACATTTTATCCTTAATTTATTCTGCCAAATATCTGTTTAGCATTCGGCCAGACTGAGGCCAAATAGGCCTAATACCGAATATTCGTTACATCCCTAGTTAATATTATATGTGTATGAAACCAAACGAAACAGATTTGCTTCCTGAAAATGCTTAAAAAAATTTTTTTCTTCCATCATAATTTCAGTCTTTCCAATGATAAATGATATGTTATTTTATTAAATATACCTATGGACAATGCAACTGATATGTAAATTCTGCAATATTCTTTGATAAATGTGTATTTAAAAGCACGTTAAAAAAAATTATTATCCTGGATATATTCGGCCGCATATCCTGCAAAAGGGCCGAATAACTGCCGGATATTCGTTACATCCCTAATAATAACATAAGCTAGGTGTCCGCGAACTTGTTAACAGTACAATTAGCATCTGGCGTGTGAAATAACGTTTTAAAAAGTGAGAAATTTTGACAATTGATTTAACATGCCAGTGGTCTATATGCGTTTCAGATCTTCAGTGGAATTGATTCTCGAACCTGGGATCTCAAAGCTGAGACTTTGTCACTAAGCCAGCGCAACCCACATAGAGATTCATGGCGAAACTAAATTTACTGTAGGGAAATAGTTGATGGATCCCCCGACGTATGCATTTAATAATTTATTTCTTTACAATTTTTTCATATATATGCATAAGTGGAGTAGCAAGGCGCCAGGGACATGGTATTCATTTTTCGCCCTCTTCCCCCTTCCATTTGTCGACTTTTGCCCTTAAAACGTAAAATATATGCAAAAGTATCATCTTCGCAGCGTCCCTATCGATTGGCGTTCAGGGTATCTATACCCCCTTGCGCACCCCTCGCTACGCCACTGACATTTGTATACTGAAATGTGACCCTGCAACAAAACGGGCAATATAAACAGCGTTCCGTATTGCCCGCCGCTGCTGTTTGTTTACACCGAGGCAGATCCCAGCAACTTTCGCGCAGTGCCTGGGGGGACTGTTCCTGATAGGAGAGCGCGCGATGTTTGAAATTCGGAGCGAAAGTTTGAGCCGGCACAAAAGGTAGTGAGTGGCTTACGTCATCTCAATCAGCTGCTTTTGCGATGACCTGTGACGTCACCCCATCCGCTTCGTTTACCAACAGTTCCCACTGACGTTCGCTCAGATTAAAACGAAAAAGAAAGATTTTTCTCCTTTTTCACGTGAGCAACGGGTAATGCCCTTCGCGATGAGGTGAAATTTCGGTATTGGTTTGATCAATTGTTATTGGGCTAGTATCTCGTATTTCTCTGCATATATTTCACACGTTTATTTGAATTTTAACAGTTCCACTTCTGTACTTAATGTTGTACCCTGTTTTCCACGGCCCTTAGTAGTTAAATTACTTCATCATATAATTTTTATCTAGGTTTCATTTTGTTTTTTAAAATCAAATTTAGCTTCGTAGCAAAGTAGAGGTTGCATTTATCTTTGAAGGTGTGTCTGCCTATTATCTAAAATTTTGAAGATTGATTGGTTAAACTTTACTGTTATCTATACTGTTGTTAACTGCATGATATATATCATTTAAATATATACCGCTAAAAAGCGCTCGCTAATATTCTCAAAGATGGGGGGGGGAAGGGGCAAGAAAGCTTTTCTACTTCAAGCTGCAGAGCTGTTCTTATGAATTTTTAAATACTTTTCCGATAATATCGAAAAATTATGCCAGAATTTTCTAAGCTAAAAAAATAGCTTGCATTCCGTACATAGCGGTACAACATAAAAGTAAGAAGTTTTCAAGCGTTTGTTTAATTTTTTTTTTGTTTTTTTTTTTTTTCTTCGAAATAACAAATCCATCATCTGTAATTTTTTTTCTCCTCATCTGCTTATACTGAAGGGGTGAACATTTTTTTTGTCATTTTTAAAAACAATATTTTTTTTTTTTTTTTTTTGTACTCTTACTGACGAAAATTAGAAAGAGGGAGAGGGAGGGTTAAATTGCAATTCTTTGTTACCTTCATATTAAGTAACTTGTGTCTAAAAGTAGAGTCGCATTTTTATTGAGCAAGTATTTTTCCATTATAGTTGTTTGTAGATTTGTAATGCTGTTGAGCTAGCCGTTAAAAATGATTTTTTTTTTTCGTCATCTTACCCGGTTTATGTGGCTGTATATCGTCGCTTAACAAGCAACACCACCTCTCTCAATTTTTTGAAATTTCAAAGAGGAAGCAAAAACTGGATTTTTCGCAACCAATAAACGATTTTTTTTCTTTTCGCATCTGGTAGGAACATGTGGTCTCATGTTCATATCAGATCTTTAAAAAAATTCAGAAATATTAAATATTCGTTATTGGTTGCGAAAATTTCAATTTTTTCTTCCTCTTTGAAATTTTAAAAAATTGAGATAGGTGGTGTTACAGTAGCTGTAGCTTATGATTTACAGTAGCTTAACGAAATCTGTTTTCTGAATCATCGAATGGGCGAGTTTGTTTAATCTTAGATTAGTTTCATAGTTGACATCTTGGAAAAGGTTAGTTAATAAATCCTTCCCCCTTTTTTTTTAATGCTTTGAGAGTTATGAACATTAAAAAAAAATCTACTTGAAATATATTTGTAAAGAAATATATTCTGGGTGTAAAATCTAAAGCTGGATTTTAAAAAATTATGATGGTTACGTTTTGTGCGTAAAAATACAGATACGATAGGTGTTATTTTTAACTTGATTGTGCTAGTCCAAAGTTATAAAGATCGAAACTGGCTCGTTTCATCTTTTATATATTAATTTCTGTGTGAAAGGACTAGACGTGGAAATAAAAGTAAATAAAATACAAAAACTGCTCTAATTTTCGATTGAGGCCAGAAAACTTGTGTAACACGCTTTCTCGCTCTCACTTCTTATAATCTGAATAATTTTGCTCAGTGCTGAATAAGTTGCTCAGTGTGTCAAAAATATTTCACCTTAGATTTCGGGGTGAAATAGTGAATCTGACAAACTAGCCTCTATTGTGTAATTGTGGATAACTCATAATTAGTGCCTTTAAATCTTTTCCTCAAGGGGAGGGGGGAATGTTAACATCGCATCACCGATGTTTTTCATTAACTTAAATTAAATCTGCTTATAATTTTCCACCCTTAAATTTTTATCATTACAGCCCCCTGTATTTCTTGAATATATTTTATTCCATCACCAGAACTTATTTTATGTGGAAATTTACTTCTGATGGTGGTGGTGAGGCAATATTTTTCATAATATAGCAGTACTCTGTAACTGCTTTGCTGTCCAATGCGCGAAAAAAAAAGCGGTTTCTATGTTAATTAATACGATTGGATGGGAAAATAGCTGCCGCGAAGGAAGATTCAATGAAACATTTGAAGGATATTCATGGTATTTTAGTTTGAAGGTATTCATGGGCATTTTTCATATCTGATTTGAAAAACTATTAAGTTATTTCTTCATTTTCTTATATAGAAAAAGGGACATCGGTCTGAAAAGCGGTACTTTAATTAATCGGGCCGATTTAAATATTTATTTTTTAAATGCAGGCTTCTCTGTTGTTTTTAATTTAATGTTATCTATTCGTAATATTTTACATATCGCTGTTAAAATGCGGCGTCGCAGATCATACGTTGATTGCTATTTTTCGTTTTAAAAATGTGACGAATTTAATTTGCTTATAACCAACGAAAAAGTTCATGAAACTGATTCTGGGATGCTTTTTTCGTTTACTCATCTTCCCTTGCACAATAAACCGAAATTTGACTCTCAACATCCCATAAAGTTTACTAGAAAATCAATAAGATTGCTTTTCCGCATTCTTTGAAGTAAGTGTAAAAGAATCCGATCTCATCGCGTGTTTTCCGAAAATAAAAGCATTTTTGTGGAAATACACATTTTTTTCCTTCTAAATAATTGTCGACAATACGGTGGCTTATTATTTTATTGGGTTATGTGTTTTTTTTAATTGTATATATAAGAGAATTTAGAATTCTTAAAATCTTTTGCGTTCTGTAATTTGGTGCATGTTCTATTTTGCAAGTAGATTTTATACATTTCTTCCATGATGTGCTGGTATTGGTTTAATTAGAGAACTTCCTTAAATTGTTCTCAAGATCCAATAGTTGTTACATTGGATCAAATTTATGTTAATTTTCTCATTTAACATTGGAATCGTTGCATATAGAGTTTGCAATAAAGAAAACAAAGAGCTAGTCTTCTAACACAGTGTCCGTTTATTAGAAGACTAGCACTCTGTTGTATTAGAAAGGGAAAAACGATTCCTGTAACTTTATTTTTCATCGAAATTTGTCATAGCTGTAGTAGAACATTAGAAATACTAGAATAATTAGATATTTAAACTGGGACTTCATCTTATAAGGATTTTCGAATCTTATTGAAAGCCAATGTCTTCAGTTCAATGTAAAAAACCTTAATAAAATTTGCTGTGACTGACCCATTATTTATAAACCCTTCACTTTGAAGGTCATACCTTCTCTGATTTAATGAACAGAAGTTTCAATACCCTATTATATATTTGAAGGAATGTATAAATTAAAAACTATTTTTATTATAATTTGTGATGGGAATCCAGGCACTCTTATACATGGAAAGAATGTGAAGATTTGACTGTGTGACAGAATAATCTGAAATATTCACAGTATTAGATTCTAACATTGGCTCTCTTTGTTTCCTTTCAGATACCTCGGCCATTATGAAAAAATTCATTTCATGGGAGAAGATCCCGAACATGATAAAAATCACTCATCAGAATCTCATAATCGAAAATTACAGCTCACTCTCTTTCACCAGGTACCCATGGTTTATAACATTGCACAGCATGAAGTGACAGGTAAATTATTTTTTTATTTAGCAATTTTAAATTTGTTAAAACTCAAACTTTTGTGTGGGTTACAACATCAGTTGCATTCATTACATTCAGTTACTTGTGACTGAATACATAGTAAAGGGTTGCAAGGCTATCAGACTATAAGTTTACTGTGCACATCATATTAACTGCTTAAAAACAAGCAAGTAGAAAAAGTAGAATAAACAAATTTAAAAGCATTTTAACTTAAACGTTAAACAGAAACAACAAAATTTAAATAATAAAATTTAGACAATGTTTAAGTTCAGCATAATTGCAGCTGCATACAAAAACCAATGGAAATCAAAATCATTCCAAGAAATCAAAAAACTAAGAAAAATACTCTGAGAGAATCAAATTAAACAAACAAGGAATCCATTCTAGTCCACTTTGTCAAGGGATTCAAAATATTTGGGGAATTTTTCTGTCAGAAGTTTGCATTACGCCAAAAATAGCTTCTCTTAGCCTGAAATTTCCCAACAAAAGACAAAGGAGATCAGTACCATCTAGTAAGCATTATTTTAAAAGAAAAAGGAAAACCAAACACAAAAATAAAAACGCTAATGAGATTGAAATAAAAATATTAGTCATCAGGTTGAATAACAACCTTCATAAAAAAATAAATTATAACTATTATTTCTGCATGTTTTGGGTACGTTGCAATACAATATTGTTGAAATAATTTTCAAATTATGATTAGTTAACATTATAGACAAGTGAGTCTTAAAAGTGATTATCGTTGTAGATAGGTTGACAATACATTGAGTAAATATTGTTATACACAGGTTTCACCGTATTTTGCAAGAGAAAGTAGTCTCCAAGAATTTTTATCTTTGAATTTTGTTACAAATTTTTTTATAGTAGTGCAATGTAGCATTTAATAAATAAATGGTTGCCGTTTTATTAAATAAATCTGAAATTTTTGTGACTTCCAATGTGCTATTTGTTTACTCCATCTGTACTTAGCATAACTCAATGAATATTGTTCTTGAAGTAATTGTGTTCACTTTTTGTTGTGTTTATTATTGTATGCTCTATTCATCTATATTGCACTCTTACAGATACTGCTCGTGCAACTTCAGGCTTGAATCAAACTTTCGTGTCTCCTACTGATTATGATAAACTGTGTACGTCTCTTTTATGTGGTCTTCCAAACGAGCAGGAACTGGCGCTTAATGTTTGTACCATTTTATCAAATGAAGGAAATTACATGCTTCATTTAGAACAATGTCCTAAGCTAGTTGATCTTCTAATTGCACAAGCTGGTATCTGGAATTTAGGTATTGATTTTATTTATTTTGAATGCATATAGATTTTGAGTGCTTTTAAATCAATATGCCTCTTTTATTTAACATACAATGTAAAGTGTATTTTATGAATAATTATATTATGATATTAAAATTCTTTATTAATTTCACCTCCAAATAAGATCTGCATAAATGCACAAACTTGTTAATTTTTTTTCATTATGTTTATTTTGTTCATGCAGTAATTTTTATTTATTTATTTTTTTCCAGCTGATAGTTCTTTAAAGATGTTGTATTTAGAAAGCTGGAAGGGTCTGAAAGGAAGGAATGTGTATCGGTTTTGGCGGAGTTGCTTAGACTTAAAGAATACTCAACTTGTACAGTTATTGGGATTAGACCTTGGTATGATTTTAATCCATATAAATTTCTTTCTTCACTGTAAACATTTTAAATGAAACATTTACATTGTCATGAGGAAGCTATATTTTGAGTGGATTGTTTTAATTTGCATTGAGCTTTGGAGTAGCACACAAGAAAATACATTACATAAGTATAATTAGATTATATATGCTGTTTGCTATACACCACAATCTATGAATTCTCATACAGTAATCTAAAATCTGATTTGACAAATATTTTTCTTGCTGATGTGCCCAGTGTAGGGAACAAAGTACTTGAAATTAGGAAGAATAAAAATTATACTTTTTTAGTCAAATTTATTTCAGATTGATATAAATAATATTTGTTATGAAAACTATAAAATGTTTACAGGCGCTGATGGCTTCTACTCATTTGATATGTGGTATGATTAAAAAAAACTGTTAGTAGTGCCAAAATTTATTTGACATGCATGATGGTAATCATGGCTAGATTATGGCTGTTGTTACCAATAAAGGAAGATATTTAGAATGATTTTCTTTTGTTGACAGCCCTAATTTTAATCCTACTATTTTCTAATGGTTAAAGGTCTTCGTTGTTCTTATGAATTTAGATGTCGCTGCAATTCAAATTTTTAAATATATTGGGGGAGTGTCAATGAATGACACTAACATTTCTTCTTAGTCACATCACTGTTCCACCACGTTTAAGCCTTTCAACCTGTCTTTTTCATGATTAAAATTTAACTGTGAAAAGTAGTTTAATTTGATGTTGACAAAAGATGTAAAGTTAAAAAAAATGTAATTCCCCATGTTACCCAATAGGAAATGAAGTCTAATCTCCGGGACGTATATGCCCATTAGGACCGATATGGTTTAGCATGTTTCATCACATCTCATATATATAAATTTTGAATTTTCACCAATTGATGTATTCTCAGTTTATTTTACATTAAGAATTTTTTTGTTTCTCCATCCTTTCTGTTTATTTTTAATCTATTAATAGTGCTTTTGTTCAACTGAATTGCTAGTAAAAATTCAGTTGAGCAATTATTAATGTCAGTATATTTTTTTTTATAACAGTATAACTTCTTTCTGATGTCTGGTATTTTTTAAAAAGTATAACTATTTGTCATCAGGAGGCATCATTTCATTCAGTTTAAAAATTTTAATAAAATTTGTTTATGTAGATACTTTGAGTTTCTTGAAGATTATTTTTATATCTGATCCCTGCCTATTGGCAAGAAGTTTTAACTCACAAATATATGAAGTGAAATGATGATGATGAAACCTTGGGTATTTGTGCATTCATTTTAAATTCATATTAAAGCATGTGAAACTTCCTAAATAAAATTATTAGTATTATTTTATTACAATGGATATTTTTCTCAAAGCAATACGCATTTGCAATTAAATAAGAAGTGATTGATGCTGTTGTATGTTTATGTTGTACTTGAAATAGGATACATTTCAAATTCAAGTTTCATATTTAGATGTCATTATATTTTTTAGGTGCACACGACCCTGATGTAGAGCTTTTAAATTTAGAGTCAGATTTTGGTTCTCTGAATGTTGAAGGTCAGAGAGTGTTGAGGGTAAGCATTCATTGTTTTAAAATGTGCATTCAGTCCATAATTCACTGTATACCATAGTAGGATATATGCAGACTTCTATTAATTATCTTGTTCATAATCAGAATACAGTCCTACATATAGTCTGGATGATATAAATGGAATTGTAAGCACATTATCACATTTTTCACTGGTAATGTAAAAGTATTTTTACCCTAGTGCATAGGTGGTAGAAGCAGCAAAAAATGTGTTAAGAATATCTGTTTATAAAATCTGGATTTTTAACCTCTCAGCACAGCAACACTTTAGTAAATTCAGTATGAAAAAAAAAATATGCATATTTTATTTAAAAGATGAAAACAAAGGAAAAAAACCTAAATTAGGAACAACCTGCATATTTTGAATGTTTGAATTTCAAGTACAAAAGTTGTTAAAAAAGGCCCAAGAAATATCTATAGCTATACTTTTGATGATGTAGAAATAAATGGTGTGCCGTACTTAAGTATTTTTTGGAAAATTTCTCATTCACTTTTGGCAGCCATGTCCACATGTCCTTTCTGGCTTTACTGTGCATCTAAGCAGAAAAGCTAATAAAAATTACTGAGACAAATATTGTTAAATGCCTACTTAATAAGATTGAGGGGTGAAATTCTGTTGAATAATTTTTTTTAATTTTAATTATTTTACCATGTGTACATTTTTTAAATTTATGGTTCTTTTCAAAAACTACTGTTTGGTAGAGACATTCACAAATAAGATTTAGCTATGCAAATTAAGCACATTGTGCTATTTTACTTTGACTTGTGAATTTTTTTTTTAGAAAATATTTATTGTATTGGTTTCTGTGCTAAATAGTAAATTATATTTAAGCATCAGAATTTGTTATCTCTTATTTGACATGTTTAATTTGCTTGATTATTATTCAACAAGAAATTTAAAGAAGTTACAAGACTATTTATCAACTTTTACAAAATGAAATGTGACTGGCACTATTTTGTTCACTAAAGAATTGTGTTTTATATCCTTGCAAGTTGAGATGACTTCCAGATATTTTCCCCGTTTGTTATTTTATCCTTATAATGTAATAAAATATTTAAAAAGAACAGAAAGTAGGGCAGTTAATCAAATATTGAATATAATATAAATGTGAAAATGGTCTTTTAAATTTGATTTACATGCACTAATAAAAGTATAGAAGTATTTTGCTGATTTCTTTGTAAATGAATCAGTATTTAAGAATAATATATGAGTCATTCAGAAGCCAATGCGCACAGAAAAAAAAATTGAGAAAATTCATGTTTTTTAAATACAATAATTTTTTTAAATTTTGGTTTATTAATTTGATTAATGGAAGTATATGAAGTCTTCTAATGAAGCAATGAGTGAATCTTTTAATAACTAAAAATAATGTTATTAATTCCATCAAAATTTACAAAAACCAGAAGGCATCAAAAAATGGACTTAACCAATTTGGCTTCTGAGCGACTCGTATCTGGCTTTATGTCGGACACCACTATATATATATCTGTTATAAGAGATAGAGTAGTATATGTACTTGAGAAACAAAGTGTTCCATAATATCAAACAGTTGTAACTCTACTGCAATTATTGGAACAGAATCTCATTACTAACAGAAGTAGAATTACAGCTGTTTGCTACTTCAGGACCCTTTGTTTTTCTAGTACATACAATACACTATCTCTGAAACAATTTTTATAGATAGTGGTGTTTGACATTGAGCAGACGATATAGTTTTATAAAATGTTATTTAGATGCAAATATTTCTTATGAAAAGTGAGTGATCTTCTGTTTTTCTTTTTTCCCTTCTGCTGATAAACATTCTTTGTCTTTAATCTTCCTTATTTAATTATAGGTGGCTCTAATACTGCACAATTTATCATTTGAAAAGAACAATGTTCCTGTTTTAATTTGTAACACAAATTTTATAAGGTGAGTTGCTCTGTTTATAGATATTAAATTTTATACCACCCTATATACGTATCGCTATATTTATATTTTTTTAGTATTTATCTAATTGAATTTGGTTTTACACGTTATAGATTTCTTCTTTTGTGTACACATTCATCTTGGGCAAATCTTAAACAGACTGCATTTGATACATTATCTAATATAGCATCTCAAGTAAGTTTTGTGCTCTCTGCTTTAATCTTCTATTGTCCATTATTTTAATTGCTCATTTTCAAATACTTGATTTTAAAAACACATTAAAGTGAAGTTAAAGGAATTCTATTTGAACAATAATCAATGTATGAAGGAGATATTAAAATTTGTGAGATTCTGTATTTAAATTTGTAGTTCATAAAGCTTTGTGTGGTTCCTTCTCTAATTCTCTATGGGTATTGCAAATGTTAATAAAGTTACTTTGTACTGAATGTACTATATATATATATATGCAATGATTTCCTATTTTTAAAAACTCTTCTTAACTTTTAAATTATAACTTTTTATTTTTACTTAAAATTCTATTATCAGAATAACTGTCACTGTAACTTAGAAGAAGTCCAGATTCAAATGACTCTTAAAAGTGTTCAGGGGATATTTTGATTAATGTCGCTGAATGATAGATTTCCGGTTGTTTTCAAATTTTCATCAGATATTATTTTTAGAGGTATAGTAGTTGAAATTTGATTACTAATTTTTAGAGTTAACTTCACTTCACCTCAACAATTTTAAGACTTTTCCTTAAGAATGGTTTTTCCTGTAGGGTTATATAATTAATTATTAACTAGCTAAAACATAAGCTTATTCCTTAACGGCTATTTAGACTTTACTCTTTGTAGTTTTGTTTGAATCATTTAAATATAATATTTTCAATAACATTCAAATAAAAAGAAAGTAATGTGCCGTTAATTGCGAGAACTGGCACTAACATAAAATCTACACCTTTTTTGCTGTCATGTAAGCATTACGTAAACCATTCAGCACTATTATACTTAGGCACAAATAATAGAATTTGGCTTGTGGCCTGCTTAAAAAGATGATTTGTAGAACTGTTATGACAATGCTCGATGTGTACGATTGGAACAGATATCATTATCCAAGAGTTTCCTCCCTCATTTCCTCCACTCTTGTTTTCAAAAGATCTCGATACTTTTCTATATCTTTCAGAATGAAATAAATAGACTCCATGAACTAAACAAATTAATTTTAATTGAATCCATTTATAGTTATTTACAAATTACAGAAACAACCATGTTTTCTGGTTCAAACGAGCAGTGGACACTTTGCACATCTTAGATCAAAGTATTCTTTTGTAAAGAAGAGGGGGCAGTGCCATCTGGTGGATATTTATCTGTTTCATGACTTCAGATTGCCCTGGGTTCTGTAAATTTGAAATTTTCAAACTAGCTGAAATTAAAGTAATATTTATTGATGTGCAGAAATACTTATACATTTTATCATATCATAAATGACATTAATTATATGCATTATTTGTTTTAATCAAACATTTCAACGTTATTTTCATTCTGTAATTTCATCTGATAGTTTGGTTATATTCTGCACTTGTTTTTGAAGTAAATCCATATTTTAATTACTCTATTAAATGTGTGAAAAATTAAAGCCATTTAATTATCTCAATTTTTCTTCTATCTCAGATTAAATTATCAATTGAAAAAGACATGTGCTCCCGCATATTATTCCAAACTGTGATGGATGGCATTCAGTCGCCTGACAGATATATGAATATAAGGTCAATGGATATTTTATCCCAATTGTGTAATTATGAACCTAATGAAGATATTATTCCATCTCGACTAGATGTTGAGGTATTGTATTTGATTTTAGTACTATTAACTATTACAAAATGTGTTTTTTTTTTATTTACTGAAGGGATCGGTTTTAAATTTTAAATATCATTCTTGTAGGTTTATCAGAAAATGGTATCGTTTCTAACTGTGCATGATATTATGTTATTGTTCTACACGTTAGAAGCCCTATATGCATTATCAGATTTGGGAAGATATGCGTGTGATAAAATTGTTAGTGTTCATCGGTGCATAGGTAAGCTTCCCTTCTGTATTTTGATCAAATGATGATTGTTACTACTGCATTTTGATAGATTTGAAAACAATTCTGATTGTTTTTCGTAGGTGTTCTAGTAAGTTTGCTGACATTAGAACCAAATCAATATAGTCCTTCAGGACAAATAAAAATGAAAATTGTTGAAACCCTAGTTCCTGTTGAAGCAGATGAGCATGAAGAGAAAACAGGTACACAGTTCCCCCAGTCCTGTGTCGTAATTGTCTCTTTGTGTTAAAATGATTGCTTGAATGTGCATGTTGAAGAGTTGACTTTCTTTTAGTTGTTTTTATTTAAGATCTTGCTGCTTTTCTTTCTAAATATTTAATATTTTGTGTATAATGTATTATTTCCTTTGCATGTGTTTTAATGAAGTATTTCATGTCACTAGTTTAATTGCAGTTTTTTTCATCTATAGATGCAGCAAATTCTTCGACCTTATCTAATGATATGGATTCTGAAACATTTGCTTCTAATTGGTAAGTTTCCACTTCTAATTGGTGGTATTACTTTGCAAACAAGACTTTATCTGTAAGTGATACTTTTTTTTCTTTTTTGTAGAATGATGAGTATTACATAAGTCATTCAACTACACTGCACACAGTTATATAATTTTATTGTGTGATCTTCACTGCTTTTTCTGTAACTTGCTTTTATGTAGTTCTTTTATAAGAATCAGTAGAAAATAAATTAACTTTTTTTTGTAACTGATGTTATCATTGATTTTTCATACAGTTTACTGGATGCAAAGAAAAAGAACTAGTTAACAAAATTTAAATGCTTTTTAAGATTTGAAAAGTTATTTGGGGTAGCTTATATGGCAATAATATGTGTTCAGTAAGGTTTATTGTTTGTTACTTATTTTAAATTTGAAAAGAAAATGTTTTTGACATTTAAGTTTGTACCTTTGAATTTTTTCAATGTGAAAAAAATGACAAATTTTTGGAATATTTAAGGTTATCAACAAATGAAAATATTATAATAATTCCGTTTTTCCCATATTAATCCATTTTTCACATAGTGTAATGATTTTAATTTTATTTCAATGTTTCAGGCTTAAATCTTCTTTTGAGGTTGCTGCAGGAAGCATGGTTCCACGTAATGAGATCTATGCTGAATATGTGAGCTTCTGTGGAAAATCTGGGCGTAAAGGTGTTGTTAATGCAACTGTGTTTGCAAGTATTGTAAAGTAAGCCTTTTCCTTCAATTTTTTATGTAAAATTTGCTTTATGTCTAGATTGTAGGAATATCACATAAGTTGGTACAAAGTGCTGTTTCAAAGGACAGTCTATTGATTTCAGACATATTAGTTTTAAATAGTTTTCTGAAATTCCAAGGTGTATTTTTATATATTAATAGCCATTGTTGGCTGTTTTCAGCCTAACAATAATCAATCTCCAGTTCAAAGAAATTTGAAGGTAATTTAAATTTTTCCTGGTCCTTCATGTGAAAGTAGGCAAAACCAACATTTTAGTTATAAAGGTAGTATGAGGGAACAAATTCTAGTTACAAATTTTGAAGTAAAATTTCAGTACAGTGAAATTTCTTATTGTTATTTAGTATTCAAAACATACTACGAATCCCAACATTGTATATTAGGAATGTTGCAATGGAAAATCTCGTAATTCTGTATTATAGCTCGTAGCTGAAATCTTCCTTTAGTAAAAGCTTTATAATTTGGACTATGTTCATTAATATATTTATATATAATAAATTCGAATTTTCTGCACTCTTGAAGTAAATCTTTTTTAATGCTGCTGGATTTTTAAAAATAAATGCACTTCTACTTTAACTTAAAGAGTTGCAAGCGTCTTCACTTTTCATGGGTCCCTTTTCTGACTGTATATAAAGCTCTGATGCGTTGTCATCTCTCTCTCTCTCTTTGTCTTTGGCCTCTGTACAGAAAGCATGTCACATCGGCTCCTGGTCATGGTTGTTCCTCTATAATTTTGAAATCATGATAAAAATGAAATTTTGGCTTATCTAGAAAAGAAATACAATAAAGGATCTAATTCAAGTGAAAATTCTTCTCCTTCATTTCCCATAAATGTTATATATATATATATATAAAATATGACTTTAGCATTATAGGTTTTGAAAGAGGGAAGTTCTTTATGAATTGTAATGAAATGGAAAATATTTTTTAGAATGAAAAAGAAAAAAATCACATTAAGCTAAGAAACTTTTATTTAGAAAATCTGCTGCTGAAGTTGTAACACTATACATAATTGAAATTAAATTGCAGATATATTTGAATTTTAGATTTTTTTTAAAAAAACTATCATTTACAAGCTTTAACTTGGAAAAATCAGTATAAAAATCTTATTATTTTTCACTCCGAGTTAATATTTTAGCTTCTGGCTCTTGCAATTGTTGCATTATACTATTTTAATTTAATATTTCTTTGCAGGAAATGAAACAATTGAATCTGAGCTCCAAATTCAGCTTAATTTTCCAGAATTTTATTATCCTTAGAGAACATTAATTTTATTTATTTGTGAGATTTGATGAGTACTTAATTGAAATTTTTAAAAAATGACTTTTATTGAACACTAAATTTAAATTTGAAGAAGGATTTGGGCAGTTGGCTAATGTACCTAAAAGATTAATAGAGATAAACGAACATTTCTGTTCAGGGCATATGAATAACTGTTGATTCTTTGGTCATAAATATAATTAATAATTGTTTCGACTTTTCATAGAACTACTTACACAATTGAATCGCAATTAGTATTTTATCTTTATGATTCATTTTTTTAAATCGTAAAACCTTTGTATATCTGCTTTTCATATTTAGTTGACTATATGATATATTTGTTGTCATATTTAGAAGTTTTTAGTGCTTACTGAAAGTAAGCAAATATAGTTCATTTTCATGTTTAACAACTTCATTTTAATGGCCATAGTAGTAGCTTGTTTTGGGTATTCACATTAGTTATCCCATTTCTGCCCAAGTTGTTCTAAGAATTTTTATTATTTTTTTTATTTATTTGATCAGCTCAAAGGTACTGAAAAGAATAAAAAAAGTTATTCACAACTCTAAAAAAACCTCTTGAATTTCAATTAATGAAAAAAACTGATAAGAAAATTCTTTCTTAACCTTTTCTGGTACTGTGGTTTCAAAAGAGGACACCAATTTTGAAATTTTCTAAAAGAAATTCTTCTTTGAAAACCGAAAAATTGCTGGAAAAGTAGCGATTCCCCTTTTTTCAGAAATATAGATGGCAGCATCATCAATTTTAGCTTCCTTTATGGCATTAATTTTATGTTGAAAATAGCCCTATTTCTTGACTCGATTTTTTTTTTCTCGTGTTCTTAAAAAATTGCAATTTTAGCGAAATCAGTCACTCATTTTCCCACAATATCCTTGAGGTTTCAATTCATAATTTTGTACCAGATTCAAATTCATTTATGAACGTATCAAAATGGTTGATCTAAAGGTGTTCTCATTTGGTGACACCACCCCCTAGGATGTCTGTTACGTCCGTCTCTGTCTCACTTCTGGGTATGAAAGGTGTAACCCTTTAAGACCGGACGTATTTTTTAACGAATTGTTTAAATGCCAACTACAACTCAAAAATGGAGGATATCTGCCATCCAATGAGAAAAATAGATCTACAGAAATTCTAGAAACAAGAAAAATCATTTCTTCCAGCATTTATTGCATGTAACTAACCAGGAACAGAAATATAAGCTAAAGCCTAACCCGCATGATCGTACAGGTTCGGTCTTAAAGGGGTAACTTGATACTTTGTAGAGAAAGGTGCGATGCTGATTCTGTGTTGAAGGGAGTTTTGTTTATTTATCTTCGGGTTCGGCAGAAAGGAACACCCATGTCTGAAGCCAGAGAACAGTTCACATTTCAGATCTGCCATTCCTGCCATACTGTTGCTTACTTTTCGTGCTCAGCTTTAAATTTTGCGATTTTTTTCTGTAAATGTTTATTTTTATATAGCTGTAATTTTTTATTTAAAATTTTTCTCATATATTTGATTTTCTACATGCAACTTTAATTGTGCAGTGAAAGCTTAAAAAATGCCTAAGAGATTTCTCTGTGCAGATGAGGTTCTGCTGCTTTTCAATGAGCTTCTGTCAGATAATGACTATCGTTTCTGCTGAGAGTTCTTCAGATGAGAAAGCATTATCTCAATCTTGATTTGGGATATACTGAGGATGTTTCTTCTGATTCTGATGAGGAAGGTTTTTGATGTTAATGCTCCTGGCCCCTCATACATCTCTGAAGTGAAATGGGTAAAGAAGGGAAAGGCGAGAACAGATGTTCCCAAATTCACTGAATTTTCAGGACCCCGGAGGAGATTTTGGAACTCAAAGACCATTCTCAATTGTTATTGTTTTCAATATCACTGTTGGAAGATATAGAATTCAAGACGAATTTATACTTTATACAACAAGGAAGGAACTTTTCTCTCTCTGAGAATGAACTTTATCAGTTTATCGCTATCAACTTGGCAATGGGTTTCAAGAAAATGCCCATCTGTAGGGACTATTGGTCCTCTTTATAAAATCTGGGTGATAGTTTCATTTCAAAAGCTATGGGTGTAAAGAGACTCGCTCCATCTTCACCTAAATGACAACACCCTGCGACCAAAAAAAGGGAGCACATTGTTTGATAAGCTTTATAAAGTGCATCCTTTATTGACACACTTATCAGCAAAGTTTTTGTTGGTTTTTCGGCCTTCTCAGTGTCAGGCAGTCAATGAATCCATGGTGAAATTTAAGGGCCATCGTTCATTGAAGCAATATATGCCAAAAAAATCCTATAAAGCAGAGATATAAGATTTGGATGCGGTGCGACCAAAGTGGATTTGTTTGAAATATGTACAGGGAAAGTGGATCAACTGGTACAAAAAAAATCTTGGTGCAAGAGTTGTCACAAATCTTTGTGGACAGCTTTATGGACAGAACCATAGAGTTTTATGGATAATTGTTTTTCATCCTATGACTTGTATAAATATTTTTGCTTGTTGAACTGTCAACATGATGTCACGCAAGCTTATGCCCAAAAATTTGAGCGTTAAAAAGACGCAAATATGATTGGGCCGTGAGCAGCGATAACTTTGTGTGTGTCAAATGGAAAGATCAGCAGTGCCTTCGCATTCTTTCAACAATGGAAAATCTAACAGATGAATGTAAAATTGAAAGAAAAGAAAAGGATGCACCAAGAAAAGAAATTTCTTGTCCACAATCTGTTGTAAATTACAACAAAAATATGGAATTTGTGGACTACTTTGACTACCTGAAAAGCCTGTATGAGATTGACAGGAAAAGTCAAAAGTGGTGGCACTGACTTTTTTTCATGTTTTAGATGTATGTGTCACGAATGCATACATTTTGCACACACAAGTGCCAGATTCTTGTAAAAGCATTTGGGTTGAAAACTCTGAAGGACTTTAGAATAGAAGTAATTTTTCATCTGATGTTGATGGGAAAAGAAATGACAATCCTGAAATAGCTCAGCGGCCTCAGTAACTTTAAAAAAGAACAAGCAGTCTGTACCAGAGGTGACAAGGTTTGAATATGTACAGCATATACCCATCAGGTCTCCCCCCAAAAAAAGATGTGCACTATGCAGTACGAAAACAAATGTGCACAAAACACGAACAATGTGCAAAACATGTGCGAGATGTTATGTGTGAGATAAAAAGACACTCCCTCCTGCTTTGAGTAATTTAATTCCAAATAATGAGACATTTATAATTTTTATTTGTTTGTTAAATTTCATTGTAAATATTTATTTTTAGTTTGTTAGTTAATATTTGTATTAAATTGGAATGTTTTTTTCACCTTATTTTTATATATTGGATTTACTTCAGAATTTTTGTAGTAGATATATAAGATTTTGTATTTTTAATATTTTAAATTACTTAGAACATGAATAAAAATGTTTATAAACCTAAAATATTCATAATTACTGCTATTGTCATAAGGAATTTATGCAATCATCTCTCAAGATTTTCTTGCCTAGCAATTGCTCTAGATGGGGACACCCCCCGGGAAGAAGGCAGGTTAATTTTTTTTATTCTAAAATCTGTCTGGACAACTGATTAATTGCATTCTTTGTGTTCTTTCGTTATATTTCAAAAATTTTAATGACTCATGCTGGAAAGGGTTAATGCAGTTTGTTATTAAAAGACTATTTTCTTTGAGTTTTTTGTATCAACTGTTTGGTCTGTTCAGTAATGAGTCACAAGGAATGGAATAATGAATTGGACCAAATATTTTGTAATTATTGAATGGATTTATATCAACTGGGGAGCTATTCATAAATATTTTTTTTTTATCTCTGTTCTTATTTTTAGAAGTCTTTTTCCTCAATGTGGTTTGAAAAAGACAGAATCCGGTAGTGGTGTTATAACATTTCATCATGATGGATTGAGAAGGAAAAAGATAATGGCATCCCAAACTGGTCCTCCACACTCAAAGTCTAGTAATATAAATAATACTCCACGAAAAGGTAATATTTTGTTTCATTATTTTATTCTGCTTCAATTTGTTCTGATCCTTATGTTTATTATCTATTAGGCTCTGCTAACTTTATTTCCAAAAAAAAATGTAGTCGGAATTGAAGATTTTATGAATTCCAAAGATTATTAATAATTTCCGTGAAAACAGGAAGGTATCTATTCTTTTTTTAATATTTGTTGGGGGAGGATAAAATTATATTCAATAGAATTGTTTTCTAAGAAAATATTTTAATGTTGAAATTGTCATTAAATAATAATAATAAATTTTATTGATTTTTTTTATGCATGAAGCATAATAAAACAATCACTCTTGCCCCAAATTAAAATAAAAATGATTATTATATAATACTAGTCTCCTTCAGCGATCAGCTTGTTCACCGGTAATATGATTTCAATTCAATCTTGTTTCATTTTATATTCATGGTTCTCTTAACAACGTAATTTTAAAGTTCAGATTGTGGTAGATATTTAACCCATGTTCTATTAGTGACCTAGTACCTGTTCTGTTCATTGTCTATATAAATGTCTCTAAAACTGACCAGGTCCAGTAACCCCTAATTCCACATTGTCGGCACTATCTTCACTTTCTTATTCTTCTTATAAAATATGCATTTGATTTCAACGTTAAAATGACGCAGCACATTTTATGGCCAGCAGCATGTTAGCTGGATTAAAACATGTTGAAAAAAGAGTAAAAGCATAGTAAACCATAACCTTTCAGTTTCTCTTTTTTAATATAAGCAAAGCAATATGTCGGAGAGCTTGGTTCACAGATTTCATAAAAATCTCAATGAAATAAAATATGAAAGCAAATTGTATTAGGATCCTATCTCAGATTACAACAATGAAAGAGAAATGTGCAATTAAATATTTGTTTAAACAAAGAAAATGGTTGGAGTGGCGGCTCATGCTATGCAATCTGGGGGTTTTGTATCTTTTAATCCTTGAATAAGCCATCATCCTGAAACTCATAATCATGCATATTTGTGCCACTAACAATTTTTTGACTTTTTCATTAGCTTTGAGTAGTTTTATATTTAACTAGCTGAGTACAATGGCTAGTCAAAAGTTACAGCACCCCCAGATTGCATAGCATGTGCCGCCACTGGTTGCAACAATGAAAAGTATTGTTGTAGATTATGCCAAAAAATATTTTTTAATTTATTAAAATTCGAGAAAACATTGTACGGAAATTTAATTGATATCATTGGAAAGGCAATTTTTTGCACTTTCAGATGGTATAAAAATGATTTTTGTGCTGTAATATTTTCAGAAGTTATTATGGAAAAACGCTGAAATTTCCGGCTAATTTTTAATTAAAATTTCAAAAAATGGCTCCCCGAGGTGCACATTCCCACCCTCAACACACACATTCTCCTTTATTATTAGTAGAGATAAGAACAAATTTTGTGGGGTACTAACCTTTATTTCTCATCCATAATTTGTTGTAGAAGGATGTGGATATGATTGTCCTTAATACTGGTAGATTTAATACTCAACAGTCGCATTTATCTTAAGTAATTGGTATTAGTCTGTTTCAGAACTCATAATACAGGGATGAGATTCTTCCGACTTTTGGAGGATTTTTCGATTTTTCAAAAAATTTCCAACTTTTTTAATCAAATAAAACTTTCTCAAAATAAAGGGAGGGGGGAAATATATCTATCTGAAGATCTGAGCTCCAAAAACTCAAATCAAATAGTTACTAATGAACTAGAGAGGCAACCATCCAAAAAAAGAAAAAGAACTTCTTATAATATAAAGGATCTGTCCGAGAGAGCTGTATTAAAAAAAATGGCAACTAATATAGTTAATACATTTTTGTGTTTCTTTTGTTGTTTGTGTTCTTTATTTTGCATTTAATCTAGAAAAGTGTACTCAATATTTCAATTCAATGAATGTTTATCCAGAGTATTATATCTGATTTTTATTTTTAAAATGAAAACACACTGATTAATTTCAACAAACAGATGTTTTACTGATGCGTGCTTTATAATGGTACCATAATTTCTTTCTAATTCGTACTATTTTTTTTCATTAAGGGAAAAATGTATATAAATAGGATAGATTTAACACCAGTAGCAATTACAATATTTGTTGTTCTTGAAATTCTTAAGTATTATTGCTCAAATGTCGTTCACACATTTTTTCAGACTTTTTGCTTTTTTGACAATCTCATCCCTGATAATAGGTAACTTAATCTGTTAAAATAAGGGATCCTATAGCTGATACTGATAACTACAGAATGTTTGATTATGCATTTCACTACATCAGCCTGCTATGTGAGGTTACTGTAAAATCCATCTCTTGCATGAAGGAATTGACACTCAACAGGAATTTGAAGGTAGTAAATGATGAAAATCCCTCACTAATTGGTGACCTTAGATGTTAGGCTTAATTTTGCACCCTTCAGTAGGTTCACATAACTATACTAAGATTTTTTTTTTCCCTGTGAATTGACTTTTTGTAAAGGGATATAGCAAGTATTATGTTTTGTTTTAATAATTTTCTGTTGGATTGGTGAAAAAACAATAAATTCTTGTTTTGAAATGCACCTTTTCTTTACTTTTCACCTTTTCTTCAGTTTTCTAACTCTTGTTTTTTATTGTAGTTATCGTGTCATTTGGGCTTTTGTATCTGTTTGATTGTCGTTATTTTCGTAGCTTACAAAAAATTTATGAAAGATTTTTTTAAAAAATTTTGTACTTATTTTTATGATAATTTATTTCCATAATAAGAATGTCCATGTTTTATGAATAATTTTGCTGTCTATGAATGTTAATTTAGTTAAAATATTATTTAACTGACTTTTGTATCTTAACAGTTCCTTCTGCATCTACTCCATCAACATGTAAATCTGGCCAAAAACCAACTTATAGCCCTATCCTCAAGGCTCAGCTTTCGGCTCCTCCTAGGAGTGGTGTTACATCTCCACCTCTTAAGAGACCTCAGAATGTACCTAATGGACGAAAATGTGTTTCTCCTTCTCCTGTGCCTGTATCATCACAAAATACAAGTACTGTACAAGCATCTCCAAATACTCCAGGTTCTAGTACTCTAATCAAAAGCCTTTTGGCAAACAAAGTGCAACAAAGGAACCTTCAACGACAAGTTGCTCCTCAAAATGTGTCAAAAATGGTTATTTATTCTCCAGATAAAGTCCCATCACTAAGTCAAGGTGTAGTAGGTTCTCCTACTACAGTTATGAGATGTGTTAGACCTGGAGGATTATCTCAGATTATTAGGACTCCTGTTCAGGCTCGTTTTGTTGCAAATAAAGGTAGAATTTTAACTGCTACTCCTTCACGTGTCATTAAGTCAACTAATTTTCTATCACCTAAAGTGGCAAAACGGAATGTGATGATGAGTACTGCATCTACACCACGTTTAAATGGCATTCAAAAGGATGTTCAGATGGAGGTAATTATTAAAGTCAAGTAAATAGTTGAACATTTAATGGTATCTTACTTTCTTTTAGAATTAATTTTTGTTACAAACTTCCACTGCTATAAATTCCTTTTAGTCTTTGGAATATGCATGCTTTCTTCATCTCTTTTGAAGGTTTTGATGCTTTGCAATTTTATCTTATGGATTTTGTATTTCTGCTTATATTTTTATTCTGCATTAAGCATTAATGTATGTATATGTGCTTACTTGAGCTTTCTGTAAATAAGTTTTAAACTTTTATAAGCGTGTACACTATTTTCCAAAATTGGCTGAAATATTATTAAGTACATATTATATATATATAATAGTACATACTACCCACCTTTGGCGACCAACTTCTTTATAATTTCAATTGAATCTCTTATGCATAATTTAATATTAATGATTCCCTTAACAAAGTCATTTTAAATTGAGATAGACATTTAACTCATGCTATTTTAGTGGCCTTGCAACTTCATTTTCTTATTCCTCATGCAAAATGCGCATTTGATTTCAACATTAAAGTAGAGTAGCACATTTTACGTCCAGCGGCATGTTAACTGGATTAAAACATACCGATAAAAACGTCTACTGGACATATTTCCTAATATACTAACTATCTTAAAGGACTTTGTTTACAGATCTCAGTATGAAATTGATGAAATAAGAAAGGAAGTAAATTCCTTGGCTTACAGCAATGGAAGAAAAACATGTAATGAAATATTTGTTTAAACAACGAAAATGGTTTGAATTTCATTGCCACTATGAAAAGTATTGTTGTAAATTTCGCCTAAAAAGATTTATAAAAATTTATTAAAATTAGAGAAAAAATTGTATGTCACTTTAATTGATATAATTGAAAAGGACTTTCAGATGACGTAAAAATTCTTTTTCTTTTTTTTTTGCTGTAATATTTTCGGTTGTTATTAAGGGGGGGGGGAAAGTCAAAATTTCACTTAATTCTTAATTAAAATCCTAATTATAATTGTGAAAAGGGGGCTCTGAGGTGTTCATTCCCATCCTCCAAAGTATGTTTGTGCCAAATTTTGTAGCTCTAGGTCCAGCAGTCTGCCTTGCAGAGTGTCAACACATCAGGGGTGAAAATCCTCCCCGGATCCGCGATTTTCCGCTTTTTTGTATATTTCTTTTTGACTCTGCCATTTTTTTCTTTTAAATTTCCATATTCCGCTTTTTTTATTATTATTCACTTCCGAGGATGAGAAACCAAATTCCCCCAGCACTCCCTGTTGGAAAGTGAGTGACAGGGAAGGGAGTGAACTGGAAGAAAATGACGTTCCAACACGGGGCTTGTGTCTCATTGTGATTGATCATGTGGATTGGAGGCAAGGTTTCAAGCTATTGGCCTTGGATTAGAGGGTTATTTTTATTTCTAAGAAATTTCTCCACATGTGTTTTTCTGTCACGTTTTAGACGATATTTTTTCTACATAATATTCATGACGCCATTTCGTTTCCCAGTGTTCAGTATAGCATACCAGAACGCGAAGTTCGAATGTGCTAAAGCGGGCCACTCATCTCAAATCCAAAATGGAAATTTTGGAACACGGGAAAGAATAAACAATCGTCAAGGTCGAAAACCTATGAAAATTAGAATAGGGGCTAGTAGAAGTCAGATTTCCAAACAAGAGGAAATCCGACAGTTCGTGCGGCAATTTTTTTTAAAGACCCTTCGCGTGGGTAGTCGGGTACATCAAAGGCTTGACTGGATTGGGACCCTGCTTAGTGGGTAGCGATTAGCATATCTGAAATCCTCGGAGTGGGGGAAGGAAAGGAGATCGAAGAGCAGCTGTAGAGAAGGGGAGAGAAGATCACTCCCCCCTTACCGCAAGTGCACTTTGAAACATCAAGTTCCGCGGTGAGTGTGTCGCACTTTGGAGCTACAGTTGAATGACGTGCATGATTTTTCAACTTGAATGGGTGGGTGGGTAATGAATGGGTGGGATTCAACTTGAATGGGTGGGATTATGAGAAACACCAGCCTGATGTGTCCTAACAATTTATTCGATGTTTGGACATATATTTGGAAGGCACACTCATTTCCTCATGAATACATTGAAGATTTCCTCTCTTTTTACACATAATGGTGTTGAGGGGAAAATATCCTAATTCACATAAATATGATGTTGAAAATTTCAGTAAACAGTTTAAAGCTTTTTTAGATATTGACACATATTCTTCTTTTATGGAAGACCAAAAAGCAGATGCGGCCCGAGGTAACTTTACCAACCGGACAAGGCAACAGTATGGCGCCACCCCCCCCCCCCACATAAAACCATGCTATTTTTTAAAATTCTATAATGTATGTATTCTAAAAATTGAACAAACCTAATTTTTTAGAACATAGAAATATGCTTGTTTTACCTGCAAATATAACTTAACAATATCATGATGAGAATTTATAAACTCCCAGATATATTTAAGATTCTATAGTGGTTTTATTTAATTTGAAATAATTCAACAAATTTATTTTTAAAATACAATATTTGCCGTTTTTTCGGAGCTCTCGTGTCTATTAAACCATTTTTTCCCTTCGAGCTCCCGCTTTGGCACCACGGGCAGTTGCCCAGTTTGCCCAAGCATCCGGCCGCCCCTGCCAAAAAGATTTCAAGAGACAATTCCTTGTGTTTAATCATAAGGGGAAAAAAGCAGCTAGAAAGGTTAGCTGCTTGCAATGAAAACTGTCTTTGAACTGGAGAACTGATAACAAAAATAGTAAATATATTTGTTTTTATATCTGGACACATATTTCTCTGGAATACCACAGGGCTCGCTTGAAAATCTTCTAGGGCACACCTTTTGAGAACCACTGCTTTAATGTGTGCCTAATGTAGACAAAATTCGAAAGGACAACCACTTGTCCAGTGATAGTTTTGAAAAACTGATACTTAACAAAGAAAACGATCAGATTAACACCACTTACCTTCATTGGAATTTGCTTTTAGCCGCGAAGACAAAATAAGGAGAACAAATGACTTTGTTTCTCTCTCTTTAGCTTTTTTACGGTTTTCAACGCCCAACAATTTTCTGGGCATCTTTCGTTGAGTAGCAGAGTGAGGTTACGTTACGGAATTGTCTTCTACCGTCCGTCTCAATATCCGAAGACTGCCCCTTTTGGACGATTTTACTCAGTAAAGGGGTGATAGGGGGTGTAATATGAGTCCATTTCCAGAGTCCGGACAAGTGCATACGCGGAAGGAAGCTGTAGTGCAATGCGTTCCCACATTCCTACGCGAATCCATCAGTCACGCCCCTCAGCGCCTTGCGTCTCGTTGCGCCGGCGTTGCTTGGGTTTTATCAACAGACACATCTTAATTTTATGTACTTATTTAATTACATTACAACTGGTTTTGATTCCGGGCCAGAATTTAAACAGAAAATTAAAAAGTAAAACATATTTTTTTATTTTTATACTATTTTTTTTATTTTTCCCCAAAATTTTTCAGCTGACACCTGGGGCAACTGCCCCGGTTGCCCCTTCTTGTTTCGTCACTGTGTCTACCCCCTATACTCCCGGGTATTTTAGATACCTATAAATTTTTTTTGCTCCCTCACCTTTTCCACCCAACCGCCATCGCTGTTAAATTTTACAAAACTTTTTTTTTTTTTTTTTTACAACTTAACTGTAGTCTATAAGATCTAAAAAAAATTGTCCAGTCTAAACAGTTAACTTTAAATATCGATTGAAATTGCTCATCTTAATAAATACATGATTAAAAAATAGCTTGAAACCTTTTTTTTAATCGTGTAATTATTTGTCAATTTTCCCCTCTTACTCTTATAAGGAAATGCATCAGGTAAAGATCTGCTCATATCTGTTATTATTGCATATCAATTTCAAACCAACTTTGTTCTGTTTGCTCAATTGCTTAACCACTTAACTGAATAGTTTTCTATCTAATAAGATTACCCCTCCTGTTTTGGAAAGGGGCTGCCGTTTTCATTCATCTCAGAAGGCATAGGATACTTAAGATGTTTATGGATCCTACATATTTTTTGTGTCAAATTATAAAGCTAATTAAGGATTCAATTTTAGTTTATAAGACTAAAATTTCGATAATTCGATGCACGAGTATTCTCTGGCTGTTAAGTTAAGCGGTTAAGTAACTGCATTCTGAATCATTTTAATGTGTGTGTTGTGAGAAGGCTTCACCCATAGGTTCTGTATGGTGTTCTGTCTTAGCCTTAGGCATTTCTTGGTAGATGAGATATAAAATATATACAGTTGGCATTCTAGAAAAATTAATCATGTTAACCCATGTTTTCTGCTGATATTAGGAAATGGCTGTAATTTTTTTTTTATTTAAATAAAAGCACACTACAGTGATAACTCCATTTACAGAGTACAATGAACAACAAACACACAAAGAACAGAAGCCACAATGAGTAAATCACAGAGATATTAAAAAATGCAAAGTAATTTAAAACAAAAACCCGCAGTCGCATATACATTAAAAGACACACTAGGATTCTAAATTAAGTGTATCTTGATATTCGAGCGATTTTGGATTGCCATTTGCAAATAATTGCCAATAATATTTGTTCTGATGAATTCAACTTTTTGTCTACTGTAGAATGAATAAAATTTGAGTACCATTGAAATTAAATTTCTTTTAATGAGAAAACTTACCTTGGATTTATTTCTTTCCCCTCTGTATTTTTCTAAATTTTAACAGTTTGTCTTCAATAAGTTTTAGTAAATGACTCGTATTTGGAATGCAGTATATGGAGCAATCCACAATGGATTGTGTTTAATAACCGTTATTTGATAAAAGCTAATGAATAGCTTCTCGTTTGCATAAACTTCTTTAGCAAATCTTGGAAGCAGGAAATTTTATTTTCAACCTCCAAATATCATCTCTTCCACCTCTGAACTAACACTTTATTTCTGATTGTTTCTTTGTGGCAAGAAGTCTTTTCTTTCTTTTTGTTTGATGGAGATACTGCTAATATACTGAGAATAAAGTGCACTATAATGACACTATTTTGAGGTTACTGTAGTCTTGTTGTAGCATCTGGTCTTTGTGTTTGGGAGTATGACATTCAAATCTTGATTCTGCCAAAAATTTGTTTGTATTGACCTGCTGCACTTAAATCTGTGAGTCGGATGTTTTCAAGCTGGCACAGTGTGAAAGTACGAGTCCATTTCATGTGTTGCCATCTGATAAGAGCTCAAAATTACACAGACTGTTCTAGCTACAAGAAGCATTTATCTAACAAATTAAATTAAATCTTGGATAGATTTTCCTGATTTTGGAAGTTGGAAAATAGAAGACTAGAAAAGTGTACATGCCATCTTGTTAAAAAGACTTTTTAGAGGACCTTCTATATACTCTTTTAATATAGTCACAAAATGCATGTAATTTTCTGGATATTAATATGTTTCCTGTTTGCAGGAAGAATAATTATTTTATTCCTTTATGTTTTATAATTGTCCTTATTTCTGGTAAGATATTTTGGGTTGATTTTATGAGTGGATAATATGCAGATTAGAGTGAAACTGGTTTATTCTCCCCTCTATACTACTGCATTGAAGTAATTTTTATTATTACTACAAATTATATGGATTGTATTTTGGTCAATAATCTTTCTTCTTTACTCATTTGATATTTTTATTAATTGAAGATATCTGAAATTTTTATTTGATAATATTATAATATTAGTATAGTATTAAATATAGAAGATTTCAAGCATTTTTAAATTCTTGAAATTTGTGCTCATTATAATTAGTGCACACAAAGACATATTAGTTAGTAAGTTGTGATCTTGCGTGCTATAAAACATAACTTGAATGCTAAAGTAATTTATCAAACATGTTTTTTTTTTAAATTTTTGTTGTAAAGTTGTTATTAAAAAATTGGAGGAAGTCATTTCCATCCTGTATAGTTATTATATTTACTTGTATACAGAAACCTTAGGATTTGTACATAAATTTATTAGGTGATGTTGAAAGGCTATGTATATTGATAGCACAAACATTTACAGCTGCTCATCCTTTTTGGTATTACTAATCACTGATTTCATTATTCATGTTGTCTTAGACCATTGATTTTTTTTATTTTAATTTATGCTTTATTTACTAGTGCATGAAAATTTTGTGGTCTTTTTTTTTAAATTTATTAAGTATTAGTAAAATTTTATTTGAGAATTTAAACAAAACTTGAAAGAGTCTGTTTTTATCATGTTAAGCCCCCCCTTCCCCTCTCCACCTATCACATGACGAGTATGTTACATGAAAATAGTAATAAGTTATTTGTGAAAATAATTTTATGGTTAAATAATTTTGGTTCTTCTGGTGGTGGGTTAATTAATGATTCTTCTCCGTCATCATTTGTTTATTCTTTCAGTTATGTCTGTTTGTATGTTCAATATTCAAAAATACATATGTGTTATTTATTTTGTTTGCTTTTTATCAAACTTTACTTTCACTGATGTTAATGTCTTTGCTATTTATTTTCAAGGTTTGTAGTCAAGATGATGACTCTAAGAGTAGTGAAGCTACATACACTCAAGTTATGCAGATGAACTGCATACAAAACCATGTGAATAGCGATTCTTCCTTTGACACAAAAGATTCAATGTCTATGTCCTGTGATGGAGATAGTATGTTTTCTTCAAAAAGTACTGATCTGAATTCTGAATCTGATAAAAACTTCACATTTTCACAAATTCAGAATAATTCAGTGACTTATAGGTTAACTGGAACAAATGAGCTGCCTACCACCTCTGAGAATCTCATGTTAGTAAATTCAAAGCCATCAACTGATGGACTTTCTCCTCCTGCTAAGGAACAACAAAATGGATCTAGTGTTGCTTTTGTAAATAATAATTCTGTTGACGATTCTTCTTTATCATCTCAATCTTCAGTTCAGCCAAAGATTTCGCCACCAACTAACATTCTAAAATCTGTTTTAAATGATTTGAATACAGAGGAAGAGGATGCTTCAAAATCACATGTACCACAGAAAGATAAACTGTGTAAAAAAGCTCCACTTTTAAATGGACTTTTAGATAAAGGTAAAGCAAATTTGGCTGGAGAAATCCAGACAAGTCTGGTAATGCAGAATGGCAATGTAAGTAATCCACCTTTTGAAATAAATAGTGATGAGACTAAATCTTCCACATCATTTGTGCAATCTACTGCTGTTACACCTATATCTGTAAATGCTGTTGTACCTGTATCATTGAACTCAAGTGTCTCGCCTCCATCAACATCGCATTCTGTCATGCCTTCACTGAACTCTACCATTGCATCATCATCAAACTCTGTGACAAATACATCTAATCTGAACTCATCTGTATCAGTCAGTTCTGCTTTGAACCCTGCAGTCTTGCCAGCTACAAATTTTAATTCAAATGAGGACAATCTTATGCAAATTTGTACTGGACAAACAACTTTATCGGGAACTATAGAAGTACAACCTGATCAAAAAGGTGTTGTGAGACTTCATATTGAGAGTCCTGAAAATTCAAATCAGGGTTCTGATTTATCATCAATATCAGATATTGCACGGACATTAGAATGCGCATCAAAAGCAATATCAAGAACAAATGCAGAATGCAATACACAAGTGCCTTATTGTGGCACTTGTGAAACAACAGCAACTGTTACTGTAATTACTACCAACACATCAACTCTTGCAAGGACAGGTCAACAAATTATTGTTGTTACTCCAGCTTTGAACCAACCGCAACTACACATACAGTCCCCTAACATTAAATTTCGCATATTACACAGTTTACCAAGATCAGAAGAAGCAGTTGACTTAATAGGTTTCCCACGTGTTAATATAAATCAGTTGAGTCATCTGAGGCAACCCGCACCTGAAAGTCCCTCCATTTCTACTGCCACTTTAAAAAGGCCGTCCAGTGATACATCATCTGTGTGTGCTGCTGCAGATGCAAAAAGAACTCGCATTGACACCAAAACTCCGTTGTTAGAAGCTACTCTTCGATTACCCACCCCTGTGCCATGTTCTGTTGCTCCTAGCAATGTTACTGCTGTTGCTTCTAATAATGTCAGTTCTGTAGCTTCTAATATCAATGTCAAATCATTCCAAGATACTCAGTCCTTTTTGTTAAAAAATTCGCAAATTGAAAATCTTGGTGGGTCTACACCGAAGTTGATATCTGCTAAAGCAGTACCTGTTCAGAATGTTGACTTTCCAAATGAAAGGGAAGTAAAAACATTTTCAGGTTTGTCTTCTGCCAGTGATAATCCTTCATTAAATACTCCTTCACAAGTACCTCCAAGATCTATGTCTTCTGCAAAGTTGGAATACTTTTGTGAATGGAAGGACTGTGGACTGTAAGTATTCTTCTAATTCCTTCTTATATCCTTTTTTTTTATTTGCTAACATTGTTATTGTTGAAAATATGTTGCATAATATTAAATAAAGTACAATGATTAAGATCCATAGAAGAAACAAAAATTATAAACTGTGATGGTAGAGTAATATGGCTTGAATTCATTATCTTAATATTTGTTTTAGTACAACAAAAGCAGGTACAAATTACTTTTTTTTTTGTTGATTGTACATTTTTGGAATGCATCACACAAGTTGATTTTTTTTTTAAACTGTTACGATTCTTTACTTTAGGATTTGTTTGACTTCATAGAATCCTGTTATTTTAGTAACAATCTTCAATGAAACATACTTAGTTTTTTTTGCGTTGACCTAAAAAATCTTATCAGGGTGGGGTTTTTTATTTACAATCCTCCCTCATCAAGCATTTTATAATGACTTTTTTATCTTTATTAATAGTTTGAATTCATTACATTACCAATCTGTAAACACTCAAAATGAGTATATGTACATAGGGTAGAAAAAAATTCATATAACTTAGTTAAAAGAATAAGCTTATTATCAGAACTCCTGTGAATGAAGTTTTATCTGTCAGTATATTTTATGCTTTTACTCAAACTTATAATAGTCTAACACATGAAACAATATGTAGGAGAGTTGTGACTGTACTATTGTGTTTCTGAGGTGCTTGAGGGGTAACAGCTGCTATGAAAATAGGTAATTTCATCTTATGCTGTTTATTCAAAAAGTCCTTGATTGTAAAAGAAGTCAAATAATTAAGGCATTTAATTAGTGTTTCTATTCAGTTCATAAAAATATTTTTTCCAGTTTGAAAACAGACTTTAGAGTATATAAGTCTTCAGTGTCCAATTTTTCTAGTATTCTTTCGGGTGTGCCCACTTACATACAGTTTTAGCTTTCATTTATTTCGTCTTCTACTAGTATGTTTGATTAAAAATATTCTGGATTAGATTTTTGAGCATTGAACAGAATTGTTTGCTTTGATGAAAAGTTTCAGCTGACTAATGAATCCCCCCCTCCCTCCACATGCATCCGTTTGTGTGTTGTATTTCCATTTTCCCTTGTTTAAATTATGGCGGTATTGATTAGTATTTATAACTTAATATCTTGTATTTTGATTGACATAATCTTGTAACAGGAAGATAGCAAATAATGTTTGTTGAGTCTGCTATATTGTTTCAATTTTTTTCTGTTGTTGAACTTTTTTTTTTTTTTTTTTTGTTAAAAAATTCTGGGTAAAATTAATGATGCAGTTGAAGTCAAAAGATAGATTTTTTCCAACATTTCTTTTTCTCATGCCAGCAGATAGATTTAAATCAGCTTTACTCTACATAAGAATCCATCATATCGCATTTTTGTTTGAATAGTTGCTTAACTCTAAACCAATTTATACTTTAATTTTTGTTTTCATTGAGATAAGCATGTCTGGTTGCTTGCAATTGATTTAGTGTTAATAAAGTGTGCTGGATTATTTTTATATTCTGAAAAGCAATGAATGAATCGGCAGTGCTTCATTTTACTCACATTTTGTAGTTCTTTCAATTGTTTATTATCAGTGAAAGTTTTTGATATTTTTTATTAATATTATTGAAATGTAATTTATATCTAGAGATAGTTTAGCTTTCTCTATAAGATGTTCAGAATTGTATTTTTACTGTGTTAATAAACTCATTTACCACAATATCCTTGTGGAGTGTGTTGCAATTACAAAAGTAGCTCTTTGGGGAGAGGGATCTGGCTATTTTAACTATCCCTAAATCACTGCAGTTATTGTATGTCTCTTTTTATAAATCGTAGCTCTTTTTTTAATGTTCTGAGCATTCTATATTGTAATTTAATGCATTCGTGGCAGTTGATGTTTATGTTTGTCACTTTTGCTTCTGATATGACTTAACATTTTAAGATCTGTTTCTTTGGATTTCATTCCATATTCTGTTTCTTGCTGCAGCTTTTCCATATTATTATTTCCCCCCTTTCTCCAAGAAACATGTGTTACTATATGTGTGCTAGAAATTCATGAAGGTTTATTTTAGAATTTCTAAATTTTACATCTTTGTGAAACTCGAGAAAATTAAGAAAAACTGATGTGTTAGTATGTGATCATTATTGTCTATTGATGTGAACCAATTACTTTAGAATTTAAGTTATCTGGTGGATTGTGCCTAATAGGTTTTCTTTAGGTTCTAAATTTCTGCAACAGAGAACTCTGAATCTATAATTAAACAAGATATATTCAGGTTTGGGAAGAGAAATGACTGTCTATGAATATTAAAAATACTGATTCCACCTCAAGTGCCAAAACTTTAAAAAAATGCACATTTATTAATGAAAAGATGTTTGTGTTAACCACTTAACCTACAGCATTTAGGACGAGTTAACTCGGGATAAAGCCTTAAGCAGTTAATAAATAGAAAAATTACAAATCCATCCTTTCTGCACACATGCAAATGAAATATTACTTCATTTTGAAATTATACTTGAATATGAAGCAAGATTAAAATAAAAAGTAACAGTGAAGAATTATTTAAATTCTTTTGTATAATATTTATTAGGGAGTCTTACTTTTAACAGAAATATTCATTCATTATAATTTTTAAGTAAAAGCTACCTGTGTAAATTAAGCTACTAATAATTAGTAAAATATACATGAGCACTTTTTAAAAACCTGTGGTTTATTCAAATTTGATAATTATTTTTTCAGCAAATTTCCTAACCCTGGGTCAGTATTTCTTCATGCAAGTAAAGTCCACACTCCATACTGTAATGATGATATGATTTGTCAGTGGGAAGGCTGTGATTCTATGAAAAGGAGAAGATTCTCTCTACTAACTCATTTGCAGGTATTTTACATTTATTCATTTTATGTGTAATTTTCACTATCATTCCTTAATTTTTCTTATTATTTTGTCCCAGTATGATAAAAATGATAAGTTAACTTTCTCTCAGTCTAAATTTGCTTCTCTGAATATATAAATAATTTTTTAATCTCATTGCAAATTCTTAGATATATTAACTAATTTTAATTGGTAGCTGAAAAGTTCTAAAGTGTGTGTGTGTTTTCCCCCCTTGCGCTGGATAATTTGATGGTGAGGATAGAGAGACTGTGCCAAGCACCCATTGCAGTTAAGAGAGGTCATATACCTTACTAAGAGGCATCTGTTTGTTGTTCTCTCTCTCTCCTAGGCAAATAATTTTTGTCAGCACTACTTGGTTGATATAGCCTTTTTTTAAAATTCATTTAATTCCATACTGTATGCTTTCTTTTCATTTTTGTGCTAGTATGCAATTTTCATTCTTAAAGTACAAAACACTGTCTTTGCATTCTGAATTTCATGTCTCTCTGGTGATTTCTTGAGTTACTGAAAATAATCCTGTAATTTCTTAAGTTTTGCTCACCAGTACATTATTATAGGCATATCAGAAAACAATATCCCTTTTTCTTTTAAGAATTTTAAATATACAAAGAAAGCGTAGCATATATGAAAGCGCATGTTCACCTTACTTTGAAACGTAATCACCTTGTTTGTTGAGCTGTTTATCATACCGGTAGGTAAATGAGTCAAAGACTCGGTAGTAGAAAGATATATCCTGATGATGAAGCCAGTTGTTGACAGTTTGTTTAACATCGTCATCTGAGTGAATATGTTGTCCTTTGAAGATACTTTTTACTTCTATACAAAGAAAAAGTATTGTGATCGTCAAAAAATTTGAACTCAAAATTTTTGAGGAATTTCCATGTTTTAGACCTCCCCGAGTTCGAAAAACACAATTTTGGAAATGTGTCTGTGAACACGATAACTCGAAAAAAGTTTGAGTGGGAGGGATTACTTGGGATAAAATTTAGTATGTGATCTTTACACATAATTTGTAGGTTTGTTTCAAATTTTGGGCAAAATCTGTTATCTCAAAAACTTAAAATAGCTACATGGATAAAATTGGGTACACAGTTTTATCATTACGAATGTAGATCCGTATGAAATTTTGCACCAAATCCGTTAACATGTTGACTGTCTGTTGGTCTGTACAATCACATAATGTGAACATGATAACTCCTGAATGCTATGACTTAGGTAAATGATGAGGTCTGCTAACATTTGGAATGGTATGAGGTCTGCTAACATTTGGAATGGTATGAGATCTGCTAACAATTGTAGATCCATGCCCAATTTTCATTTTAGTAGGTTGAAAGAAAGGCGTGCAAATTGCATATTCGGTTTCTTCACCATTCCACTGTGCAGGGGAAAAAAGGTATGGCCGATTCGCGCTTGCTTTTGAAAACGATAACTCCTAAGTGCAGTGACTTAGATAAATGAAACTTGGTATGTGGTCTTCTAACCTTAATTGTAGATCTGTGTTTAATTTTTGTTTCAATCAGTTTAAAAAAAGGTATTCAAATTGCATGTTCGGTTTCTTCACCATAATACGACTCAAAAAATAAGCGCAATCCTTTTGGGAGTTTTCCCCCTACCCGTATTAGGGCATATGCGAGAAATTTTAGGGGAGACCACTCCCGCTGGTTAAGTTAGGAGAAGAAATGGAAATCGGAAGATGCCAAATCCTTCCTGTAGTCCAGATTTGAAAGAATTTCTCATTACCAGAAATTCAGGATACACAATATGATCAAAAGAATCTATACACTTTTGGATTTACTTTCTTTTGAATTTCTCCAGAAAGTCTGGAGAATCTGCTCTTGAACTTCGACCATGTGATGAATAGGCTTAAAGTGAATATTGGGTCATGAGGGCATTTAGGGGACCAATCAGAAATTGATGAAAATGATTTCGGCTCACCCAGTTCCACTGAAACCTGATAATGATTTGCTACTTTCACGAATGGTTCTGTTCGCTGTGTGCAATACTTGCCTGTATTTTTTGTAAAGATTAAATTTTCTAGCGATATAAAGGTGTTTTTTTTTTAATACCAATTTTTTCCTGTTTTTTATTCATAACATACAGAGTTTTCAATCAAATTATACAAAACTTACAGAATACGTCACAATATGTTAGCAAGGCTTATATTAGAATTTGAAGTAAATACTTTGAATATTAGAGGAAATATGAGTATTTATAGTAAATAAGTTTTTACTGTGCATGTGCGAAACATAGTATAATTTTTCTGTTATAAATTGGAAGCCAGATATATGAGGCAGCTTAGATAAAAATTCCAGTTGAATGCCATTACGATTTACAGCCATGACACATTTCCGCGGATTTCCGCTTTTTCGGCATCGAATTTTATCATACTTGGGATCGATGCAAATCTGCATTAAAATTTTTGTTAATGTGGGGGGGGGGTTGCTCACGCAAACAAAAACTGTACGCCGTGTGAAAATTTTTCGTTTAGCTCTAAAGCGAAAGAGTTTCGAATTCATAAGATTTTGCGTAATTCTGTCGAAAGCCGTTCAGCGTCCAAGTTATGTATCAGTGTTTTGGGGTCAAAGTTTACCATTGGGAGGAATGCCTGAAGCTTGTATTATTTTCTTTCTTGTTTCGTCCAATCGTCTTTCGTTCCATTCAATCAGAATTCATTCCAAAATCTGATTGGATAGAAAATCAACCCACGAATTTCTTCCCATCCGAATTTCGTGAGGAAAAAAGGATCGTTAGCTCTCCATGAAGAAAGCCATTTTATTTTTGCGTTCTTTTTAACATTCTTTTCTTTATTTTTGTTAGTTATTTCGATTTCATTTTTGTTAGTTTTCGTTCCTTAATGTTTGTCTATCAACACAGACATGACACACTTGTGCGGAGACGCGGATTTCGGCATTTTTGGTATCGAATTTTGTCATTCTTGGGATCGATGTAAATCTGCATTAAAAGTTTTGTTATGCGCTGGGGGAGAGGAGGGTTTGCGCTCACCAAAGACGAGAATAGCACGCAAAAAAACTGTGCGCCGTGTGCACATTCAAATTAATGTCAGATTTTATAGATAAAAGATCAGAAAGAATGTATATTGACACATATTCTTCAATTTAGAGTGTTAAATACAAAATGATGAGCAAAAAGTAGTCTGCTTTTGAATATTTTATAAAAAATATTTTTTGCGTGATGCTATTGATAGTAACATGCAAAAATTTAGGGTCATCAGGCAAATGGTACTAGGAGGAACTTGATAGTAAGAAAATAGCTATGAGAAAAAATAAGGAAAAACTCCCAATCAAAGAAAGAGAGCAAAATTTAGAAAATGAAGGAAAATAGCAGACAAGCATAAAAGAAAGCTTGAACTGTTAGATCAAAAAATGAGAAACAAAAGTCTTAATAACTATGTATAATCAAAAAGAGTTTTCACAGGGCCATATTTTTTAGTGAGATAATTTTTACCATAGTTTTTATTTTAACAAATATTTATACGTAATTCATTTTTCACCCATTAATTTTCTTTTAAATAATAATTCTACAATATTTTTAATATTTCAAGCACTTTTTGTATAAATTTATTCATTTATTGTTCAATTAATCATACTTATTTTACTTCTCGATGTTTATGTTTGATACGATTCCGTATTTATGAAGTTCAGCTTTTTTTGTTCCAAGCCTGTGTCATGTCTGGATTTAGAAAGATATTGACATTACAGCGAGCAGAATTTCTTTTTCTCTCTAAGAGAAATAAAACGAAGACGAGTTTCCCACAAGTTGTTGTTTTTTTTATTTGAATTTTCGAATAAAGGTTGAATATGCTGAATACCCAAGCATACTTATAAGTAAAATATATAATTTAAATTACTTATCTCTTGATCTTTTGTATTTATTTGAAAGTAACTTCAATGACGTAGCAGCTATGGGTGATCCTGCTGCCAGTCTATAAGAGTTACTATGAAAACAAAATAGTGACACATTTATTTGAATTTTAAAGCCAAATATGACGAGATGAAGTAAAAAATGCTATAATTGGGCCCCAAAAACCCTTGCTACGTCACTCACTTGTCACCAATAGCGGAAATCAAGTCACGGAATGATGGAATGAACTTCACAATGAAGTTAATTGGAAACAAGTAGATTTCTGCTTTTGTAAACAATTAAGAGTCCATCTGGTAGTGTAAAGTGCTTTCCCTCGATTAAAACACTATTTCCTATCCATAAACTGAATTTTGCAATTTATGCCAACTTTGCTCATGTCTGCTAATAAATAATACACCCCTTTTAGTGATAAATATATAATTTAAAGCTCCCAACCTTTTCGAAAATTAGTTGTCATTCATCTTTCTTTTTACTTTCTCGTATACAAAGAGAAAGTATTGTAATTGTCAAAAAATTCGAACTCGAGATTTTGACGAATCTCCACGTTTTAGACCTCCCTGAGTCCGAAAAACACAATTTTGGAATTATGTCTGTCTGTGAACACGATAACTCAAACTATTAGAGCTACGGGGATGATATTTGATATGTTTTCTTTAAACATAATTTGTAGGTTTCTATCAAATTTTGGACAAAATCCATCAATGGGAAGTCTATCTGTCTGTATGTCCGAAGTCATATGAACACTATAACTCAAAAACTTGAATAGCTAGATGGATAAAATTTGGTACACAGTTTTATCGTCATGAATATAGGTTCGTATAAAATTTTGGGCGAAATCCATGGATGAGTGGACTGTCTGTCGGTCTGTATAATCGGATATTTGTATCTCATAAGCCCTTTGGCTTAGATAATTAAAACTTGGTATCATGTATGCTAACATTAATTATAGATCTGTGCCCAAATTTCATTCAAATCGGTTAAAATACAGGTGTTCAAATTGCATATTTAGTTCAAAATGCACATTGCCACTGTGTGTTGGTCGAGTGTTTCGCTTATTGTACTAGAGTTAGTATGGTTGGTGTTTGACCTTGGCAGTCTACGCAGGAAATTGTAGCGAGCCGCACTTCGGAAATTATGGCAACCACTGAATCAAAGTTTGTTCTGACATTCTCCAGATGGAAGGTATGGTGATTCTTGTGTGATATCAGCAGTAAGTTTACGTAGTCGAAAACATTAAATAAAGTTCTAGTTCCTCAGCGCGCGTAAAAATTGAGAACATACGCAATTCTTTTTTGCAAAATATTAAGTTTCAGGAATTCATGAATTTGATATGTTTCGTTGTAAATCGCCATTCATAATTTTTTTCTCAAAATAACTAGGCCTTGGGTAAATACCCCAATAATATTTACCTACCCACTGGGTGTTTACCCACCCCACATTACTTTTTGTATGCGAGAAAATTCGGAGCCCTCCGGCTTTTTTTTTTTTTTTTAACTTTAATAGTGTCTGAGATTTTTTTTAAAGAACTAAACCAGCAGGAGTGTCTCCCTTAAACTTTCTCGTATACTTCCCAAAAAAGATGCTGTTTCCCTTCCCCCGCATGGATAAAAAAATTTGAACCTGTTACCCAGGATCCAATGACTATCAGAAAATATTTAGGTAAAGAATCAAATTCAAAGAGATACGTACCGATTTCCACTTTTGCGGGTCTATCAGAAAATTGCGGGGACTATCAGAAAATATTTAGGTAAAGAATCAAAATCAAAGAGATACGTACCGATTTCCACTTTTGCGGGTCAAGGACAAAGTGACATAATCCCTCCGCGTCCACAGACAGACAGGCGTCCATCTGGAGAATGTCAGAACAAAGTTTTGTTTTAGGGGATTGCCATAATTTCCGAAGTGTGGCTCGCTACAATTTCCTTCGTAGACCACCAAGGTCAAACACCAACCATACTAACTTGAGTAAAAAAATGCGTACCGATTTCTACTCTTGCCAGCTCAAGCACAAAGTCATGTAATCCATCTGTGTACACAGATTGCTACCAGTACGCATGCGCATGGAGATAAAAGAATTCGTTTCAACAAGTATGCGATTATACAGACCGACAGACAGTCAACCTGTTGACAAATTTGGTCCAAAATTTTATACGGACCTACATTCATGACGATAAAACTGTGTACCAAATTTTATCCATCTAGCTATTCAAGTTTTTGAGTTATAGTGTTCACATGACCGCGGAGAAACAGACAGGCAGACTTCCTGTTGACGGATTTTGTCCAAAATTTGATAGAAACCTACAAATTATGTTTCAAGACCACATACCAAATTTCATCCCTGTAGCTCCAATAGTTTTCGAGTTATAATGTTCACAGACAGACATAATTCCAAAATTGTGCTTTTTGGACTTGGGGAGGTCTAAAACGTGGAGATTCGTTCGTGGAAACGTGGAGAAATCTTGAGTTCAAATTTTTTGTCGATTACAATACTTTCTCTTTGTATACGAGAATGTAAAAAGGGGGGGGATTTGAAATCCAAGATGGTAGAAAACTTTGAAATCCATTATCTCTGAAACTATTAAAGCTAAAACAAAAATAAAACCATGTGTTTGTAGGGAATTTTATGCTCTTTAATTTGCTGATTGCATGTAATTTTAAAATTGAATAGATTTCTAGATATTCAAGAGAAACTAAAAAAGGGGGATGAAATCCAAGATGGCGGCAACCTTTGAGACACATTATCTTGGAAACTATTAAAGCTAGATGAAAACTAAAGGCATTTATTTGCAGTTAATTTTACACTCTTAAATTTGTTAAATAAATCGTTGTGTGAAAACTGAATAGATTTTGAGATATTCAAGAAAAACTATAAAAGGGGGATGGAATCCAAGATAGCGGCATAAGTTCACCCCCTCCAGGAGCTGGGACTTTCAGTATGTTCATCAGAAGCCCTTCATGAACAAGTGTACCAGTTTTCAAAACTATACGTTTTAATGTTTTTTATCAAACCTTTCGTAGACTGGACTATCAATTAAGAGTTTTTACAAATTCATCCAATTTGTGACCAATTATCTCGAAAATTCTTAAAGCTTGAAGAAAAATCAAAGCATCCATTACTAGGGAATGGTACGCTCTTTAATTTGTTAAATCACATGCAATTTGAATATTGAATAGTTTTCAAGATATTCAAGAAAAACTAAAAAAGGGTGAGGAAATCCAAGATGGTGGCAACATTTCAGACCCATTATCTTGGAAACTATTAAAGCTAGATGAAAACTAAAAGCATTTATTTGCAGGGAATTTTATACTCTTTAATTTGTTAAATCAATTGCATTTTGAATACTGAATAGTTTTTGAGATATTTAGGAAAAACTAAAAAAAGGGGGTGAAATCCAAGATATGCATGAGCTCCCCCCCCAACTGGGACTTTTAGTATGTTCATCAGAAGCCCCTCACGAACATGTGTACCAATTTTCAAACCCTTTGTTGACTGGGTTACAATGCACATTTTCATATACTCTTCTGTCAGTTGCCTGGTAATGAACCTTTCAGTAGTCTAGATGCTGATGAACAATATCCCATATTGTGCCATATGAAAGATAAATTTGTTTCAATAATTGATAAAGAGGCAATCATCTGTTTTTCTTTATCGTTGAATCAAGACCAGCAGCATGACTCCCTGAAGTTGAAATTCAACCTGTTCTTCCCTTATTCAAAATGCTAATTCTTCCATTTTGAAATTTTCATCACAGTTCCCTTTCATGTTATACAGTCATTACACCAGTACCATATACTATAGTAATTTCATGATGGATTTCAGATGGCAGCATCCCTATAGTCCACAAAAATGTATCACTTATCCCTCTTCTTGGATCAATCACTGAAATCTGCTCCCCATTTTAAATTGATGCCAAATGTGTACAGGTTGATTGTTCTATACAGAATAAATAACATAAGTTAATTATCTCTTAGGAGGTACTATTGCCATATATTGGCAATGGTGTAAGCAATACATTTCATGGAATAAAATGGAGAACTAGAAAAGGTTTCTAAAGGATTTGTGGTATGTTTTTTAAAAAAGTAAGATTTATATGCATTTGCTCAGAAATGGTTTCAATTTGCTGACATCTGAGTATTAATTCTCTTAGAAGAATTTACTATTTTAGAGATTTATACTTTAGATATGCCCCTTCTTCAATACATGTATATTATGTAATGTAGTTCCTTTATGTAATTGCATAATTAAAATCTTGTTTCCATCTAGTACTGCTATCAGAGTTTGTTTTTTTCCAGTTAGTTGTTTATTTTGAAACTTATAATCAAATTATTTGTTTCAAATGATATACTTCTAAATATAGTATTATTATTTCACTCTGTTGATTTGTATTCAACTACATATTTACACGCATCATTTATGATCGATTTAGATTACAGTAAAAGCTTAACTAACCGGCATGCTCGGGAAACTCCGATTTCCGGATACCTGAAAAGTCTGGATAGTTGAGTGTGGCAGGAAAAATGTGTGTGTGGGGGGGTAGATTGTATCCTTTTTTTAAAAAAGATTTTTTCGGCCAAATAATTTGTTTTTGTCATTTTGAAATGTGCATTAAATATAATTTTTACTCTGCAAGCATAATAAAACTCTTTTAAGTGATCATAAACAAATCCCAGATTGAATATAAAAACTAATAATCTTTTAGAAGATCGCAAGGGTTATTGCGCAATACGCACGCCTCCAATTCTCCTGCACTTGATATTGAAATTGCGTAATAGGAATCAACATCTTGCCGGTATTTGGAGAGTAAATAAATAAAGGAAAAGAAAGAGATTTACCAATCTGGAGTAACAGCCCCCCATGGGCTTTTTTTTTACCGATTCTGCCCCTTTGCCTTTTTTGTCGATTTCGTTTTTAGGTCAACTGTTTTTCGGCGAAATGTGAGGGCCTTTTATTTTATTTTTGTTCTCACTTTTGCTTTTGAACCTCCCCTCCCGCTAAAACAAGTCTGTGTAAATCAGAGTACTGTATATTGTTTTTTTCTTTTTTCTTCGACGCCCCTTCGTGCGGAACCGCGTGCTAAATTTTGGCGAGCAGATGTAAAATTTTTAGAAAAACTAATTTTCTAATTTTTCCGGTTAGTTGAGCTTTCCGAATACTTGAATGCCGGATAATCGAGAGTTTACTGTATTTAAATTTCACATAGGTTTGATTGAACTTGTTTGAAAGTAAAAGAATTTTCAGTTAACTCATGTAATTTTTTTCCTTCAGGATTGGCATTGTAATGAAAGGGTTTTGCATATCCAAGCTTTAAGGAGAAAACAGTTATCCCAGCAGGGCAAAACGTCCATAGCACCACCTCAAATGCCACCTCCACATCCTGGTTATGCTCCTGATGCTGCTTTATTAGCTATAAGAAGACATGCACTTCAATATATCAATCCTAAAGAACTTTCTGTAAGTTTCCAAGTTTTGTTTTTTATTCACATATCTTTGTTTAAAAAATGAAATTATCTAAATCTCAATAAAAAAATTGAAATACCTGAGAAAGGCCTATCTTGAAGAAATGTTTGATAAATTTTCTTCATGTATTTTCGTATGTAAAATAATTAAAGTATTTGTGTCAAAACATGTTATGCCAGCCAGATTATTCCCCTTTTGCTTAGTTAATTGGTTACTTAAATAGTTGGCGATTTGCAGTTTTTATGAAATTATCTGTATTTGAAATAATTTATTCCACCTGTTTCGGAGCCAGTGAGAATATTTCTTCAAATTTCTTTAACCCTTTGTGGCGCACTACCCTTTAAAGTTTAAACTTAAACAAACAAACAAAAAAAGTTGTGGGCAGTCTATTTAGGCCTAAAGGAGTACGCAGGTAAAATTTCGTAAAGATTGCACTCACCATTTTGATTCTGTGGGTGTTCCATTAGCTGGAACACAGCACCACTAAAGCTCTCAAAAGTGCGAAGCAAGCATTGCAGTGAAGTACGGAAATGAGTAAAAGCTTTTGCATATTAATGGAAAAATGCTACTTTATACCTGTGTAGCAGATTTAGCATGTCCCAGGGTGCACCACACGGCCCCCTCCCACTCCACCCCCCCCAACCAAGGGGGGGGGAATCTTGGTTATGTATGATGAGTAAATAAGATAAATATTTATAATTCTATATATATATAGAACTATAAATATTGTTTTGTATATAATGTTTGTGTGACCAGAAAGGGGAAACTTTTTACTTTGTACTCATGAAATCAAAAAGTATAACTCGTGAATGAATTATCAAATCAAAACAAATAAGCAATAATCTTTAATCCCAGAAAGTGAAAGAAAGCAATATGTATTCAATCAAATATAATTCACGAGTAAAATTATGAAATTAAAACAAAGAGTATCAAGACAGATAAGCAATTATCTTTTATCGCCAGATTAAAAAATTAAAGAAGGGGAAAGAGCAATATGTATTCATCAATCGCATCCCTTTAAATGTGCATACTGTTCCTCTCTCAGCATCCTCTGAATTTACTCGTATGTACATTAGCTTTTCTAATTCAATCTTGGCATACATATCAACGATAAATTGATGAAATGGGGCCATGCTTCTCAGCAAAATGTTGAAATGTGAAGTGCATTGCATCATTCTGTACGCATAGAACTGCATAGCAGAAATCTTAGTTTGTGGTATTCCTGTCATTAGATTTCTTTGGCGGAGTTCAAAATGATATCCATCTTCCCCCTGCCAAAATACGAGTGGCAACTTAAAGCCACTTCATCTCCTTGTGATTAGTATATGTAATGTCTGAGAGCTTGGTTTACTTGGTCTACTAAAATGTTGGTGAAATAAAATATGAAAGCAAGATGTATTGGGATATTAACTCGGCTTTCAAAAATGAAAGAAAAAAATGCAATTAAATATTTGTTTAAACAATGAAAATGGTTTGAATTGCATTGCAACAACGAAAAGTATTGTAATTTTACCCAAAAAAATATTTTTAAAAATTTATTAAAATTCGAGAAAATATTGTATGGAAGTTGGAATTGGAAGGAAGTTGGTTGGAATAAAAAGTTGCTTTTTTTCTTTTGCAAACTATTCGATTCCATTTGTGTGACAGAATATTATGCTTCTGTGTTTTAATTTATAAATATCAGTAAAAAATCGTTTTCTTACATTTTTTCTCTCTGCCTTTTTATGTTTTATTTTGCAACGTATATTTTTATTGAGATTTTGATCGTCCTAAAGATTTTTTAAGTTTATATTTTTAATCAGAAAAGCCTGAAAAATTCGGTACAGTAGAATTGTTCATTGTAAAGATGTATTAGTTATTTTATGGTTTATTGTTTAAAAGTTTTAAAAAAATGTTCTTTTTCAAACATTTTGCTTTTTTATTCAAACCATACTGACTTGAATGAATACTTAGTATGGCTAATGCAGGGTTTGTACGCGTCCTTAAAAGTCCTTACTTTTACATTTAGTCCTTAAAAGTCCTTACAAATTCTTATTTTTATGTCCCATTTTTAAAAAGTCCTTGAAAGTCCTTACTTTTTACTCTGTCATTATTAAAAAATTTAAAATTTCACCGATTATCGTTTTTCTAATTCCTCCTTCTCGGGGGCTCGGTCGACGTGGCTGTCGAGGAATGGGGGGGGGACGACACTGCTCGCGTTCCACGAATACATATCCATCGCATACACTTTGGGAAATAAGGGAGGAGTTACAGATGGCCTTTATTGGTCCATGGTTCCATAGGAATGATTGTCAAAAGTGTTGTTACCATTTTTAGAAGAGTATCAAAGTGATAAACCTTTACTTCAATTTTTTGCCAGTGATGATTTTAAAACTTGTTAATGATTGCATTCAACATTTCAAAATTTTGAAACCAGAGAATGAAAGAATTGAGAAACCTGAGACTTTATGCAAATTCAACTTCAGTAACCCAAACTTGTATAATGATAAAAGTTAAGAGTATTTAGGATTTGCTGCAGAGCAACTAATAAAAATAAAAAATAAGGAATTAGCAGACAAGGATATTTTCACACTCAGACAGGATAGTCGGAAAATCATCATAACAATGATGAAACATTTCATGCAGAAATGTTCTTTGAATTACGCATTAGTAAGACTTGCGATTTGCATTGATGCACAAGTAATGGCTGGATATCACGAAAAAGCACAAGAAAAAATGAAAAGGGTATTGATTGTGTTGTCGCAAAATAAACGTATTTTGGAAAAAGATTTGGACGAAATTTTGTTACTCTATGCAGATTTTTTGTTAAATATTGTAAAGCCAAATTCATTTGAATTTACTTCTTTCAATCCAAAGAGTGATTCCCTTGTTACTTTTTTACAAACTTATTTTAACAATAATCATTATGAAAGAGTTTGGAAGATTTTCAAAATGATATTAAAACTGTCACATGGACAATGAGGTTTTTTGGTGAACAAGGCCCTAGAAATAGAAAATTTGAAAGATGCTTCATATATTTCCCAGCGTCTAAATCATGAATTTATTAAGCTGTCGTTGTATAACTTAAAAATTACTAAAGAAATGAGGACGGCTGCCACCTCAGCTAGAGCAAAATACACGGCAGTATTTAGAAAGTGAAAGATCCAAAGGAAAGACTGAAACGAAAAGCTTTAGAGGAGGAAATAGAATTTTTAAAACAAAAGAAAATGTTCCTCCAAACGGACCTACACCAAACAAATGAGAAAGCAAATGATTTAGCTAAGGAGGCTGAATAGTCAAAGGACATAAATTTATTTATTCAATCGCACGAATTAAGAAAAACAATTTCTGAAAAAGAAATTAAAATAAATACCTTAGATGTAAAATTGAATGAAAAAAGTTTGGAATTAAAAGGTATTTAATTTGATTACCAGTTTTATGAGGGGTTTTTTTTTTCATCAATTTATTAACTCATATTTTTAGGAGTTTTGTGGTGTTAAATTTGTAATGTATCTTCTATGTAATTTATCATCTAATAGGTTGAATTTGCAAAAATGAGACATTTTATTTAAAAATGCGTGTGACAATTCGTTAAGTTTATTCAATTTAGAGGTCCTTATTTTTTGGTTTTTTTTAGTCCTTAAAAGTCCTTGATTTTCTTTTAAGGAAATGTGTACGAACCCTGTAATGTGCAGGTGCTTTTTTTCTATGGTTGATGGGCTATCTCCGAAAAAAGTCAGGGAAATTTTTTATAAAACCTGGAAATGTCAGGGAAACTGAAACAGCAAAAATGATGGCCACCCTGATTATAGAGAGATACAACATTTATCTTCATGATATTTTTCAAAGCATGATACATTCAAGTTTTCAGTGCTTTGAGAAGACACAAAGAGGTCTACTAATACGATTAATTTACAATAAAAAATAAGTTATAATAGCTAAGATTATATAAATTTTTAAAAATCTGCATTATTTACGGTAGCAAAACTCAAAATCGAGCATAAAATTTGTGCAGCTCGAAGTCAAGATGACCAGAGCTACTGATAAAAAAAATCCACAAGACTGCAGAGACCCAGAGTAAGGGTCAGTCATTTCCAAAAATTCTAACCCTCCACCATAATATTTCTTGAATTGAGTTCATTTTCCCCGAAAAAAAAAAGAGAAAAACAGGAAACGAAGACACAGATGTTCTCCTTCCACGTAACGTGATCGGCGCAGTGTTCCAGCTGATGGACCACCTAATTTTATTCGACGATTATATGTATGATTTCTTTTTAAAAAATATAGAATAAATAGTTTAAGATACAGCCAACAAAATAATTACATTTTTTTTTCCAACAATTTCTTTTGTAGCAGAAGAAAAAAAAAAAATTCTTGAAAAAATGAGCTTTTAAATAGCTTGCCATAGCTGAAAATTATGGATCTGCTTGATTCATGCTGCCATCTATTATTAAAAAAAAGAAAGTTAAAAGTTAATCCTAAACCTATTATTTTCCATTTATAGTTGAATTTAACGATGAAGCAAGTGAAGTGAAATGTTCCATGTAGTGGACCACTGCAACAGCAGTATTGTTCTAATTCCACATTTTATTGTGTATATTATTTTTTGTGTAGTTGTTGGGTGAATTAATGCTTGGCCAGCTGTTTTCAATGGCTCTTATTTCTATTACGGCTGTTTTAAATTAGAGTGGTAGGAAAGAAAAAAATACTTTAGGTTTTTTTTTGTGTGGATTGAAAGAACTTTGTCATTTTTCTAAGGAATAAAATTTTCAGACATATTTGTATTTATTCATTTCTTTTTAAATATCTCTGCATAGTTGAAATATATTGGATATTTCCTGAACTAAATTTTATTTTGTTACAGGAAGAAAAAGAGAGTGCTCTTACCAAAAGTATTCGTTTGACAAGTGCCCTCATACTCAGAAACTTGGTTACACATAGTTCTTTAGCAAGGACGTGAGTATTTTAGAAGTTAAATTTTCTTAAATATCATATAGTTATTCATTATTGTTAGACGTTGATTTTTACATTCTTAAGACAATGGTTTCTAATGTTCCTTCCTCTCTTTAGGTATGTCAGGCGGTTTGAACCAGAATTAGCCTACTTAGCTATGTCTCCAGTTGAATCTGCTCGAACAATAGCACAGTGCCTCTCAGAATTATCCAGGACGCATGACTGAATGCTTTTGAAAAGCAGCTATCTTCTCCTTGTGCCATGCAGAGTCTTTCTTCTACTGATAATGGAAGATCTTAGATAAGCACTACTCAATGTAGATAGCCTCTTGGCAGCAAACCCAGCATGTGAGCATATCAAAAGATATGATGGTTGCTTGTAAGAGGCATAGATCGCAAACTGACTTTGTCACAGAGTATTTAAAATTTATATCATTGTATTTAAAACATTTCATGTTGTATACAAGACTCTTCCTATATTTTGAGTTGAACATGCCTGTGGGCTTTAAAATGAATTTTATATAGACTTGAGAAAAGATTCTTATTGTTGATAATAAAAGAGGTGTACAAAATCAAATCTACTTCACAAGAACAGTGTTTTTAAACATTAAAAATGTATTCAGGACCAAGAATCCATGATATCGCAACATAGTTGTTGATTGTAAAAAATTCAAAGAAAAATACCTGTTTTACAGATGTATTTAATTCATGCTAAAGATTTTAGCATGAGAAGTTGTATTTAAATGATTTTAGGTGCTGCTCTTGTACCATGTAAATTATGAATAAATACTCGCCATCTCACTTGTAGAATAAAAGTTTCACCTTGTGAATATCATCTTTAAAATGCAGTCTTGTCAAAGAATGAAGCCAATTGAGAAAAAGTCTAAATTTTGGCATTCCACAATATTTGTACTTCATTGTTCATTTTTTATATTTTTTTAGCTTTCATGTTAGCCCTTACTTATATTTATTGACATTTTAATTGCTAAACCACATTATTGTGCCTTTTTTTCTCCTAAATAAATAAATTTATGTTTGTTATGTTGGAGAGTCTTATCATTTTCACATGTCCTGAAAAAAAAAATCTTAACTGGCTTCTTCAGTGGGCTTTCACAACAAAAGAAAAAAATCATTGTACTATTTAAAACAGTTGTTCATGAGAACTATGCATTTTATGATTGTCATTTTTTATGAAGCTGAAAGATTTGCAGCTTGTCTGTTTTAATGTGTAATGTTCGACAATAAAAGGATACCCTTAGAAACTTGCCTTTTGTTATTTTTTCTATACTCATAATTTTGCCATTTAAAATATTTATTGGCTTTTAATGTAAGAAAATGTAAATAAGCATTGTGTTGAGGCTATCTAACTGATCTTTATTCTACTGTTTATACTTCTACAGGGTGCATAGCATCATGAAAAGACTTAAATTTTAAAACCATTTTTAAGCTCCTTAAAAAGTGCTTAATTTTTTCTTGAAGTGCCAAGAAATTTTTGTTTTTGTTTCCCCAGACGTTGAATACGATAAATCGAAAGTATAGTCATAAAGCTTTGTTTACCGGATGTTTCAAAAAAGTAAATCAACGAAAGGGAAGAAATACAGGGTGAGATAGATCCAGGGGTGTCAACATATGTTAAGATAACGCTTATAGTCCAGCCAACGGAGGCACAAACTGAGGGTAAAAAACATTAAATCGCATAGTTTCGAAAATTGGTATACATCTTCGTGAGGGGCTCCTGATGAATGTACTAAGAATCCCTGGTCCTGACGGGGGGGGGGTCGCGCCACCATCTGGGATTTCATCCCCTTTTTTTAATTTTAGTTTTTCTTGAATATCTTGAAAACTATTCAGTTTTCAAATTACAATTGATTGAACAAATTAAAACGTGGAATTCACCAAGAATACAAGAATTTATTCTTTTATCCATAATAGTTTCTGTGATAATGGGTGTCAAAATTTGTTCATCCCCTTTTTTTCAATATCTCAAAAACTATTCAATTGCATGTAATATAACAAATTAATTATCGTAAAATTACCTACAAATACATGCGTTTATTTTTCTTCTGGTTTTAATAGTTTGAGATATTTAAGAAAAACTAAAAAAGGGGGATGAAATCCAAGATGGTAGCAAAATTTGAAGCCCATTATCTTGGAAACTATTAAAGCTAGAACAAAAAATAAAATCGCACTTTTGTAGGGAATTTTATGTTCTTTATTTTGTTACATCAATTGTAATTTGAAAACTGAATAGTTTTCAAGATATTCAAGAAAAACTAAAATTAAAAAAGGGGATGAAATCCAAGATGGTGGCGAGAGGTTTCCCCCTCCCCTCGGGACCAGGGACTTCTAGTATGTTCATCAGGAGCCCCTCACAAACATGTGTACCAATTTTCAAAACTATTAAGATTCAATATTTTTTTCAAACCCTTCATGGACTTTAATCACCTTTTTCTCACTCCCTCTTTCTTCAATAATGGGTACTGCCGTATGTTGAATTACTGGAATGATTATCCCAAAAGGGGCAAATTAACTGGTAGTTTGTTAATTTTAATAAATGTTGAAAAAGGTCACAGATTTTTATTGTTAATCTTATAAAAGTTGACTTAATTTTTGGTAAAGACAATTTGCATTATCATTTTGATTTTTTTTTTTTTGTCAAATCAAAAAGACGTCCTTTATTTTACAATAGAAGATGTTGTGAAAATACAGAAATAAATATTAAAATTTTAAAAAATACATTTTTAAAATTAAAAAAATACATATTTTAAATTTTTCAATAAAAACTATGCATTATTATAAAACAGAAATCATCCTACGCTTAGAAAATACATGGGTTTACACATGCAAGAATGTACAAAGGTGCTTAATTTTTACAGCAATTTCTCACTACGCACCCTGTTCTAACTGTAAAATAGAGGAAAAAATAATTCACTTGGACTTCCTGCAATCAAGTTATTAATACATTCCCTGCCACTATTCACGCCTGAGATTCGAACCATCTATCTAATTAGATTACCCCTTCTCTGCCATCTCTTAACTACAGTAGAGAAGGGGTCATCTAATTAGACAATAGGTTCTGGACACTCCAGCACGTTGGTGGCAGTGAATGTTAATGAGAAACGTGACTTCAATGGTCAATTTACACATCATAGTTCGAACTGAGAATATGTAACATTAAATCAAGATAATGTAGAGTTTAGACATTATAAACTATCACTGTTGAATAACAAAAATTTGCCTGTTTCAAATTGGGAAAGTTAGATTTAGAATAAGTCTAAAATTAGTTTCATTTTTAATGGTTTCAAAGTAAAATAGTTTATAAGTTTTAAAAATTCACTGAGGCTGTAGATTATTGTGATGAAAGTGTTTGAACTAATGGGTTAAATTCTTAAATATTTGTCTTATTTTAACGAATATGTTTGAGTTAATTAAATGAGTTCTAAAATATCAATTTTTTTTTGTACATCTAAAGCTAAAGTAGCTAGCAGTCGTACTTTTTTAAAAAGCAAAGAGTGGCAGAGTTAAGTATCCTCTTCCCCACTTTAATTAGATGTGTGAGATGATTCCTTTTTCTGCTGACTGTTTGGAATCGCAATTGACTAGAAATCGTTTCAGTCGTAGTTACGAAAGATTTATCTTTTTTTACTGATTATTTCTTTGAAGAAACGCTTGGAATATTGCACGAATTTCAGTTACAATAAATTCCGGTTCAATTTAAAGAAATGTTAATTTTTAAAATTCCGCAGCTGCATATACATGCAAGTAAAATAAATATAAAACAGACAAATATCTTAAGAACGGAAAGTAAATTAATATAGATAAAATACCTTATTTTTATGATCTTTGATAATTTTTTAGAAATCCACCATTGTCGAAGTATTTTTAGCACAGTCCAGAAACTGAGGAAAGTAGAATCATAGTTATCAAAAAACGATATCTTTTTTGAATTTTTAAGTAAACTTTGTTTTTTCCCTTCAATTCCCAAAAGGGGGTCAGTTAATAATTATTTGCTGGATTGTGTAAATTTTATATTTATTTAAAACCCAGCCTACCCAAGAGGATGTAAGGCCTGAGACAGGCTGGTAGGTGTGCAAATTTTATAGAAATAGAGGCAGAACTCCTTTTTTTTCTTCGAGAATTTATATTCGTAACATACTGTTGTTCTTTTATTCTTAATCTGAAAAATTTGCCTTTTTCTATGAAGTGAAATGTTGTCAAAGTTTGAAAACTTAAATTTTGAATAATTTTAAATTATTGTAAGGAGATTATAGTATTGTTATTTGTTAAGTTAGCATGTACTTAGATTTTAATAATTGGGTGTGTTAACAAACATGTTTTGTTGTTCAATCTCTGCTCATTTGATTGTGATTTAAGTTTTCGTACTTCTTTATTTTCACTATTCATTGTATATACCATGTTCAAAATCGTACAATATGTGGATTTTCTTGCCACATTAATTTATTGTCCCCTTTTTTTTAAGTCGTTTCAAACACCATTGTAGATTTATGGACTGAGAGCAACTTTTCTACTAGAAAATCATGATGCGCAGTGAATTGAAATAATTAATTTTTTTTGAAAGGTGATCTTACTTTTTAAAATTTAAAATAATCATTGGTAGTGAAGAGTTTTGTTGAGAAATTTTTAACCACTATGGAGCCTCTTCCCTTCTTTTCTTGGAAGTTAAAATATTCATAAGTATGATGCTTTGTATATGAGAAGCATCAGGCTAAGTAAATGAGGATTTAAAATGTGAAGATGCTGGTTATTCACCATTTGGCCACTTGTCAAAATTAAAAGGTTCTTATTAACGTTTGTTGCTGCACAGGATTTGTCTCATTTGATGACTTTTCTTCATAAATGGTTTTCATTTCCACTCATAATTCCATTGCACAATATAAGGAAAATTTTGCTTTTCTTCTTGGGACGTAAGTAACATAAGTTTGGACCAATTTTAACCCTTTAACTGATAAGAAAGTACCCGCAGTTAAAGGGTTAATACTTTGGAAGCGGGAAATGTAAAAATATGTTTTATCTAATTACCCAGCATCAAAATTTTAATTCCAGAATTTGACTTGCTTACTAGTTTAGATAAGTTGAATCTGTTAATAGATGTTTACATAATACACTCACTTATTCTTTTATGGTATAAACATTGTCTAGAGCAAACACAGTTACGGTTTGTCCTTTTATTTGAGCTTGCATCTAATTCGTATCAGATTGTCTAAGTAGATTGAATTACCCCACACTCATATACTTACAAATATTCTTTTTTTTGGGGGAGGGGGGAAGAATTATAACTATCATTGCTAGGATTCTAAGATGTACGGAGTTGTTAAATTAAGTTCGCCTATTCAGAATCCTCTAGAGACGGTTCTATGACTCCAGAGGAAACAAAATTTCACCAGAATGTGGTACAGTAGATGTGCTTTGTAAAAAATAAAATTTCGTCATTAGGTGATTCTCCGCTATTATTTAAGACTTTTGCAGTTTTTTTTATTACTAAATCAAAATTGAATAGGCCATTTGATTTTTTTTTTCGCTAAAAACACTGCCGAAATGCAGTTCTGAAAGTAAATTCGTTTTTCGTTAAAATACCGTTTTTATGCAAGACTGCACCACCTCGCTTTACTCTTTTAATTCAGAATGTCTTAAAAATGGCATTTCATACAAAGCCTTGATACAATCTGGTAACCACGATCCCCTGATCTTACACCATACGATTTTTGGCTGGGTTTTTTTTTTTTTTTTTTGACAGACTCTATGTCTAAAGACATGTTTTTTTCATAGACGGATGTTTCTTCATTTCATAGTTTACATGTTTATCTTCATCTCCGTCTGAAAGTGTCAAACTCTAAGAGTTTATTGCCCAGACAAAGCTTTTATTTGTTATGAGTTTGTAAATGCTCCAGTGCAACTTTTGCGGTTTTTTAATAAGTTTAAATCATGGGAGAGGGGAGAATTTTAAGTTGTTCGGGGTATGGCATTCGCACGGGATCTCGGGGCCCTGTGGTGTATGTGGTTGTACTCATCCACCCTGCATCCATCCAACTGGTTTGATAACCCTTGAGGTTATAGGCACCAGGTGTGTGGGGTGGCGTCATGCCACGTCTAAAGACAGACGATCTCTGATCTAAGGAGTAGTATTTAGGAAAGATCACAGGGTAATTTACACTGTGCACGTTTTTAGAATGGGAATGCGTGCTTAAAAATACTGAAAGGTTCACTAAGGATCCATAATTATGTTATTTATTTCTTTGTCGTTTCAGAGAGACATGTTTCTATTTTTCTGTGCTGGTCAGTGGCGAATCCAGGGGAGGGGCTATCGGGCTGCAGCCCCCCCCCATATCTGAACCAAAATTCTTGATTTAATTTAAAATCACTACAACTGTTTGATCTTAATTTTCATTTAAAAAGAATAGTAATAGAATCGCGTGACAAGATTGCTTTCTGACTTGACAGGCTCGAAAATTTTCCTACTTTTTTAGTCATTCCACTTGCACTTGTAGCGTTGGTGCGGTCGAAAACATTTTTTGGCCAGCTATTTCATTGTATTTCATATTAAATTATCGAAAGTATTGTAGTGTTCTTTATTATTCTTATTGTCAGGAGAGGAAAGCCTGTAAACTCAGCCCGCCCCCCCAGAACCGAATCCTGGATTCGCTACTGTTGCTGGTGCGTGTTACCTCATATGAAATTATCCTCAATTTTTCTGTATTGATTGAGCACATAGTTCTGGCTCTAGATATATCTGAATTAGCGAATTGTAATTTTAACAACAATGAAATTAATTTTTCTTGATTTATTTAATAAAATATTTGCAGAAATCACCTCATATTGGCGCAGTAATCTATCGACACAAATTTTCTGTGATGTTTTCATCAATCTATGACAGTTTTTTTTTTTCAGAGAGCTCATCACTTGTACTACATACTCAGAAGTCCGTCAAATTTTTTTACAAGAAATAAAGAGGACAAAATTGTAAAGACTTTACAGCATTGCGATTTTTGTCATCCAGGTTACAGCGTTCCGGCACTTCTTATTCTGCAACTACACCACTGTAAAATACTTATCAAATTTTGTTTTATTTGGAGCTATAGAACCGACTCTAGGGCCTTCTGAATAGGCGAATTTTAATTATAACAAATCTGTATATACTATACATACAACATATTTAAAAAATGGTCATACTAAAACAATTTTGTTTAATGAATTAATTCTTAATAAATATATTAGCCTTGTCTCAAATAAAAAATGTGAAGCTTTAGTAAATATTCTATTAAAATTTTAACTAGAAATTACATTACCAAAAGATGCAAGTAGTATCAGGAGAATGCTTTTAAATTTTCAGTTACCCCATGTTTAAAAAATTAGCCTTATACAAAATTTCATGTTATTCAGAATTGGGTTCATTCTTTCTTTAAAACATGTAATCATTTAAAGTTTTTTTTATCTGTTAAATTGGCTTTGATTGCTATTACATAGCTTTGATAGTGTTTTTAACTCAAGTGTCAAAAATGGCTTTGATTGCTATCACAAAGTTTCGATATAGTGTTTGCACCTCAAGAGCCAAAAATGGTCACTTTTTTACAGTACTCGTTGGATACCGGTTTGTCTTATAGGTCTCTTTATAGCTGGTGTGGGGTTTTATAAAGTGTATACATAAAATTCAAAAAACGATCGAAAGGAGGATATATTTTTACAGAAGATAAGGTTTGGATCATCTTGAAAAGATGATGCTTCTATAAAGGATTGTAATTTGAACTCTGAATGTGTTCTTCCTACCATTATCTAATAGGTATACATATTAGTTAAGATAAATGTTCACTTAACGAGCAGTAGCAAAGAATCTGATAAATTACTCATAAAAATGCACACTCGATGGAAATGATTCGATAGGTAGATCGGATTTATGATTCAATTACGCGATTCAAAAGAAGAATGTAGAGATTAGATCTTCAGATGTCATAATTTTAAAGAAAGGCCTTTTAAAATCAGAGAAAATTGCTTTATAATAAGAGATTTTAGGTGCTAGATCAGTGGTATCCGAGGCAGAATACTATTATTTCTTCACTCCCAGCCGTCATCAGTGGCTTAGTAATAATTTAGTAAATCCCCTTGAAAGACGTATAAACGGTGCTTTACTGTAAATTGAGCCCAGGCATGGTATTTTTTTTCGGCCACTCATCATATTTGACTCTAAAAACGGGCATTAAAGTACTGATGTTTTGTTCCCATGGAGACCAGGGTATATACTAGCCAAGCTACTAGGTTCCCGCTCCCACGGCTAGAGAAGCTCCAGGATGATTTTTAGTTTTAAAAAATCTGTCCGTAGTTCTTCTTATATGCCGCATTGATCACGGGCGCTGTTACTCTTCTGCACTAAAAAAAGTAAAATACATAATTATATGGACGAGTTTTCTGTTTTGTTTATTTGCATTAAAAACCTTAACATTCCTACTTCCGGTGTAATGCTAAGTCAAGGTTTTTAATTTTAGTAGACAAAACAGAAAACTCGTCCATATGTGTGGTTGTAAAGATTCATTTTAGTATTTAGGAAGCCAAAACGTTATAGTTATTGACTTGATTCCTAAAATTTAATCTGAGATTTTTTGCATTATATGTCTTTTAAATAATCGCTCTTTTGCAAGAATGTGTAAATGATGCATTTTCAAAATGAGTAGTCAGACTCGACATACGAGTACAAAATATTAAAATTCTCCGTTAGAAAAAGCAGTGACGAATCCAGGATTTTGGTTTGGGAGGGCTGAGGTCATGAAAATTTTGTATCGTCGTGACCTCATATCTTAAGTAAGCCCATCAGCAAATGAAAATTTCAGCTCAATAGAAATTTTCATTTGCTGATGGGCTTACTTTAGGAAAAATAGACGATATTATTGCCCATTCCTAAACACCTACCGACGAAGTCATTTGGGATTAATTTTTCTCATTTAAACAAATAGAAAAGAAGTTGCCTCCGAAAAAACTGAAAGATCCAAGAAGCAAACACAAATTGAATCTTTTTTTTCAAAAGAAAAAAAAAATAAATGTTCGAATAAAGTACTTTTTCTTTTATGATTCTTAAAATTTCTTTATAACGAATTAGGGCTTGTTTAAATACATATTTTGTACTTCCAAACATAAAACCTCTTTAGAGCGGCACCTCTGGAACAGTGAGTGGCCGCTGTAGAGGTGTTGCTGTGTATATTTTAGAAAATAAACTTTCTAAAGACTTCTCGTTATTAAATCCGCTTGTTTGTGGCATAATACGCTATAAAAAATATTGGCACTTTTTTATTTTATTAATAGTTTAGTATATAATATCTATTATTTACATTTGTTTGCATCAAATCGGTACATTTTTTGAAAAATCGCCAATATGTGTGTACTTATCAAATCCAACTCATTTTTCGATATCTGCTTTGGTTCGCTGCATTAAAAAGATTTCTGAATTTTTCTTGGGATAATCAATAGTTAAATAAGTTGCGCCGCTTCATCTCGTTATAAAAATCAACTTTCGTTGTTTTGTGAGAGTTGTTTGCATATGAACAATAAGTATTGTAGCTTATTTATAAATAATAAGTTTTTTTTCTTTTTAAAGTTCTTGAAATAGACCGAATTTCAGAAACGCTAAGCAGATATAGCAAATCGATTTGTAAGGTAGATGCGATTTGAAGAAGGGACGTGGAAAAGCGTAGAGAAGAGTTTCACATCATAGTGTGGTGTTTATAAAACATTTGCGGTTCAATGGCTAGCCTTTACTAAGCTTTCTGTAAAGGATTAATAATTCTTCCTAATTTTTAATTCTAGTTAAAATATTGACAAATCTCGGTATAACGAACTCGGGATATAATGATCCCTCGGTTATAACGAACTATTCAAATAGTCTCAACCGAACTCCTAGGCCACTAATGTTTTTTCAAATGCTTGTAACGATTTTCAAAAGCAAGGAATTCGGATATAGTGAAATAAAATTTCCACTTTTCAAACTTAGTTTCTGCTCTTTAACAAAAAATCACTACTTATTTTCATACTTTAGATAAGTGAATGTTAACACAATTAATTTCACTGTTTAATTTTTTAAGAACAAATATTTATTAATTTAGAGTAATTAATCGTTCAATACAAAAATGCATTTAAGGATTATAGAAAATCTTGTGTATCCAATATTTTAAAAAATCGGATATACCGAATCCTCTGTGATAGCGAACTTCTGAATCGGTCCGTTGAAGATTCTTTATAACGGGATTGACTGTATATAAAGAACTACAGGCATCTATCAGTTTTCTTTTAAAAATTCCTTTCATTCTGGCAGCTTATAATCATGTTATCATTATGACCACTTCGTTATTGAAATTAAATACAATTCTTTAGGGTGAACACATTCAAGTGGAAAGATTCATATTGTGCCATAGTTGGGAGTGGAAAAAGAGAGAGAGTAGCGACTATTGCGAAGTTATCTAGTTGGGAAGAGCAGTAGCACAGATTTATAAGTTCCCAAAATCAGAAGTGATTCCTTTTATTTTACTTATAACTACAATTTAGATACCATATGAATCTACCTTACGACAGAAAAGTTTTGCTTTAGTTTAGTTATAATACTAGCGAATTAACGTCCTTTTTTGAAGCAACACGAGGGTTATTTTGGGACGGACCTCGAAATTTGAACAGCTGTCAGATGAAGAGGACGGCACCCGAGCCGGCACCTCCTCTTCAAATTTCCGCACCACACCAGTCAGAGGACGTTTGGCCTTCTGCCCCTGACATAGCGTGCATCAGGCTTACATACATGGCAGACCTTCAGTGGAATGGGGGTTTCGAACCTGGAGCCCTCCGGTCCCGAAGTCAAGACCTTGCAACGAGGTCACCGCGGTCTATTGAAAAGTTTGAAAACACCATATTCGAATGAATCGGAAATAAGGATTCAACTATTAAAAATAACATTCATCACATAAATAAGTCCGAAACTTGATGATATAGTGCATCACAGCATTTAGTAATTTTTAAAAAAATGTTTTGAAAGGTACTGCACTTTTTAAAAACTTCGTGCAGTTTTATTTTAAACTTTAAGGGTTTGTCAGGCACACAGAAACACTTCATTTTTGTTACAGAACATGAGATCGGAAGTGCAAAGGTGGGGCCACTACAGGAGGCTCTTTGTCAGTGAGTAAAGGAAAATGATACACCAGATAAAATGTACAACACATATTTTATTGAAAATAAATTCGCAATTGCACACCAACCCAGTTGCATGAATAAACACATTGCAACGATATGATTACTGATACTATAAGGACAAGTAGGACGCAGTATCAGCAGCAAACCTTTGGAGTACTTACAGTAAGTGTTCAAAAGACTTGTCACCTGAAGCGATACACGATTCACATGTTGTTATTCATGCAACTTGGTTCTTGTGTTATTGTAAATTTGTATTCCATTAAATCTGTATTGTGCATTTTATCTGGTGTATTCTTTTCTTGTACTTAATTCGCTGAAAAAAAGTTCTATGTAGTCCCTTCCCCCTTTGCATTTCCAACCCGATGTTCTTATTGCAAAACTGAGTTGTTTCTGTATGCCTGGCTTACCCTTAAAGTTTATAAACTGCAGAGGCAGATCGCACATATTTAGAAGATTTTTATGGTATTTTCAGAACTATTTTATATAATCTTTTGTGTTTTAAATGTTCAGTTTCATGACCCTTAGTCTTAAAAATCTTTCTACATCGGTAACTTCCATGACAATAATGCCTTTTGTAGTATCAGAAGAGGTATTTCGTCCCATTCCTCTTGAACAGCTTTTCAAAGTCCGCAAAAGATTGTAAATTGACGTTTGGATTACGAGGTTTTTAAAATGTCCAAAAAACGGAAAAACCCATGGGTGATACATCAGGAGATTTAACAGGAATATCAATGAAGGGTGTCTTAATATCCATTTCTTGTTCTATTTTTTCCCCAGGAAATTAACAGTAGATTGTAATGTATGGCTGCTTACTTTGTTTTGATGCATTTCTACTGATTGATGGCACTGTGGGTAAACAGATGGTATTTCATTTATCAGGATTGGGGATAAAATATGTTCCTGATAGTATGTGGAGTTGATCTTAACATTTTTCTCTACTCTCTTTACTTTTATTTTGCCATTATATGAAAAACCACCAACAATTATAAATCCCTTAGAAAAACATTCTTCCCATTCTTTAAACCATGTTTCAAGATTTTTTTTACACTTTGATGATAGTAAATTGATCTTTTTTTTTCTTGAAGTAATTTAAATACACCCAAGCTTCATCTATTGTTAAAACGTTTTTCCATTTTTCTCTGGATAAATGCTTTTCATAAAGAATTACATAGCGTACTCTGCGTTCAGCGATATGCCGTAGAGTAAGATGATGAAAATTGTATTTTTTGACCTTTTTAAGATTGAAATCGGTGTTCATAATTTTGTTTACAGTTGATACCGAGCATTTTAAGGATTTTGCAACAAACCTTTGACTTAGAGGATTTTTTTAACTTTAAAGATCTCACCTTTGTAATATTCGAAGAACTGCGTTTTTTCCTTGGGTACGTACTGTTTGGAACACCTTTTCCATTTGAAGCGAGACTTCGACGATTTTTTCCTTTCTTCTTAACAGTATTACTTATCGTATTTTGTATCCTAATGCTGTAATTTTCCTATCGTATATTACCTCTGCACACTCCGAGACACACTTTACATTTACGTTTCGTCTTTGAGCAATTTACCCTGTCCAGAAGTTTGTAGACGCGGTAATGAAATATTGTATGGCGTTTTGTGGACACAAAAAAAGGCCTTAATAGCATGTATGGTTCGACAAGGTTTTTCAGAAGGATATATTATTTAGCAACGAATTTTTTTTTTATTGACCAAATAAAAAAATGCTAATAATTATTTTCTTAGTTTATGCGGTAATCTCACCAAAACGTCAGTGTTTTGCAAATGTGTGAGTTTAATCAAATTTCTTTTTTTCCTTCGCATAGAATGAATTAAGCGAACCGTGAAAAAAATGTTCGTGAGGTGAAAGATTAAAATTGAAAGAAAGGCTTGTACTCTTTTTCGGAAAATTCCAGTGTTTCAAATTTTGGCAGGTAAATTGATTATGACCATTTCTTTAGTAATTCACAGAATAAAAGATTTCCGCAGAAAGTTAATTTTTTTTGCAGCAAACCATTATTAATTTGAATATATTTAGCATAAATAGGAATGCATGATTCATAATTATTATTTCAATTATGGTTGCTACGAATGCTTATCAGGCATACAAGAAAACTTTTACGCTAAACGCTATTAATAAACTTGTTTAAAGCTTTAAATGAAATGAATTGTTAATTTTAAAGCCTACAGAATAAAAAATAAACATTTCACATAGAATACTCTCAAATCATGTGTTTCACATAAAAAATGTATAAAAAAACAGAATATTCAATATACAAATCTCCAATTAATTTGAAGAGCAGATCGTGGAGTTACCAATCAAGCCGATGAGTTACGATTCCATTCGTTTCTTTAATATAATTTTTAAGTCATGCGTAAATTAATTAGTAACTAAGAGAGGAAATTTTTTCTGAAAATCTGAGTTATATCGGTTATTAATAAAAAAAAATTCAAATTATATCATTGACTCTACAGATGTGGCAAGGAAATTCCTAGAATTCATGGTTAAGGATTATTTTTTGAAGTGAATGGGACCAACTCATGGGACGCCACAATCATACGTCAAACCTAACTGGACATGTCATTTAATATCTGACTATACGTTGTCTTATGTTGTGCTGTGGCGTCACCTTTTTTCCTGCTGCTAATGAAAACTGAACTATTTGATAATCTTTGAATTTGAAAACCCACCATTAAGTCTACTCACTGAAATGACAGCTTCGTGAGAAGATTTTTTAATAGCGAATGTGTTTCTTCTCTAGGCCTGGAAGCTCTGACGAGGTAGTGTTTTTCTATTTGGAATTGATTAAACACCAATCTATCTGAACTAGGATTTTACATGTGATTAGAAAGAGATGTATTTTGGGAGTTTCTTACATTAATTAATTTATTGCGCTGTTAAAAAAAAAATACTTTTGCGTTTCGGGGCCCCTGGTGCGTCTAGCCTTTAATCCGCCCCTCGGATCGGACAAACAGACGGACTTCCTGTGGATAGATTGCGTCCAAATTTGATAGAAATCTACAATTTTGGTGTAAAGACCACATGCCAAAAATATAATTATTAACGTCAGAGCTATAAAATATACTATCCGATAGCTGAAACATAAAATTTTCTCCATTAAAAACAAATAAATACATGTAAACAGCGCAAACATATTTGGATATCAATTGCTTAATATTCAATGGAAGCTTAGTTTAGTTTAATTATATTAACGTTCCGTATTGAAGCAATGCGAATGATATTTTGGGACGTCCTCATATTTTGAATCTTGGTCAGGTGACGAACATGACACCTGAGCCGGCGTACCCTCTCCAAACTTTTGCACCACACAACCGGAAGGATTCGCGACCCTCGACATCAGATTTAGCGTGCACCAGGCCCATATATACAATAGATCTTTGTTGGAATCGGGTTTCGAACCTGGAGCCCTTCGATCCCGAAGTCGAGACCTTACCCCAAGGCTAACTCATCAAAATATTCATTGAAGAGGAATGCAAAAGTAAACAATAATAGCTGGCACGGGACCCTACAAACTGATATAGAAACCTGGGTTGGAAATTCTAAAAGAATGAATTTCTGTGTTAAATGATTGCCAATGGAGTCAATTCATAGCTCACGTCGAATGCGTCATGACAATTTAATTTTTGAATCCACTGTGCATCTTCCAATATAAAAGAATAACTTGACGTCACTGCACAGAGTGTCACAAAGTTCAGTTAGATGCGCAAGACATCTATCTAACTGCACGACGATCAACGTCCTGACAGACGCATGCGCTGTTGCCTTTGTCGTGTGACTGTAACGTCACGTGAAATGACTCCAAAGAAAACTGATGTGAAACAACTCAGAGGTCTGAAAAAGAAAAGCAGGAATGCGCTGAATTAGATGCATGAGGCATCATCTACACGACGACGATCAACCAGTCAGGGCCATCTTATCCAATGCGCTAAGTAGGCTGGGGCGCCATTGATCCAAAGGTGCTTAGACATCTACTATACTGAAATTTATTTTAATTTTGGATCAAAAAATATTTAACTATCATTTTAAATATGATTAAGGCCTGTAAGTAGTAGCCGTCGATTTTGTAATGTTACATAAACATGTATATCATTTCAAAAAATATTCATACAGAAAAAATCATTGAGAAAATCCTAAATTTTGCGTGTGATAAAAGTTACCTACATAACGGAATTTGGCTTGTAAAATCCTATTTTGAAAAGTCGCCGATATGCAGAATTGGAAGGCGTTAATCAGAAGACACTTTAACACCACACCACCGTTTCTAGAGCTCACGTGGCTCCTATCCGGGTTGGTATAGATGTAAGTGGACTTTATTGAGTTGAAAAAAACAGCAAGAGAAGAATGGCAATTGAAGAAATCACAAAGCTGGTGTTAACATATAGCATTGACAACAAAATAAAGGAATATATACAATATCTTGAATAGCACGACGTGAGTGAAAGAAAAATGATAAATGTGGACGATGACGAATAACACGAGGAAGCTTACATCAATGCACAGGTTTTGAGTAACGTATTAGAGATTGGGAGCCATTGCGTGTTAATTGTCGAATGCAAGGAATAGGAAGGTTACTATTAAATATTTATAAGAAAGGAAAGACTTAGCATATTCAGTGTTTGAATGCAGGATAAGCTAAAGTTATTGTACAAAGGCAGGTGAGTACTTATTCCAGTCTCATCATGTTTTCATTGCTTCTCAGTTATTTAATTACGCAGATATTTCTTTAGCCCATAGGCTCTCAAATTTCTAGTTACGGATTTGATTGGGCACCAAATAACTCTAGCCCAGGGCGCTCAAATTTGTTAAGACGGCCCTGCAACCAGTGGCATAGCGTCGGAGGGGGCCAAGAGGGCATGGATGCCAGGGCGCCAGTCTACTTATGAGGTGCCATAGAGACAACATGTTAATGCGTTAATGTCAATTTTTAAAGCCAAATACAGTAAAGCACCGTTGATAAGTCTCTCAAGGGACTGACGTAAAACGTCGTATAAATGAAAGGACGTATAATCGAAATTTTGATACGCGACTTTCGTTATTATAAATTCAATGGTACAAATACATATTCATTTAAAAATTATGACGTTAAAGTTTATCAAGATAGTACTAGTATATTACTGCATAGTATGGAAACAATAATTAAATTTTAAAATTAAATATTTGTCATACAAGTAAAAAAAATCATACCTTTATTAAATATCTTGAGTACTAATTGTACATTTCTGATTTTATAAGATTTATGTGCATGTAGGTAGCCTTTATTTGGAAATGGCCCCCTGCTTTCTAGGAAAAGTTTCCCGTGCTCCCCCGAACGTAAAAATACTGACTGAGGCAGAAATTATGCAAATTTTAGAAAGGGGGGGGGGACGTATAAACGAAGTATTTTATCATTGCAATGGTTACGAATAAATCGGAACTATGATGGAACGACGTATAAATGAGAAACACATAAACGGCGCTTTTCTGTATAATGAAGTGGACAAAAAAATAATACCATGCCCGGGCACCATTTACGTTTGCTAAATTACTGTTGTCAATTGGGGCGAAAAAATCAATTATGCTCAGGGCAACACTTATCTACGCTACGCCACTGCGATCAGCATGTAAATAGATACATGCGCAATTATGCTTTTAATGTGACCGTGACGTAAGAAATGACTCTATAGAAGATTCATGTCAATTAATTTAGAGGCCTAAGAAAGAAAAGAGGCAATTCATTGAGAGTCATTCAGTTTATTTCCTCTTTTCTTTTGACCTTTAAAACAAAATTTATAAAAGAGAGAGACTGAAGGAAAACAATAAATAAAACGATCTACGTTCATTTTTAGTTTCGCGCAAAAAGATCATTCGCGCGCTCAACCATAGCCGAAGAACAGTGAGGGGAGGAAGTTTTCGGAAAGTTACAGAAACTCCAGGGAAAGGGTTATTGTCGCACCAATAAGAATGTGCGCTCTGCGCATGCGTCTCTCTGACATTCGAAGCACGGCGGAGCACAGAGCTATTAATTTAACATTTGAGAGTAGATATCGGCAGGTGAAGTTGATTGGATCTTATCAGTGATCTCAGGTTTAAACGGGATTGCATTGCAAAGAATGCTAGGATAAGGATAACAGTTAATCCGTTTTTGCCAGATTAAAGGTGAGATGCATTTTTATTTTTTTTTTTTATTTTGATTGTTTGTTTATATATTTTTTGTTTAGTGAATTTTTTAAAATTTTAAGTTGAGATTATTTTTTTTATACATGAATCTTGTATTTTGGGGCAATATTTTTTTTTAAAGATGTCGATTAAGAGTGAAGTATGAAGCGTTTGGTAAATATTTCGGTGAAATTTTAAAAATTTAACTTCTTTGTAGTTTAAGAAATGAAATTAAATGGATCGAAATTAACATTACTTAAATGTTCTAGTCTTTAAGATAAAATGTGTTGCAATTTGGTTAAAGCGAAAAATATTTGGAAAAATTAAAGCATAATAAGCAGAAATGAGAACGCACTTAAAAAATTAAACCTTTAATTAGAATGAATCAATCAAATTCAAATTCATTTTTTTCCTCACCAGCAGATTTTTAATTAAAGAAAATCAAAGAATTAAAATTTGTATAGGACACATTATTCACCTCCCAGAACCAAGAAAGGCTTAATTTTCATCATTTTTCATGCATGTAAATCCTTTTGTTGTTCTATAGTTTATTTTTATAATTTTCAAATGTCAATGCATCAATGGCGTCGAAAGGATAAACAATACCTGGGTTAGAGTATTTTTTTAGCCCTCCCTCGTCGTATTAGGCTTTATGAAATCAAATAAATGTACCACTATTTGTCTCGAAAAGCCACAAAAATAGATATTGCGATATTTTTCTATATAAGGTATCAAAAAACTTAATATAAAAATCCAACAGCTGAAATGAAAAAGAAAATTATTTTCGACCTCCATAATTTAATAAATTTACACGTTTTAAACCTCCCCGATTTCGAAAAACATAATTTTGGAATTATGTCTCTCTGACGGTCTGTCTGTCTGTGAGTACAATAATTCAAAACTCAATGAGCTAGACGGGTGAAATTTCATATCGTCACTTAACGAGCAATACCATCTTCTCTCAATTATTTGAAATTTCAAAGAGGAAGAAAAAACTGAATTTTGAGTAGCCATTAACGAATATTTCTGAATTATTATTTTTTTCACATCTGGTAGGAACATGTGGTTTCATGTTTATATCAAATGCTAAAAAAAATCAGAAATATTCTTGATTGGTTGGGAAAAATTCAGTTTTTTCTTCCTCTTTGAAATTTTAAATAATTGAGAGAGATGGTGTTGCTCGTTAAGTGACGGTATATAGTTTAATCACCAGAATGTAGATCTGTATCAAGTTTTAGACCGAATCCGTCTATTGGTTGACTGTCTGTCGGTTTGTCTATTCTAGTGTATGTGGTCGCTATCACTCACAAATACAACGTGTTAGATAGATGAAATTTAATATATGGTTTTATCACTCAAATTGTAGATCTGTCTCCAATTTTGGATCAATTTCGTTAACTGGTTGGCTGTCTGTAGGTCTGTCTATTCGTATGCATATGATATTCACAACGATGACGCAAAACGATAACACGAGAACTTAAAAGCCCAACAAACTAACAAGACTAAATTAGATGTGTCGCCTGGACATCAAAATTTTGCTTCTGCATCAGATTTTGGATCGATTCTGTCAACTGGTTGGCTGTCTGTAGGTCTATCTGTTCGTGTGCATGCGATACTCACGACAATAACCCAAACCGATAACGACTATAAAACGAGAACTCACAAGCGCCACAAACTAACAAAATGAAATTGGATATGTCGTCTGAACATCAAAATTGTGGTTCTGTATCAGATTTTGGATCGATTCCGTCAATGGCTGTCTGTAGGTCCGTCTATTCTTATACGTATGATATTCACGACGATGATGTAAAATGATAACACGAGAACTTCAAACCGCAACAAACTAACAAGACGAAATTAGATATGTCGTCTGGACATCAAAATTGTAGTTCTGTATCAAATTTTGGACCCAATCGGCCAAAGGAAAGTGGTCCAAGATGCATACTTCACTGTGTGATGAAGCTAAACACAAGACGCATCATAGTGATAAAGTATACGAGAGAGTCGAAGGTAGAAAGCTGTTTTGCTATGTTATTTTCTGTAAGCGCACAAACCCCAGAGCACAGGCAAAGCTTTTAGGCTTCGGAATAGTAGTTTGAAAACCCGATTCCACTAAAGATTCTGCATTTTAGAGCCTGTTGCATGTTAAATTCCATCTTCGGTCAGAAATTTTCATTTTGCTGTGGAGTGGAAATCTGGAGAATGGGGTGCTGATCCATAAGGCGTCCTCATCACCTATTCAGAATTCCAAATTGAGTAATCTGCTTCACTGAAGAATCTTCAAAATTGGATACTGATCTAACAAATCAAATCGCATAAATTGTACAATCGTATTCAGGGTTATGAAGTTTTCTCTTCTGAAATTGAGTCACGAATGAAAAAAGTTTCGAAATTCTCTACTACAGTTGATAGGAATTAAAAACAAGAAATGCTCATTAAGTTGCTTTCAAAAAATTAGTTTGAGTTTCGTTTCCATTTCTTACAGTCTACCTCTGTATCTAAAAATAATAGCAAAGATCAGCATAATAAAAGATGTGTTTCGGCCTCTCTCAATCACGCAACTCCATGTTACTTATTGCTTTGATACAGCACCAATTTTTAAACAACAAAAATCGATGATTATAAAGCATGTTTCGACTTGTAAAATCTTATTACATTTTCTACTTGCTTGCCTCATAAAATTTATAGCATTCTTTTGCCTTAATATATTGCTATTGTTCATAAACGAATTCTTTAATTAGAGAAACCTTGTCTAGATTTTTTTTAATCACTTTTAAACCATACTTTTATTGGTATGATCAATTATAGCCGTATTAAACAATGATTTTCCATTCATTAACTTGAGAGCGTATTCTTTATTTAGGTAGAATTATAACTTTCATGGGTTTTTTTAACAACTTTAAAATTAGGGTGCATTAATGTAATATTCTTACCTTTCTACTAAAAGAAATATATACTTTGCTTAAAAAAGTTTCGATTCATGCTATTTAAAATTTCCTTTCTGATCTTGATATTTATAGTCTGTAAAAATGTTTTCATTTTATCACAGGTTCCAGTTACTTAGATTAATTTATCTCCAATACACGTCTTTCTGCTATATTAATTAATCTCTTAATCAAATACTCATTAATCAAAGAGTAAATGTCAAGTTATTAATGATTTCTCTCTTCAACTTCCAATACAATAATTATTAATCGTTTCATTTTCAGTTTTCTTTACTTTGAAGCTCTTGAACATGTTTCTTAAAATTAATATTAACTTTAATTCAAATAAAAATCTGTTTAACATGAACCAATGTTAATGAATGCTATGCTTGACAGTTAGTTTGCTGTCCAATGTTAATGCTATGAACCCATTAGCAGGTTTGTATATTATCTATTGGATGCGAGGCATGGTGGCAAGGCCGAAGGGTTCCAGGTTCGAAACCCGATTCCACCACCAAAGAACCGCCGTGTAAACGGGTCTGGTGCACGCTAAATCCGCCAGGGCAAAATACCCTCCCGCTGTTGTGGTGCGGAAGTTTGGAGAGGGGGTGCTAGCTCAGGTGTCGTCCTCGTCATGCGACCGCGGTTCAAAATGAAGAGGTCCGTCCCAAAATAGCCCTCGTGTTGCTTCAAAAAGCGGGACGTAAATATAACTAAACTATCTATTGGATGTCATCGTCTGTTTTTGGAATACGTTTTTATTTTGATTCAACTAAGACTCCACACAACACTTAAAATGTTTGTGGACTTCAAGTTATTTTTTTATCGAGTTATACTGTCTATGAATGACTTAATTTTTGTTTATAACTTAAAAAATACGATGGTTCAATGTAAGAGCCACGCTCAGACAAATTTCGCAAACAGTTAAAAGTATCCGATGGCAACTTCGAAGAGAATATAGGATGGTTGCTAGTTTTTTTAAAAAATAAATGAACTTATTCCGGATGTTAAGGCAAACAAAAGAATATACACCATTTTCGGAAAAATAAGACAAAAATAAGAAATGAGACATTTATCAACAGATTAAAATTTTAATCAAACGAATTAAAAAATTAATTAACTGTAAATTCAATAAACGATAAATTTCTCAACCCAAATAAAAAAAAATTAATTTCAAGGCAAGAAAAGAGTAAAAAAGAACAAATACATCCTTTTAATCGAAAACTATCGAATCAAGTAACGCATATAACGTTAAATTTACCTATCCGTATGAAAATATATATATATATATATAAAGAATAAATATATCGTTTTAACAGAAAAAGGTCGAATCAAGAATGCATATCCATAGAAAACCTCATTTCAAAATTCGAAAAATTCATTAAGCAAAATCATAAAAAATAAATAATTATTTAAAATGCTTGACTAGAATAAAATGACATTTACCGATTTGTTGAAGCATTTTGGAATTTCAAAAATCGTAGATTAAAGTGCAATCACGTTTCTCAAATCGGTTTTCATAAAATGTTTTCTTTTTCTATTTTCTTAATGGAGAGCTCTTGTATTTGCTACTTAAAATGAATGTTAACTCTTACATTTAACAGAATTATTCTGTTTTGTAGATAAGTTCTGCGGATTAATATAAGTAATACGATAATATCAAGTTGAGGGAAAGCACTTTCCCAAATTGGAAGAGAGTTAGAATCACTTCATTTATTTCTTTATTTCATTAAAATTGTATTCGATGCTTATAAACAGGGTCTTAATGCAAAATGTGCAGAAACTATTATTCAGTTCAAAAGAACAAGATGTGACAAGGTGAGGGAGAAAAAATTTTGGAAAGCGGGAGAAAAAGGAAAGATGAACGACAACTAATTTTGGTGAGGAGCTTTAAATTATATATTTATCACTAAAAGGGGTGTATTATTTATTAGCAGACACGAGCAAAGTTGGCATAACTTGCAAAATTCAGTTTATGGATAGGAAATAGTGTTTTAATCGAGGGAAAGCACTTTACACTACCAGATGGACTCTTAATTGTTTACAAAAGCAGAAATCTACTTGTTTCCAATTAACTTCATTGTGAAGTTCATTCCATCATTCCGTGACTTGATTTCCGCTATTGGTGACAAGTGAGTGACGTAGCAAGGGTTTTTGGGGCCCAATTATAGCATTTTTTACTTCATCTCGTCATATTTGGCTTTAAAATTCAAATAAATGTGTCACTATTTTGTTTTCATAGTACCTCTTATAGACTGGCGGCAGGATCACCCATAGCTGCTACGTCATTGAAGTTACTTTCAAATAAATACAAAAGATCAAGAGATAAGTAACTGCATTAATCTTTTAATGATATACAGTGAAACTTCGATTAACCGTCACCATGCGGACCAGGGCTGTGACAGATAACGGAAATCTCTTAATACTTATATACAGTAACGCAATTCCACTGCTGGCTTAGGACCAAAATGGATATAAAAGCCTTCAAAAGTTGTATTGTTGTTATATTTAACTCATGTTTTTTAACATGAAGTATTTAATTAATGTTTAATGCATATTGCATTTAATTTTAGGAAACGATCCGTATAAATTTCAATATAAGAATAGTAATGTAACAGAAATGACGGATTAAATTCTTTTGGACGAGGATGGATAACAGAAATTGACGGTTAATCGAAGTTTTACTATAGTAATCTTTCTATCAGTAATCAAATCTCTTTTTACTCATTATTCTATTAAATAGAGTCAATTTACATTTCCGTCATACTATTTTCGTATTTAAATACCTCAAAATTGGGGCGCGTCTCTTCCATGCTACGCTTTGAACGTTTTTGGTCTTAAATCTTCAAAAACCGCAACCCAAACCAGTAATTTACTTCTTAAATTTAAGTTAAACAACTGTAAGCCGCTTACTTTGTAAGAAAATATCCGCATTTGCATCGCATCAATTTGTATTTTCTCCAGAAAATCTTCAAATTCAAGAAAAATTTTTTTATATTGAATCTTGAAGCTGGCATTTGTTTGTCCAGAATTCATAGTTGAAACAAAATGGTAATTTTTATTCAAATCTCAAGTGAATAGCAATAAATCTTTTAGTTTGTAAAAAACACACACATTTGCATCTCATCAGTTTGTTTCAATATGGTAATGTTTTATTCTTCTACAACTGGATTTAAGAATAGCTCTCAATTTTCGAGAAAGAGCGAAGGTATCTTTTAACGATAAATACGACTTGAGTAGATCGTTTTTTTTAAAGGCACATTTCTTTAGTTGGTGCGAACTTAAGTTGGCAGTACAGGGAAATCAACTCTGTGTATCATTATATCCAGCTAAACAGTCCCGAATACCATTCATTGCATTGAAAAGTAATTGATACATTTGAACAAAAGTTAATTTTAAAACTAATAAGCGTTATATTTAATTTCCTCGTTATATTTCCGAGAGCAGTTTCTCTAGCTCCAAGACTCAAAGAAACATGCATTATTTCATTCGCCTGTGAAGCAGTCGTTCGTAGCTTTATACATAATACCAACTTGAGTTTTTAATGTCTTATATTACTTGACTTGTAAAATTGGCATTATGTAATCGATTTTTCACTCGCTTCCTGATGTACTAGTGGCGCAGCTTGGCCAATCCTGACCCTTGTGCCATAAAAAGGACTCACTCACTCACTCCTGATGTACTAGCATTCCGAAATTTTCTACACTTAATGTATACTCGATGACACACTATTTTAATATTTTCAGAACTTGATTAGCAATTAATCTATTCATTTAATTAAATTTTGAATCCATACAAGGAGTGCTACATGGTATTACATTTTCGAAATTCCATAATATTTATAATGAATTATAAATTAAAGACTAAAAAGTGGAAAATAATTAAAATAAAAGATCCGCCTTCTAGTTCAGTAATAAAAGTGTGTTTATAAAATTGGTTTATTAAATCTATTTATTCCGCTTGCGGCTGTATTCTTACGAAACGCTTGGATAAATGAATTTTATCACATAAAAAAATTTATAAATTTTTATCATTTTGGTCAGGAAAGCGATGAAGGCAGTTACCGTCGAAAATTGAAATATATGGTTTCTTTAAGAGAAGAAAACCGATTAACGGCTGTGCTTCACGAAGAATTCCGAAGATTGATATAAATGAACTCAAAATTATTTTTTGTCAGGATATTTCAAATTATGGGTCTCTCCCTTAAATGCTGTCGTTTAGTAGTATTATTTTTATCATGAAAACCTTGATAACTCCCCATAGACTAATTATGTCAGTACTGAGGATAAGGAATAATGGGGTCAGTTCATACTCCCGTGATACATATCAAGTGCGCCGCATCAGTTCAATTTTGGAATCCGGTGCTCATCTTGCGTTTGCTGCTTGAAGTATTTGTCTCAGCACAGTAGATAACACTATATATTTTGATGTTAGATGATAAGTGCAGTGGCGTTTCCTACGTGGCTGCGGCGTCAGGCGAAATAAGTCCATTTCGGAGACAATTTTGATTTGAAATCGTTTATAATAATTCACAGTCTGAACGGATAGTTAGCGTACATATCAGGGCCATATTTCCCATAGGGCCAGCCTAGACCATGGCTTAGGGCGCAGCTGTCAGGGGGCGGACACAAATAGAAAAAGTAACAACCAAATATTTACTAATTTTTAAGAATTATTTTGAAGTTAAGTTTAGTTATATTAACATCTCGTTTTGAAGCAACACGAGGGCTATTTTGGGACCGACCTCGTCTTTTTGAACAGCAGTCAGATGACGAGGACGACACCTTCCTCTCCAAACTTCCCCTCCCCGCTGGTCCTCTACCGACCTTACACCCTTTTTGGGTAGGCCGGGCCAGTGTGGGTATTTTTACACCACACAAACGGGAGGACGTTTGACCCCCTACGTATGAGTTAGTGTGCAACAGGCCCAATACACGACGGATCTTCGGTGGAGGCGGGCTTCGAACCTGGAACCCTTCGGCTCCGTGGCCGACACCTCACCACCAGGCCACCGCGGTCTAATTATTTTGAAAACGCCATATAAAATGATGTTTCTTAAATTTACATTCGTTACATTAAATATATCGAGCTATTCTTTTTTCGTCTCCTGTGAACCTTATAGTCTCTTGCGCTTGAACTTCTTTGCATCGAAATAAATTTAAAAAATTCTGTCTACTTCAATGGTCTTTCTAGCCTATTCACGTACAAAAGCGGGAAAAGCGGGTTCTAGTAGGTATCTCAAAAGATTTCAAGAAATCCAACGGAGCATTTTTGTAGTTGTTAATGTTAAGTTACTTCATAAGTCGCGCAATCTGGAATTAAAAATTTAATGCGATTCAAAGATAATATTAAGTGCGTATATATTTCAAAAATAAATTATTATATAATTTATTGAAAATTATATTTCTTAACTTTTTGAGAGGGGGCGCAGAATATGCTTTGACCTAGAGCGTGGAAATATGCAACTTCAGCCCTGGTACAAATGAATATTCGTGTATTAGTTTTTGCAGTGGTATGCTTTTCCAAAACACCTTTCGATGGTTATAAAACTCGGGAAATATTTCGTTTTTATTCTTTTATTAAACGGAGAATTCTTGGTCATATTTGTCTAGTATTCAGTGAAGATTTTATTTTCTTATATATAGAAATAATCAAATTTCTCTTTCATTGTTACGTAAACAATTCTTTTTCTTATGCTCATGTAATAGCTCGTAAAATTATAATATATTAAATTACTTCATTGAAATTGAATTT
>BGPR01000022.1:310735-489937 GCA_013235015.1 Araneus ventricosus | reverse complement strand
TAAGGAAGGTCTTGATGGAATCGTTTAGGTTTGGTAGGGCTTACTTGCTCACGAGTCATATCTGACCATACTCCGCCAATCGCAAGGTGTAGTGATGGAATTAGAATAAGTGTCAGAAAGACAGAATTTATAAAAGAACATACATTTGCATTTATCTCTGAGTTTTTAAGCCGCTGTATCATAAAGAAGCCTTTAATCAGCTTAAACTTAGTTTCTGCACGTTGTTAAAACATATTTTAAAACTATCTTTTCAATAGACTGGATATGATATCAATGCATCTAGATATTCTTTAAAACTTTAATAAATTTTAATCAATAAATAAATTTTATGATCATTCTCGGAAATGTTTCTTAGAATTTCTTAATGTTTCTCTTCTTTTGAGGAAAAAATGGCAAGGGGTGTACGAATATTTCTTATATTTATTTCTTATATGTCATTTATAACTCTAATGATGTTAGTACATTAGCATCGATTATTTTCAACAACATTACTGATTTCGTAGCAGTACTAATTTTTCGCAAGCAAAGGAAACATAATAAAAGAGAACTGAGTGAAGTTTGAGCTGTCCATCTCTCATCAGTAGCACAACAAATTTAACAGCAAGAATTTAAATTCATCGTTTTGAATCGCAAAAACTTATATTGGGTGTTGTAATTAGTTAAGGAAAACCTTATCAATGTTTTTCATGTACAAGAACACTTATCCCAATAAACATCAATTCTTTCATTAATAGATAATTGTTTCTGAAAAAAATTCAAATACTAGGAGATGTTTTTTTGCAGGCTTCTAAGTTACCTAGTAGAATTAATTAACTCAGATAAGAAACGAAACAGGAGATATGCTTCTTCATTGTTGCTTTTTCTTCCTCTTTTGTACGCATGAAGCTTGAAAAACATTGAATGACAGGCGGTGTTTTGTTTTAAATTTCCAAATTGAATTGTAAAAAAAATTGCATTTATTCCAAACATGACTAAGATAAGAAATGAAATTGAAGATGTACTCCACTCTTCAATTTCATTTCTTATCTTAGCCATTTATGGCACTAATCCACTTTTTTTTTAAATTTCCAAATTAAATCATGAAAAAAAATTTCATTAGTTCCTTAAACGAATAAGATAAGAAATGCGATCGAAAGCATATTCCACCAGTATATCTTGTTGAGTATTTCCTCAGTTCCGTTGGTGGAATATTTCTTCAGTTCTGTTGGAGTATTTATTCAGTTTCATTCCTTATCTTAGTCGTATATGGAACATATGCATGACTAAGATAAAAAAAAATGAAATCGAAAATAGGAGTGAAGGTAGAGAGAAGATTCAAAAATTTCCCCCCTATATATGTAATTGAAATAGTACTTTTTCACAAAAAAATGCTTTCCCTCCGAACAACAACTGATTGAGAGAGGGTATTTTGTTTTAAATTTGTAAATTGTCTTATAGAACGATTTGCGCCATTTGCATAATTTGCAAAGATAGAAGTAGAAAACACGCTGAAGGGAAGTGACAAGATGGCACCTTTTCAACTGCAAAGTGCTTATTCCCGGGCAAAATTTAAACGGGAGGAGGTATTTTGATGCAAGTTTCCAAATTATATCGGTACTTGAAATAACCAGTTTCACCAGCGCCGATCTCTACGGTCATTGCCGTTGAGCGGATTTTCCGCCTAAATGCATCCAAATTTTCAGCCCGGTTGATTTCCGAGGTCAATTTGTTTCAATTTCCTTTCTTCTTTTTACAAAGGTTTCCTGTCAAAAAAAAGATGTGGAATTTTGTATTGTTTCTGTCTATATAAAACATTTTAAAATATGGGCATACAATATTTGTTCGGCCTATTGTCGATTGTTCCGATAATTACGCAAATTCCCACACGATTTTTCTCTTCCCATACAATGTTCTTCGGTTGAATTTGATTTGATTTACTCCCAAAACAAATGTTCCAGCCTGTTTCACGTTTACTTTAGATTTTTCTTTTTTGTATTCTGTGATATCAGTCGATATCTCGAAATCATTATAATAAGATTTTATTTCCGCGGAAACCATATTGTTTTTCGGATAATTTAGAAAGGGAATGTATATGGTAACACACACAAAGAAAGGAATCTTGATATTTCAACAAAGAAGAATGCGTTTCTGATTTTTATCTAGCTGAAAGTTTCCGGACAAATTTTAAAAGAAATTAACTTTTTCATATAGCGAAATTTTGAGTGCGCTAAAGGTTTTGCAAATTTTAATTGTTTATTTGGGTTTTTTTATAGAATTTCCTATGCTAAGGCTAGTTAAATATAATAAAAGTTAGTTACTTTTATTATGATTCACTTGAAATTTGTTTTTTGAAATTTTATTGTATTGTACATAAAAACGAATTAAAGTTCCACAAATTCATAGATAGGGAGGATACATTTGGGAAATTTTATCTTCTAATAGCGATTAAAATTTTCACATAAAAATTTGTTACGTGCAAAGTAATTCTAGCTAATGCGACACTCAGCTTATTAAGGAGGTTTATTATATTCTTTCAATACGATAGCAATAACCTTTTGGAAGCTGAAATCATGAGAGTCGCTAAGGATACTTGTAAAGCATAGCTAATGCGCAGAATATTATATTTTGTACTCAAGGGAGAATTTGGCTAAGTCACTGAAGTGAAAGTGCCATAAATATTCATATATAGGAAGGTTTAATATGATTGTATCTTCTAATAGAGATAAAAAAAAAATCACACAAAAATTCGTTATATGCAAAATAATTCTAGTATAAATGGGACAATCAGCTCATTAGAAAGGTGTTATATTACTCCAATTTGAATTTGATCACAATCGATAGTTTGAGATTTTCTAACTCATGGAAACCGTTAAAAATGCATGTAAAGCATAGTTTTTAGAGTGATATTCTGTACTCAAGAGAGAATTTATGTAAAGTTACTCTCCATTTGAGACTTAATGTAAGTCTTTCTGCCAAATTAATCATTCAGTTGCTTTAAAATTGTAATATTTTTTTCTAAATGTGTACATTCGACGTACCAAATTTCATTTCATCTCGATGATTCTCTCTAAGTACGTCGTTGAGAATACTAAGAATTTTTTAAAAATAAACTCAGGATACCCGAATAAATTGGAAAAGCTGAGTTCCTGTCGAACAAATATACAAATCAAATTTTGACAGAGTTTTTGAATCTTAGCTCTTGAAAACCGAGAAACTAAAGGGAGATTTTTTAAGTTAAGGAAAATTTGTTAGAAAAATTAGTAAGTGATTTTTTACAAAAAGTTTTTATGCCCCGTGAAGTGTAATAGGAAGAATTCCAACTGCATACTTTAATTACTAAGCGCAGAACCTCGGTTCGAATCAAGGTCAGGTTCATAGTGGGCTGATGACACTGTATTCTGAGGCACAGCATGGGAGGAGAATTGTAGATTTGAGTTCCTGTTCCTCCAAGTATTCAGCGTATATCCTGCACGGCAAGCATGTCAAATTCATGGCTCACAGCAGATATTTGTAACGCTCGCAGTCTAATTAATATAACAATGAATAACAAAATTTAATTAAATGTTACTTCTCTAAATCTTTTATTTAAAAATTGCTAATGCTACGTAATTAACAGTCACATTACAGTCGTACTACATCATATCAACAATACTCTGAAAAACTTAAATTTTGAAACTGAATTTGTCACAAAATTTGCACAGTTTTCTCAAGATTTTAAATCTTTGGAAGACTAGGCAAATCTTAAATCGGTAGACTTTATAGATAAATATTGAATTGGCATCTTATCATATGTGAATAGAGATAACTGAAATTCAGTCCAATTTATATTTAAAAACAACCATTCACTGAAGACAGAGCGCCTGAATTCTACAAATAAAACTTACAGGTCTATTTTGGAAACAGTCGAAAATTCGCATATGGAAATCTTTTCACATTTTGAAGTACTTATGAGTGGAGTAGCTATTTACATTTATTAAAGGAAATAAATCCGTTATAAGATGTTACGAATATTCAGTCTGAAACACTGAAAGAAGTTACAGATATTCACCTTGATATACTGTAAGATATTACAGATATTTAATTTGACATACTGTAAGATGTTACAGATATTCACGGTGGGCTAGTTTTGGAAGATATTGTTGCGACCAAAATTTCTTCTGAACTATGGAATATGGTAGCAGACAAGAGATACTAGTTATCAAGAAGAAAACATTAATTTTTCCCTTTCTGCATCTTTCGAAATAAAGCTCCGTTTCTATAAAAACTGGACAATTTTATTCCGGCTCATATTAACTTAGGCGCCAGTTATTCTTCGAGTTTGACTTGCTGGTCCTGGAGTATTCTGAACGTAAATATGGTATCCATTAAATTTTTTCCTGAATCGAGCGTTGTGCAGTTGGTGTGGCTTGGAAGTGAGAACTTATATACCATCCCCATTATCTGACAACAGTCCGAAATTACTAGGTCAGAAGCCTATTTTCGACTTGACATTATATCAATGTTACGGTCAATGTGAATAATCGGCTATTATGTATAACAACAGCATAAAAAATTCGGTTATTATGCATAATAACCTCTTAAAGATCCAGTCATGCATAATAACGGATTTATCACATTGATCGCAACATTAATGTTCACATGACGTCAACGGGACAGAAATCGAATGAATGATTGGCTGTAGGGTTGGTAGAGGTTAATGGCGTCAGAGCCAGATTTGGCCATGCTGCGGCAAGCATATGACATAAGTAAATCGAATCGAAGGCCAGTTGTTGGGATTTTCAAAATCAAGGTTATCTTGTTAGCAGCTCATTGCTATTCATCTCTGACTAATACGGAATTCTATAAATCTGAAACTTATAAGAAACGTTAAAGAAGCAAATACTTTCTTTGCGTATAGATGCATAAACATTTTGGAATAAGGTCACTATATATTTTTTTATTCACTTTTTTTTTACAAAAGTTTAAAAAAATTGTAAATGAGTGCGTGTGTTTTGTCATGGTAAGTTTGCATCATAAATTTATCATATCCCATCATCTATTTCTCATATTATCAGATATTACGGTAATTTACAGATTTGTAACGAACGCTTTTGAATAAGTTGTAATGTTAGTTGCCATTCAAATGACACTTGTTTTCAATTTCAAGAAACTTACTTCTAAAAATTTTACTTTTAAAATTTTAAGTCAGTTGTGGCAACAAAATAGAGCAGTAATACTACTTATTGTTCTTTTAAAAAAATAACTTTTATAGAAACAGAAATATCAAAATGTAAACGAATGACATTCAGAAATATGTTTTCTTAATATCAACTCTCTGATTGGATTGAAATACTGAGAAGCAAAAGTTGTTGACTGACTAAATCCAAATCATTGTGGGTATTGTATGAAGTGTATCGGAGAATTTGTATTCATCAGACCGATTATTGTATAGTTCCATTTTAACTCCACTGATCTGAATGCCACAAAGAAAAGCTTCCTTCCCGAAAAGCTTATTTTATTTAATCGGATTCTTAATTGAGTCCTTTCGATGAGAAGATTATTTAGCATTTGTGTTTTACTTTCTGAATTTGATTCCAGTAGCAAGATTTGATGGAACTTTGAATACTAGGAAAGAATTGGGAATCATCATTCATGTATTTTCAGTCGCAGCACCCGATTAAGAAAGTAAAAGCAGAGAAAGTGACAACAGCTTATGAAATAATTTTCATAAGCTGTTATCATTTTCATAAAAAGAAGCAAGATACATATGTGGAAAGGTATAAAATTAAAGAGATATAAAAGCTGTCAGCAGAATTCTGTCAGTTTCAGTTAGTTTCATTTTCTTTACATTCTTTGTTGCTGAAAGATATAATGTAGTCAATTCATGTGGCATCACTGTCATATAACAAACGTGACTACGCATACCATCTAATACCTAACTACATGTTATCTTATGCTGTGCTATGATATCACACAGTTTCTTCGCCTGCATGATGCTAATGAATTCCTAAATAAAACTAGAACGGTGCCTTTGAGATGTAACACTTGCGCAGTAATTGATTGTATTAATTTTGCAACTTTCAGGTGGCTTACATTTCTACCATAAATCTAACTTTCAATTTTTGAAATAAAATAACTTTGTTCAACTTCTTAATCCAATAATATAAAATGTGTATAAATCAATATCTAATCGTGGTGAGTCAACGAAAATTTCGACCTTGAAATATTTAGATCAATACTGTCTTCCAGACTAAGGAGATTCAGAACCCAACAAAAAATCATGCAACCGAAAAATTTAAACTTCGCCCGTACTCTTCCTGGGGATTGAAAATATTCTGATAATTTTTAATTTTCGGAAATGTTTGGTTACGATTGATTGCCCTGCTCTCTTAAATTATTAAAGTTGTTACAAAATAATTAAACTTATTTTGCTATGCTCCATTCAAGTTAATTCATCATCTTACAAATCCAAATTTCTAATTATCACGAGATCAATATAGAGATGAAAAATCTTAAAAGGAAATCTTGTTTAAAGCATATCATTGGTTTGTTGTGAGGTTTTATTCAACGATTGAAAATATAAAATATCCTTAATTTTTTTGGCATTCTAAGGCAAATTTATTGTTTCCGAATATTGATCAAAATTTGATGATAATTGTCTTAAATACTTTAGAAACGATAAACTTTGTAGGGTTAGAATATTTTTAGGCCAGTACAAATCACATGTACTAACATGGATAGAAAAATGCGTAGGTATTATTTAGTATATGGCTTGGATTGCTTTGTTTTTACTGAAAAATATCTTTTCATTACAAATATGGCCAGAAATACAAATTTACTTGTGTTTAAAGATAAAAAAATACTATTATCTATATATTTAAAATAATGTGGTTAAACCTTCAGACAGTTCGCCAGACCCAACCACTCGACGGATTTCAACAAATTTTATTTCGTATGAAAGCTTATGACGTCTAGATGTGTCATCAAGGGTCGTCTGCCGCCCAGCACCCTTAATTTCACAAAGGTATTGCAAAATAAACGGAATATATTAACGGAAATAACCGAGATCTATTTGCAAAATAGCACAGTGTTCCTGAGCCTCAAAAACTGGACTGATTTCACCAATTTATTACGTCACTTCTTTCAAATAACTAACGAATCAGAATGTTTAGTTTTATTTTCGTAAGTTTCAAATAGTATTTTTCATTTGTACGCAGCTCTATTGCATTTCATTCCAATTTAATTTAACTTTAATAGCAGACGATTTAATAGCAGACATATCTACAAATATTATTATCTTTGTTTTAGTTAATATTTAATTTAAAATCAATAGCAAACGATTTTATTTCCTTTCTAAATTTATTTTTATTAGATTGGCAACAAGAAAATTAGTTGTTAAAAAACTTTTACGGAATACAGCGTTGTTAAATGAGAGAATAAAGTTGTTTCTGGAATAAACATTTTAATTTTGCGATGACTTTTTTGTTTTCATCAATAATCCCAACAGTTCCATCAAAATGACGAGTCAAAAATATGGTAAAATACCTATTGTAGGTGATGGAAACTGTTTATTTAGGGCGATATCATTCTGTGTTTATGGGTCTGAAGACTTTCATGCCGAAATTCGTGAGAAAGTTATACAAAGCATTACAAGTAGATGGGGTTTATTGAAATATTTTACAATTTTAAAGGAATCTATTGCCTACAAAGAATATGAAATCTACTATGGTTTTATGGTCTGTTCCACTGATCTTCATGCAGTATTTAAAACTGAAAAAAGTAGTGTCTGAGAGCCTCGAAGCAGTGAGTGGCAGGGGCAATGCTGAGCAAAGTGGGTGCTGGCCGCGACCCTGCCCAGAGGGCGGCGAGAACGGCTAGTCTTTACTTTAAATTTTCCATGGTATTATGCATTATTGTAAGATAACCATACAAGTAATGTATCAACCAAAAATTTAATATTGTAGTTTTAAAATCAAGCATTTAGAATTAAACACATGAGTTATCAGTTAAAGCCAATATAAAAGAACCTCTGCAAATATATTTATCGTTTCAGTTAACTTTTTTTTTTGAATTTTAGAATTAAGGATTTTTTTTTTTTCATTGTTTGATCTGAAATCTAAGAAATGAAGATCGAAACACGAAAGAATTTCTAAAGCTTTAAAAAACACAAACATGGTATTCCTTTCTTTTGAAAAATTTCTAAGGCTTCTTAAAGCACAAACACGATATTCCTTTCTTTTAAAGAACCACAATTTTTGCTATTCGATGATTTGTTTGCTTCATGACAAAGATACGATCATCCATACATATCGTCATAGCACGTTCCATCAATCTATTTGTTTGGTTCTCACTACTTCCGCACTCTTCTTTCGAGCCGAAAGAACAAAACAATCCCAACCCTCTAGAAACTCCCCCAGAGGCAAGATGGAAATATGGCAAAGCACGGAATGTTGCATCAAGGTTGCTGCTTGTTATAGTTTCTTCTTCCTACATTCCCCCCTCTCGTTACTGTTGTTCTTGTTACCCTATCTCCCAAGCCCTTTTGATACTCTTTCCATAGTGTGAAGGTATTTTGGATTCGGTTCACCGATCCCTGTCCCCGTCAGCGAAGCTTACGGTTACCTCCGATCCCAGCATGATCATAACGTAGTCAGTCGATTGGAAATTTAATAGACATCTTATCTTAAACAAGCCGGGTTGCTCATAAACAAATGTTGGAATTGGCGTACGCCTTCAGTTTACTTACCACCAAAAGCATTCTTTCCGGCTGCTGGTATACTGACTGGCTTGTGACATTCCTCTTCGAGCTTCTGGTGATCTAAGATGAAATTTTTCACAGGGTTCCAGTGGACTGAGCATGGAAATGAAAGATGGTCGTGTTTATGATTAAGCGTGAAGTGTTAACGAACCTTGTTTACCTCATTGTGAATAATTTGTTTCAATATTTATTAGAACCCATTGTGAACAACTTATTTCCATATTGATTAGTGACTATGTATGCTAAAATAGTTGGTGACTTTTTCATCTCTTCTTGCCAACTCTCCACTTATTTAGCTGCTCAAAGAAACGCATATGGTAAGTTACCATATGTTTATTTTAATATTAAATGTTAATGATCCCTTCTTACTAGAATATGTGCGATTTATTTTACTTTTAATTAACGGTTGTGAATGATAGATAATCGGCAACTTTCCATCTTTCCAATATGATATTGAGGGATCGGTTCTCAATCTAATTGTAATAAATTAGCAAATTTATAATTTAATACACATTATTTTTGCTTCTTTTGTACTCAATAATGCTAAATTTAGATGAATTTTGATTAGTGACCATGACTTCTAAAATAACCGGCGATTTTTCATTCTGTCCCGTTTGCCTTCTTGTAAAATAAGGAAATATTTATTTTCTAAGTATAAAAACACTTATTTATAACACACACATATTTCTAATTTAATGTAGAGTAGTAATGGATGATTTATAACCGAAAGACAGATTTTGCAACTCTGTTCAAGAAATCGTAAGGGTTATTAGGAAAACAAAATTTTTAACACTTTTACAGTATGTATTCATACTGCTTACTGTTTTGTTTTGTGAAGAAAAAAATGCATAAGAAGTCGCACTGAAAGGTATTTACTGTTTTTTATAATTTTAAATTTGAAATTAGAAATTCGCTTGCTCCAAACGGAAAAAACAAATTTAATATACTAAGACACATATTTCTATTCAGAAAAAAAAATCGGTTCAGTTCTTATTCCGAATATTAGAACTTAATAATGTTAGTTAGATTGCCGAAAATGATTACTATTCATTTAAAGAATATTTAAATTTTACTTTAAGTTATATCCTCTGAATTTCTCTCATAAACATTCCTCAAACGAAAATGCTCCAGTTTTGAAGTTTTTTTTCCTCCCCACTTTGAAACACTGCTCACCAGTTTTCTTCTTTTCGTGACAACACAGAGTGAATAAAGTGGCATTTGAACTTTCATGCCACTCTGGATCGTAATATTCATTAGATTTCAAGAATGTTAACCTGTTTATTTCCTTTAGTTAGAAGCGTAATTTGATTTTCAAAATAAACATTTTTTTTTCCTGGACATAATTTTAGCTCTTCAAAATCCTTTCAAATGTAATATTCAATTTGATAGATTAAAATAGTTTAAAATCTCTCAAATATCCTTTTTAACTGGCAATTCTTAAAATAATTTTCTCAGGAAACGAATAAATTTATAGTGTTTATTTGCGTACAGCTCTACAAAATAGATGAAAGCAAATTTATAGGGTTCCTAAGTATACCATCAAAATAAATTTCCTACTCATTTAAAGCTTCAAAGTGACTAGATGAAGATTATCTTACCTGATATTGCTTGCCTGATAACAAAACTTGTGTTTGAATTTGCTCAATAACTATAAATCTTTTAATCTCTAATGCCTTTCTGTAACCTATAAAGATTGAGTGAACAGATAGCGTTTGGAGGAATTTCATCTCTATTAAAAGACGAAAATATAGTAATTAGTTTCATTCATAGTCCGGAAGTTGATTAGATTCATTTCTCAGGTAATATAAAATTTATGTGAAATTCATATAATTACTAAAAGTTCGCAATCTTCTATTCAGTGGAGCTGTTCCACTGTTTTTAAGCAAATAATATAATTTCCATCTATATGTCTTTGTTATGCATAAAAAGAAGCAGCATTTACCTTTTCACCTCTTGGGGGAACTAAGCTTCTAAATTCGTCCTTTTTTTGTTTTGTTAACCCTTAAATTCAATACTACACATTGCTGGATACCAAATTATAGAAGGTACCTGTCTCTATAATTTAATGAAAAAGGTTAATGCACCGCAATAGATTAATTGTGAAAAATTTACTTTAAATTTGCCTTATTATTATGCATGTTAAACTGGTATATAAGTTCCTTTTTATCCAGTTCAGTCAAACCTTGAGTACAATTATTAGAAATTTAATCTACATTAACTTTTTTGTAAATTATCAATATTTCCCGTTTACCTTGTCCAAAATTTGCTTAATGACTCTACACAACGGCGTAGCAACCATTTTTTTATTCTATCAACAGTCTGAATATCTGTCACCGAATTTTTGATACTGAGCATTTGATGCAGTAAGTTAGGTTTTTTTTATTTCGTTTTCTTGACGTTTATATTTCCTTTTTTTTGTTTTATTGGTGTCCCGTTTAAAGCGGAAACTGGTTTTTAGAAAATGCAAACAAGCATGCTGTCGCCCTCAACTAGGTTGACGACTAAAATTCCCGCATTATAAACAACTTTTCACCTGCTCGTGCTGTGCAGTGTGACCGAAATTAATCCCTCGTGTCGCTTCTAGACGAAATCGTCTGTGGAATATAGCTATAGGATTAAATCAGTTTCATGTTACCGGTTTCGATGAACTTTTTTCCTTTCGAAGCACGGAAGTTAGAAACGTGGAATTAAAAAAAGCGAGGGAATTCATTTATTCTTATCATTCATTAAAATATTCAGAAGTCAATTAGAGGTGTATGGTATTGCAGTTGATTAGCCATGACGTCAGGTGCATTTTTCGAATATATTTTGGCATTTATTTCCGTAAACAAGGTATGTGGTTACTTGAGTTGTTTTAAGTATTTTATTTGTAAGTAAGTCATGAATAATTCTGAATGAATTACCGGCTTAATGTCTAAATACTTGGAATTTCAATATATATTAATGGCATTTTTACAGAACATGGTGACAAGCTTTATGTTTTGAATAAGATGTTACAAGAGCAAATTTTTTTTTTTTTATAAATTGTGTATAATTTTTTACTATTTGAAGTATGAAGTAGAAAAACTTATTTATCCTAAATAGAAGACTTAAGTTTAAGGTAAGCATTTTTCTGTTATACAAAATTCAGTTAGATTTTTTATTGGAGTGACAGAAAATCTGTTGTTATAATTAAATTTTCAAAAATAACTGCTACTTATTTAAAGTGATTTAAGAACAATTAAATTATTATTAATAATTTAAGATGATTTGATTTATTTAATTTTTAAAAAATTTTAAATTAATTTCCGAACATGCTTATATTTTAATTTAACTTTCATTTTTGAGGTAACACTTGTAAAGGTTTTTCATGAGTGTTACCTTCAGAAGAAATCGCTTCTGTTTGAAAAAGTTCTTATATTTTTCCCTAGTTAGAATTTATTCAAAACAGAGCACTTATAATTTTGCAAAATTATTATATTGAAAAATTTCATCTCTATTTTTATATAGAAGTTCAGATCCGTATGATAGCTATTGTATTTGAGAGTGTTACCCTGCTTATCTTCATTCTTAATTTTAAAATATCCCACTAAAATATTTTTTGATGGAACACTGTTTTCTAGGATAAAATTATTCTGAAATTTCATAAATGTTACTTTTAATTTTTAAATTCTGAAGATTTACCAAATATTTCAGGCATTTTCTTAGGGAACGAATTAAAGATCAGATGTTAATTTGTTCATAGTTCTATAAAGTAAAATAAATGAAAATTAGGCGTTTTTTAAATACATTGTTCAAAAGTATTCACTAATTATTTGGAACCTCAAAGCGACAATTAATATTTTTAGAATGACATTGCACTATTGGTTATTTCTTTGAAAGATAACATCGTCGTTTAGTTGCTTTTTATACTCTTTTATTTAGTTTTAGTTTAGTTATATTAACGTCTTGTTTTGAAGAAATACGGGGGCTATACTCTTTTTTTTTAGTTAAGATTATCAGATTTACATGCGTAGTTCTGTGATAAAATTTAGGTAGATCTGTTTCTCATATGAAGATTTATTGTAGCTGCTTTTTATTCAATTGTTATTCACTGAATCCGAATACAGTACTGAAAATGTCTGACTATATAAACAAAATTCTTTAATAATATTAAAGAAAATAATGGTGGTGATGTGGTTTTTGTTACTCAAAGGTTCGTTGTTAAATGAAATAAAATAAATTCTTAACATCTTTGGTGAAAGCAGATTTCTTTTTATATAAAAAAAAAAACATTATGTATCAGATAAATAAAACATATTCTACTCCTATTATTTTAAGAATCAAATTTTGTTATTCTTTATATTTATGGAGCTGTTCAACCATTTAACGACCAACTTACAAAATATTAGAACACACAAAGAAAGAGAGAGAGAAATTGAATTGATGGATATATTCCAACTCGCTTCAGTTATTTCCTTGATCGAAATGCGTGTGTTTTTCGATCATTTTTTATTATCGTTATGCTCTGCTGGAAGTAAATACTTTTAGATTCTCCGAATATCTCTTGACTAGTGATTGAAAAAATGACAATCACTTTAAAGAAAGAAATCCTTCCCTTTTCATTATTTTGAAAAGAAAATGCCTTCGTTCTTCAATGCGAACATGTATCGAATTTTGGAAGCATATTTGGATACAGTTATGGAATTGGGAACAAACCACTGTTAAAGATTCCGGTTTCAATATCGGAACATGCACTTCAGTGTGTATAGGTTGTATTGCAAAGCTGAACTCCAATCCATTGCACAAGAGATTACTTAAAAAGCAATAATTGATTTAAAGGGGTTAGAAAGGGATTAGAATTTTTCTAATTCCACATTTTATCAAAAACTTCTATTTTTCAGAATGTAGATTTCATCAATGGTCTTCTGTTGCATAGCGTGTCTATTTGTTAGTATTCCTTTTAAGACCTTTGAAGTTTACCGTTCATTTGCATATTTCAGGAAGTCAGTAACTATACTAATGATTTTGCATTTTAATTATATCTTCCACATGAATTATTTTTACGACGAATTCAAATTAATAAAATGTTAGTGAAAATAACCTTATTCAGTTTAAAAAATGAATTGTCTCATTCGGATTTTAAAATCATAAATCTAATAAGAGGTTAGAATCCATTTTAACGCTTTTTAAGGTCGTGGTAAGTATACTTACCGCCAAATTCATAATTCATTTTTACCGCATAATTACCGCATAATTCATTTTTAAATGCAATTTTAACGCTGGCGTAAGTTTCGCAAAATGTTTCGATGAAACACAAACCTATATGTTTCGATTTCTGATCTAAAACCATGATGAAGTGTCTGGACTTGCTAATTAATTAATAATTAATAAAATTAATTAACAAAAATTAATGCCATCCAATAAGCAAAATGAATATCTTTTCTAAAATTAATCTCATTCCAAAAGTTATTTTATTATATCACTACTAGAAAAAAAATTGCCCTTTAAAGGATTAATGCATAAAATATAATAAGAGGAAGTTTTTCTTATTTTCATTTTCTATCATTTTAAGTCTTTGAAAGGTGTACGAAACTAGACTGTTTTAAGAAATATTTTATAATATAATGTTAAAATGAGAGAAAATATATCAGCTATCCTAGCGTTTCTTTTCTCAAAAATTTCGGAAGTAAACAGTAGAATACTAAAAATTTGATTGTGATTTGGGCCATACGATTCTTGGAGAAGTATTGCGATAGATTGTAGAGATTTCTCATTCGGATATTTTAAACATAATTTTGTCATATTGACTGATTGACTCCAGTTTGGATAGCGCGAATGTTACCCTACCCAGTCTGAAGTGTAAGTATCTATAAGTGCAACAAATTTTTTTGAGAACGTGTAGAAAATGTATCGATGAAAAAAAGAAATTGTGCTTTAATCCTTTTGCTTCAAACAGCGTGGAAATCGCACTGTAATTATTCAATAAAAATTTGACATGCCACGCTATTACAGAGTTGCATATATGTAAATAGAAACTCACTTCATTGCAAAAGGCTTTGGGCTCATCCGCAAGAATTGCATATGAAAAGCGATTAAAAATGAGAGAAAAATTAATATCTCAACAATTAAAACAAAAAAGTGAAAAAATCCCACGCTGTTAAAAAATTGTAATGAAAACAAATTTTCATACGTCACGATTCATTGGCACTCATTTTTAATACTTTTGTATACAAACTACTTCTAAGACTATTATCAACAAGGGCATAAAAATTTTGCAACTTTTCGTTAAAAATGCCATTTTGAATTGTATTTCAATGGGTTGTAGATACGCTAGAACTTCAAATTTCGGTACTTTGTCTTGCAAGTACACTGCACGAACCTCATAAATGCCTGAGGTATTAAAAGTAAACAGTTATTTCATACTTTGCTTAGAACAGGGTTTTTTAAACAGTGGGTCACGTTGAAAAATATTCGGTTCTCGAAATATCTCACGAGGCCTTCTTTGAGATTCTTCAAGATTTTAAACCATAATAGTTTTTAAAAAATCATCAAAAAATAATCTTGGCTTAAAAGATTTGATTCTGATCTGTTAAATAATTATTTTAATATAATTTCACTTCAATTATTATTAATTTATTCTCAGTTTTTAAAATTTATTTTCCAACTTTGGGATAGCAGCACAGTTTTTCTGACGGAAATGAGACCCCGAAAACTTTTTCAATACAAGGAAGAGTCACGACTGGAAGCTGTTTAAGAAACCCTGTTCTGAAAGTAGAGACCGTTTTTCAAAATACTTGAATTTCATTCATTGTAATACATATCTAAAAATGAGCAGCAGTTGTTTTTTTATTTGTTATTAGTTTCGTAACTGCTCCCTTAAGCTACAAAATAAAAAATAGAAATTTAAAAAAATCTCACCATAACTTTTATGATTAAACTTTCTCTTTGCTTACTTCGAATTCGACTCGCATCAAGAGTAAAACTTGTCACGTGTCGGTCAACCATTTTCGTATAATAATGAGATCAGAGAGAGCAGGTGCTGCATTCGATAACAATGCTAAAACGAATAATGGTGTTTTTAGAGCGGTAACGTTTTTACTAAGTTTTGGTGAATGGTTCCAACACGTTTCTTATTGATCGTATTCAGATATAAGGTGAAGGGCGACTCGTTTATTTTTGAAATTTTTGTTTAAAAACTGGCATTTATTTTTTGATGGGTATTGTTCGATTTGTTTCAAAACATTCGAGAGGCACTTATATCAATAATAAGGTGACCAACTTTTAACCGCCAGCAAAAGGAGGACACAAATAAATTGAAGCCAAACATTTAATTCATTGCAACAATAATACAAAATACACTATAGTATGATAAATGCATAATAAAAGCATTTGTAACATCATTTATTGTACACTTTTCGAGGAAGAGCAGAACTTAGAAAAGGAGGACTGTCTTCCCTAAAGGAAGACGGTTGGTCCCCTTACCAATAACCGACATCAGAGCTGGTCGTAAAAAAATATACTAAACTTGCACTAAATCAACGGGAGTGCTTCTTGCCCTTCGACTTTCTCGTATACTTCCACAGTATGACGCGTTTGGTCCTTAGCTTCATTGTATTATTGTTACTGGCAATGTGTGAAACGCCGGCATTCTACAGAATGCCTAGGCTTTTTTAGGCAAAAATTGAAAAATGAGAATTATTTGAATACATTATATATTTTCCGTAAACATTGGCATTCGTCTATGCCTAGGCTAACACCTAGACATTCTATAGAATGACAAATGCTCTTTAGGCAAAGTATGAAAAGAAGGCCATGATAAGACTTATTTAAAAGACGTGCACTCTACAGAAATACAAATGTTATTTAGAAAAAATAATAAAAGAATGCCATTAAAAATCTTTTATTCAAAATGCGTAAAGCAAAAATTAAAGTTATACAAAGTTTATGCTTTTCTTATTGAAGAAAACAAAATAAAATATGAACCGACTTGTTGCATCAAGAAAAGAAATAATTTTATTTTGAATTGCACTTAATTTTATTTCTTATAAAATCGAATCGGCGATGCATTTCATACTTTTCCTTATTCTTATTATTATGCTTTATGCCATTATCTAGAATGTCTAGGAAATGAGTAAAATATTAATCGTTTCATACTTTGCCTAAAAAGTTCGGATTTCAAACTCTTTCAGCAACATAATTAAGAATATAGAGAATGCATTTTGGAACAGTGCTTTTTCCCTTCGACCTAGAGAATCCAAAATTTGACCTAGATATCACACACTAAAATGCATTACTCTAGCTTGTTGCGCTTATACAAATAGACCAGTGTTGTAGTCGCGAAATAAGTAGTGCCTGGACGCTCTAAAAGCAGTGCCGGAACTCTTTAACCTGGGTGACAAAAATCGCGCAAAATTAAGGACGTTTTCACAATTTTATCTTATTTCTTGTGAAGAAAAAAAGCAGTGCAAGAACGGCGTTCTACCTCCAATACACCCTGAAATAGACGTACCGGCAGACAACCAACTCGATGATAGAATTTGACACACATCCACAATTCTGCTAATGAAACCATCATGGTATGTCAGATTTTATCCATCTAGCTCTTTGCGTTTTTGAGTTATCGTGTTCACATGTATACGGATAGACCGACAGGCGTACCAAAATTTGATAGCAATGTACAAGTTTGGTGTAAGGATCACACTCCAAATTTCACATATTGTTCCTTTCGTTCTCGAGTTATCAAGCTAACAAGCAGACAGATGGATATTATTCTAAAAATGGTTTTTTGAGACTCAGGGAAATCTAAAACGCGGAGATTCATCAAAATCTAGGGGTCGTATTGTTTGATGTTTACGTAGGGTTGCCATACGCCTCGTATATACGGGTCTGTCACCGTATTTCTCTACTCACTCCCGTATTACTGTTTGTCCTTTCACCATAAACTCTGCGTCATTATAGTTTTTAAATGACTTGCGCCCAATTTTATAATTATGTGAAAGAAGGAAATGATGTAATTAAGAAAATAAAATCAACTTTAAAATATGACTTGGCTAAAAAGGATTAGCCTAGCGTCTTTTTTATTATTCTACGTGATCATTTTATTAGATTGCTTAGATTTTATTAATTTTTTAATCGCAGTAAACTAAACCATTGCCTACCCACTTTTTTCATGTTTTATTTATTTAGCACTTAAACGTCCCGTATCGATGCTTGGCAATTATGGCAATTCTACGATTACGATACTTTCTCTTTGTATACTTCGTATACGAAAAAGTAAAAATGAATTCACTGGATTTTACAACTTTAAACGGAGATGGTTTTCTAGTACATTTGAATTCAGGAAACGTACAAATCTCTTGAAGTTAGTCTTCAAAAGAAAGTAATTAACTATCTTTACGTGCCCTACGTACTAATGAAAATGAAAGTAAAATAATAGTGGATTTGTGTACCTTCCTGAACACATATAAATTGAAGGACATTCATTAACAATAGGATTAGGACTGAAAGCCGCGTAGATTAATTATGTTGTTTAAGTGTGCTTACTGCTAAGTAATAAACACTTAGGTGAGTTATTTTAAGGAATTTCATCAGAAATGCTTTGAATAGAGGCAAAATTAGTATGTAGTATGTGAGGATTAAAAGTGATTTTAAAAGTACATGAGCGTAAAAGAAATTGGAAAAGAATTTTGACTAAAATTTTCTTGTACTTCAAAATGACGTATAGTATGAAAATTCATTAACACCTCGGGTGTTTCAAATGCAGAAAAGTTACCTGATTGAATTTATCTTAAAAAATCTTGTTTGGATTTTTCAGTTAAACAAAAAAAATTCTTAGATTTTACGCTTTCCGCTGTGGTATCAAATCACGTCAGGTCACAGTCACGTGCTAAAATGTAACTAAGCATGCCCACTATCATTTAAATGCATATTATCTTACGGTGTGCTATGATGTCACATTTTTCTTCTACTGATGTACAATAGATTCTAAAATTAAATTGGCCCTACGCCCTAGACGTCTGTAACATGAGAAGGAATGATTACACTATGGATTCTGCATAGTTGGGAAATAATATCCTCTTTGAGTTTAGATGAAAATACATTTTTTCTGCTTCTTTTATTGATAACTGTAAAAAATCATCAATTATTAGAATTAAAAAACCAGAATTAACTGATAACTATAAAGAATCATGATGTCAAATTACTTTTGAAATGCGTTTTGGCTGTGGTGGCCTTGTGGAAGAGTCTCTGCTTCGAGATCGGAGGAACGTGAGTCTGAGGACCAATTCCAAGGGAGATCCGCCGTTATACGGGCTGATACTAATTAAGAGGGTCAAACGTTCTCCCGTTCGTGTAGTGTGGAAATTTGGAGGGGGATGCTGTCTCAGGTGTCTGCCTCGTCTTCTGATTATGGTTCAAAATTACAAGGTCCGTCCCAAAATAGCCCTCGTGAACCTTCAAAACGAGATGCTGTTCTAACTAGACTACCTTTGAAATTCTTGAACCTATCATTGATTAACTGACTATAATGCGTCATCGTTGCGTTGAATGAAATACCATTAAGGGAAAACCAAACTTAAGAACAAAATTACTGAAATGCGACTTTTCAAGGTAAGTTTAACTGGAACTGAAAAACCTTTGGCTTATACCAAAGAAAAATCCGTGTAAGTTTTTCCTTCTTGCCCTTCCTGTATGTGTCGTAATTTGTAACAATGCAGAGTAGTTGTAAGTTGACAGAAATGTCCTGCGGGGTAAATTCTAAGGCTTTCAAACATTTAAAAAAGTAGCCTCATTTTTTTTCATTCGCATACAATGTAGTTACCATTAAAGTTCCCATCAAATGTAGCACAACAATTAAAATTTACCTCACAAAGTGAAAGAAAGCGACCCTTCACCCCTAAGTAAACTATCTAATTCGTTTAGCAACTTCAATTGAGGTCATACCACCATGAATCTCTGCGCACGTGAAGAGAATTGGAGATCATTATACGGTACTTTAATGGAGAGTGATGCGGGAGTGTCATGCAGGAAATCCAGAAAAGAACAGGAAATAACATTTATTCTAACAGGTGGGGAATGACGCCATCATCGATCTTGTCTCGCGTGTGGAGTTTGTCGAATGAATCAGCATGCTGGCGGGAATATCAAATGAAAGATGAGATTGAGATTTATTCTAGCAAGATGATACGTTTTATACGTTTTCCTACTGGCCATGTCTACGCGTAACTTCATTATATTTGACGATTGTTAAAGCATTTGAAGATTATAATTTGTGATGAGAAAGAACGCATTTGATAACTTTGGATTATTGTTAGGCTTTAATAAAGAGAAAGTGTCATTAGGTTTCCTGGAAGGTTTTAGGATGGAATGTAATGCTGTTGACTTCTACTATAGAAAAGGACAAAAATGTAATGGCAGCATTTTAGCTCAAATTCGTTTCCTCGCATTCATGATGTAATTAATATATTGGATCTATATGAGAGATAGTATTTTTTTTTTATTTTTTAAAATTTGTTTTAGAGATTGTAAAAAAAATTCCTCTCAAATTTCAGTTTGGAAATAGGTAGAAATTTTATATATTTTTTCAAAAAGGATAAATATTTTGATGCAGATAAGAAAACAAAAGCATAGCGATACAAAAGTTACTCAAATTTTTAGCACTTTAATTAATTTTTTATTTCATAGAAAGCTTTTCATTATTTACGTCTTTCCATCAATCAATCCTTTGGTATTCAAATAGTTGAATTTCCTATGATACATTACTATTTAGCAGATTTCAACTTGAAATCCGTACAGCTTTTCTTTGCAGTTAATTCGCCAGCTGTTTAATCTAAATTAAATGAATTTTACTGTAAATAAATTATAGTAAAATAAAATACATTGTAAATAAATAGAAATTCAATTTAACACTCACACATTTAATAAATTAGAATGAAAATATTCTTAGCCAAAGTACTTTTCTAGTTGATAATGTAGAAACATATAACCGTAGGAAATGTTAAGTTCATGACCCCTTATTTAAGGTGTCCTGCACAGAAAGACTCGCCAGGAACAATTATTGACCTTTCCCAAATTGTTTCACACATTCTTAGTAGAGATAACAAAGAAAGACCCTGTTTAACCATCCTCATTATGTCATTAATTTAGAGATATAGGAAAATCTGCTCACAATAGGGCCATCAAACAAAAAAAAAGTGCCAACAGACATCAGTGATGACTAACAATTGTCTAGGTCTTCATTCGAAGGCATTATTGCTGTATTTATGCAAGTTTGCGAATCAAAGATCAAACATACAAAGTTCCTTATGATTTGCCGAAAAGATATTAACTCGAATTGTCGCCTCAACATTTCCGTAAGATTCTTTATCTTGCTTATTTGACTCGCCAGGGGTGGATGCCATTCACTCCGCAGGTTAAATCTCTCGTCGCTGAACTGCAACGAACTTGACTTTTGTTCTACCCAGACTTGTATCTGAGACTAAGATGCAGACGAGATATGCATCGAATGTTAGAAACGGTTATCTATCAAATAGAATGGTGTTCGTTATCGATTTCAAAGAAAGTTGCTGAGAGGTAGCAAAATTGAAACACGGTTGATCAATGACATTTATTCTTTTTATCGACTGTTGTTTTTAAAACGGATCCCCAAAAATAGTTGCCTTTTTTCTATTTGACGGTGAAACTTTTCACTACTTCCATGCATAAAAGGTCAGTATCTAATCATGGTGACATTCCTCCACTACGAGTCTTGTAGATAATGGCTTGGTACCATGAACACGAATGCGTTTGATAAAATCTGGAGCCAAGCTTCTGAAATCACAGTTCTAACATTTCTTATCTGATTTATTTCAGTGTAAACAGTTATGAAAGAACGAACGTTCTGCGATTAATTCTGAATTGAAAGTAAACTAGTATAGTAGACTGAAGAATGTATCAAAAAAAGTTATAATTTAGTAGATTTTTTTAAAGTTTTTGTTCACTTACGTTGCGTAAACAAAAAGACAAAATATCCCTCATCCATGATCTTCAACAACAACTAGATTATGTAGAAGTTTTCTTCATACTTCTTTAAAACTCCGTGTTAGACATGTTTTACTCTGAAAAATAGAGTAAACTACAGAGAGCTTTGAATAATATTGGTGTTTCTATACATCATTCTAATAAAGACAATTCATGCCTACTTGATACATGTCAAATGTGGGCGCCAAATTAATTTTGGAGTCCATTGATCTTCTTGCTGGAGTAAAATTCGTATGACATCACATCACAGCACATCCTTATACATTATGTTAGGCGACATATACTGTTACGTTTGTCGTGTGACTGTGACGTCACGTAAACTGACTCCATTACATAAGGCAATTATTCCTCATTCACCCAAAAGAGAGAAAGAAATTGAAATATTCTAAATAAAGAAAGAAGGTGCTATTTTCTTGCTTTGTTCAGTAATCTTACAACTATTTGTTATCTCTAACTATTTCACAGGAAGGGATTCGTGTTCTATAAGAACATTGTTCGAATGAAGATTATGTATGACAAGATGAAGGGTTTTAGATGTTTGAAGGATATGGTCGTTAAAATGGTTATGCATGACTGAAAATATATGGATGGTTTCTTGCATGATAATGAAGTTACTCATTAATAATAAAAAGAAAATTTTCTCATAGAATACTAACAAGAATCAAAGTTTTCGGTAGTGGTGGAGGTTTATTTGATGTCCCGTACAATCTTTTATTTATTTTTTACAAATTATGTTTCTCTGTGTCTTTCTAGCGAGTAAAATTTTTACCAGCATTAATATCTCAAACAGACATGCTTTTCTTTTTCTCACTAAAATACAAACTGAACTCATTTTTACCTTAGGTTTGAATGTAAATCTTTGATTTAACAGATTAATTGGGACGAAAGGTTATCCAAAAATTGGAAGTCCGCTAAATCATGAACTGAGTTAAGAACCGTATTTAAAATAGGATATTACACTTGTGAAATTGTGATGTATAAGTAAATATTAGATATTTTATATATGTACAGTTGCGGAAAAAAAGGATCCACCCAGCATTATTCCCCCGCTAATCATTTTATCTTAAAACAAAAGGTACAAATCTTCAGGAAATAACGTCTACTGATAGATTCCATGTCTAAAAAGTTCAAAAGGGGACGTCTACATATTTATAATTGCACTAACTTCAAACTTTCCAATGGAAACCCATTTTTCTAAAAATATTTCGAATCTACATAAAAATTTATGCTGGATTATCAGGTTTCATCATCCCAGCGTTTTTAGTTTCAGAATTATAAGCAAATGAAATTTTGAGCTTCTAATGTTAAAGTAAAATTTTGAATTTTTATTGATATCTTGAGAAATAATGTAATATTCACCTAGAATTTTTTTTATGTTGTAGTATGAATTATTTGAACATTTTACACTTTTACTTTTTATTTTAAAATAATTTTGAGTACATGAAATATTTTATTAAAATTGATGTTAAAAGTTTTTTGAATAGCAACACTTATAAATTTAACAGTAATCGAAGCAAATGGTCATTTGATAAGCCTATGCAAAATTTCAGCATATTCATACAAGAAATTTTGAAGTTAATTAAATTTTCAATTTTCGCTGTAAAACGATGCATTTAATGAGGCGTCTTATATTTCTAAAACGTTTTGATTATTAAATATAATCATTACACCACTTCATTTTTCAAACTTGAATATATAAAGATTTTAACTATTTATATATAAGTATTATTAAAACTTCATAAATTAAAGTGGTGTAATATTAATCGATTTATTTTTTTTACAAATCAAGTTTTACCGATTGTAAAATGTAGATCATTACTTTGAAAATAACATTTAAAATTCGAAATAATTTAGAATGCTACTACCGACATTTAAAGGCAAACAGAGAACTTTAGTGAGTAAATGTGGAGATGACCCCTTTTATGTCGAGAACACAAAATGTCAAACATCTTCCAATCCACTAATGTTATATTAACAAAAATTAATATCCTGGGGTATTTTTTCATGAGAAATTTAATTGTGGCATCAAAAAAGGATGTCATTGAGAATTTTGAATTTAGTGTCATCTAAAATATGTAGATGACCCCTTAAGAGAATTTCAACCCTAGAATCTTTTAGTATACGTTATTTCCTGTAAAACGATATCTTTAGTTTTAAGAAGCAATGATTAGCGTCGGAATAATGCTGGGTGGATACTTTTTTTTTCTTCCGCGACTGTATATACCATATGAGTAACAAAAGATTTCTTACAACTGCGTATTAGAAGGGTGAAAATAGCTTTGTAACTTTAGTCAAATTCTAAAGGCTATTGCACCTACTCTTCATTACTTAATTTAATGCCAACGGGTAGATTAAAGGTAGAAAGTAAATAACACTGTATTATTAGTATGTATCTGTAATTAATCATCAATTAATTTTAGAAAAGTTGTAACTAATCAATCTTTTCTCGCGATATAAATATTTTTCTAAAGTTCATTTTAGTTTTTGAAAAGTGAATCAGTTTGCTTCGTTACAAAATAATGTTTGACTTTGATGATATGATAGTTGAAGGGAGGAAGACTTAACCTATTGACTGAAAAAGCGGAACTGATACAGACCTCCCTGTACATATAAATACATAATTTTCACGCTCCGAGTTATAACGCGAAAAAAAGGGACCACAAGCACAAAACATCGTGAGATACATTGCTGTTTATATTCCTTTTAATTACTACTTAACGCTTCGCTGCGAGAAGACAATACTGCACGGTGCCGATGATCTAGGGTCACTGCCAAATTACTAGAGGTTTACCACCCTTGCAATGGTTTTCCAGTGATAGTTAATGGAATGACTCAGTATATTTAACAAGTGGTATATTTCAATGATGGTCATATACCTGCTACCAATATCATAATTGGCATCCACGATAAGTCGATGCTAACAATTTGTGTCCGTGGTAATCCAGTTACTTTTTCATGTTCATTAAAATGATATCAGGACGATCTTGCGGTATTCTATCAATTTCTTCGATATCCTTTGTTAAACGTTGTCAGTTATGAAATGACTCAACTTATTTCCTAGATGATGTAGCCATCTAGATTGTATACATAGTCACTCAAAGTGCAAAAGGTCAAATATCATAAATTCCATTTGGTTGAAATACATTACTCGGCACTCCTTTATATCACTAATGGATGCTAAGTCGCCAATGCGAAAAAGCAGGATGACTGAAGGTAAATAATGCAATGGTGTGGTAATAGTTAAAGATTAACTACTTAATGTTTAAGCTAATCATTTTTATTAGAGGAATCATAGATTTTTTTTATTGTTTAACTTTCATAGGTTGTGTTTGCTTTATTTACCATATCATATACCTTAGCAGCCACCTTGCTTTCTGGGACTTGGCTTCCAATGGCGATATAAAGGGTGCCGACTAGTGGATTTCGACCAAATGGAATTCTGGATATACGACCTTTTGCTCTTTGAATGACGATATAAGTATTCATAATCTCCGTATATTTTTAAAAGATATGTGTGATGTTCACGACTCGTCATTTTCTTGAATTCATAAATTAGCACCAGTTTCTCTTACATCTCAACTTTAATTGTATCCAAAAATTCACTTTGGTATCACAGTACAGATCTTTTTCTTAATCGTAATTAGCATCTTTTTGTTTAAAACTGTTCATTTCTTTTTTGGAGGTTTTTTCACACTTACAATAAGCCTGGCGCCGGCCTTGTCTCTGTACATCCCGAGTGCTTTTAAATTAGCTCCAAATTTCTAAATAACGAGAAAGCATTCCAAAGAACACTTAATTGAATAAATTATTTCCTGCCTTAATCATGTAGATTTAAAAATTATAATCTAAACTCAGATGAATTATAATGAGGAGGTGAAAAGTTTCAGGAATCAAGCGGGACTCCGTAATATCTATATTCGATCCCCGTTGTCTTGAGAAATTTTATGACATCCATATCTCACAGACTGCTTAGTTGAGCACCACAAATGGGGCACTTTTTGATAGGGTTTTATTTGAAATTGCGTCTTTTATCTGGTCTCTCTGTAACACTACTGAGTAATAAACCAATTCGAGAATTCCATAATCTGAATCCCCTTAATTGAAATACAAAGATATTGACTGTGAGTAAAATTTTTCAACTCATTCGTCCGAATATCAGTTTGATACTTTTCTGCGGCAGAAAAAATATGTCGATATTTATGTTTTTCTAATAAATGATCGATTTCTAAACTCGTAAAAACTGCATGTCTCTACTTCTTTAGTTTGACAGTAAAGTTTTACTTGGCCTAAAAGTAATTTATCTTACTCTGACACACTAATATTTTAGATAACTTTTTAGCTTATGTGCTTTAGCGGAATCGAATCCTCACAAACACCTTTTAAGTATTTTCAACATGTTTATGCGTGAAAAATACAAACATGGTGCATTTGACAACTGCACTCATTGCTTGAAGGCAAAAATAACCATTTAGTAAGAAAATACGAAATAGAATTTATAAACAAGAATAATCTCATTCTTGATTTTTTTTCTTATTTGCATTTTCAAATTGCTATGAGCACCTGCTTTGCCAAAAAAAAGCATTCTTCAGTAAAAATTAATAGGTAAACAAAAAAATTCTTGATTTAAAAAAAAAAAATAAACTACCTTGCTGGCTATCATGTGCATCTGAAAATTGAATTCCTTTTAGATCATATATATTTTTTTATGAATGAAGCTTATTTTAGCTTATTTTAGGAAATTATTGCTACAGACATGGAATTTTTTTCGAAAGCTGTTTTTTTCAGTAATAAAAATATTTCTTTCTGCAACTACCACATTTAGTTCTTTGTCTTTTTAATCCATTGTAAATTAAATTCATTTTTTCTATGTTTGGCATACATGGTGTTAATAACCAAGTTTAATCCCGCTTCTAGAATTGAAATGAGTTGAGCTTTAAGATTTCATGGCACAGGTGCTGCGCCAAACACAACATGATTATGGAACTTCAGTTAAAATTCTAAAACACTTTTCAGTTCTTTACAGTGATAAATAAAACATTACTCGAACTATCGTAAAGAATACTGTGAACAAATGTAATTCATAATAAAAATGCAAATATAATATGTAAGGAATCAATATAAAACGAATACAACGGATTCTATTCCTTTACAGATTGAAATAAAAATACAAAAAGTGAAGTTAAAAAATCAATGGTTAAAATGCTTGAAAAAGAATTGAAAATACCGAACATTTCGCTGGCTTGGATTAGAACTACGCTCGGTCGAAAATTTTCAACTTTCAGTTATACTATTCTTTGGGTGCCGAACTATTTTTTTTAATTTACTATTCAACAAAAAAGCAATTTTTTCCATGGACATAAAAAAAATTGTATACAAAAACATCTAGGCTTAAAAAAACATTTTTAGAAATAATTCAGCCATGGCATAGAAAAGGTGAAACCAAAAATATAAAACTAATGTTTACGATCTTTAAAAAACGTAAATCTTTAATGTACGTAAAAAACTGGGTAAGAAATGAAATTTTCATTTATTTCTTCTGAAAAGTAGAGTTTTTGATAAGAATGTGAGAAGAGTCTACTTTAAAAAATAAATCCCACACCTAACAGGAAACAAAACAAGACTCATTTTTTAAAAATATATCAACGGATTTTCTTTGATAAAAAGAAGTTTAAAGAAGCATTTATTTGTTTCGATTTTTTTCACACCATTCCTCACTCTCAACTAACACCTACAGTTGTCCATAGTCACTCACTGAATCTAAGTTAATTTTTCTCTCTTTCATTCAGCTACAAAGAAATCCTTTTTAAAGGCCTTGCATGGGCGAAAACTTCGAATAATAGTGAGGATTTGTATAAAACAGGGGTGAGTGAACTCCAGCATCCACCATCACGATCATCCTCGAATTCATTCTCTGAAGCATTGTTTATGAGACAAATATTAAATTATAAATAGTTGCGAAAGTAGGTATGAGAATTCAGTTTCTGTGTTTGATGAAAAGAACACTGACACTACAGATTTAGGATACGATACTTTTAATCAGATTTCGGTGGGATTTTTTTTCATTGAAGATATTTTTCAATAACATGGCTTGTTAGAAGTTTAATCCGGATTATGTTGCTACTTTGTACAAAATTAAAGAAGCTTTTCGGTTTGTCTCTTTGCTATTCATTTCAGTCATCTTCCTTTAGGGGCTTTGTTTCTAAAATTTCTCGAGCTGTGGCGTTTGATTCTGTTTTTCTATTATGTGGAACAAATAATTGGATTTTTCGCTTAGAAATCAGTATGGTTATATTTAGTACTATAATTAACCGACTCCCGCATTGCATTAATGCGGACATTTTATAAAGGGATAAAAAAAATAGTCGAATTATATCACCAGCCTGCTACTTATCACAGTTATATACCATTTTGAGTATATGCAATGGCTATTTTGAGATGGACTTCATAATTTTGAACGAGAACGAGACATGAGCCTTCACCCCCATTGTCCAAACTCCCACTCCACGCCAACGTGAGAACGGACTCTTGTTGGTAGAGTAAGCGTGCATCAATCCATATGCACAGCGGATCTTCATTGAAATCGAGTTTCCAACTCCAGATCCTCCTATTTCGAAACTCTGACAAAAAACCACCGTGGTTGCTAACACTAGCTCGCAAATGAAGTTTCGTTTTTGGTGCGACTTCTTAGATTTGCGTCCTCTTTTAAAGATACTTCGTGGAATTTAATCGACGGACATCATCATTTTGAAGCACATTAAGTTGATGATGGCCTCTGAAAAGCCATTCGTCTTTCCAAATGTCTCTAACTCACTAACGTGACGATCAGCGTCAGTGCTAGGGTACCTGGTACCTTTAAAATTTATGCGCTCCTTAACAATACGTATATTTGAATATTCACACACATAGCTAAATAAGAAGAAATTTGATATAAACATTTATTGTCTGTTTTTAAATTAACGAAATATTGTTTAATTTGCACAAAAATATTAGTAATATTCATTAACTGGTATTTTAAGCATCAATAATTCAATATCATTCTTAAATAGACACTTATTGTTTAGCAACGGATTCGGAAACCCTCCGCGCTTTTGCGCATGCGACAGGCGGAGTTATTTTCATCAAAATAGGGGGAAAGTGAAGAGTGGAAGGTTGATGTTTACATTTTACTGAGCGTGATCTAACAAAGAACTCAGGAAATGCGCTCATATGACTCATTGCCTGACACTCCTTTCCGGTCTAAAATCGTCCAAAAGTCTTAGTCTCGGAATCCGTTGCTGAACAGTACAACTATCATTAAACGCATATTGCAATTCACTGTTTATTGTGAGGATAAAATGACCATACGACAATTTCCTTTGATGGGCAAACGCCCCATTGTGGCGCCCCTAGGCGATCGCCTAGGGTCACCTAATGGTATACCGGCCCTGGTGAGGATATTTCAGCCTCCGAGCAAAAAGTATCTATCTTTATTTTCATATCAGAATCAAAGATCTACCGATTTCAAAAATTTCTATTTGATAGTTCAGGCGATTTACTTCTGTAAAGCAGTCATATTAAGAAATTCAATTTAGGTGTTCAAATATTCATTTATTTGTATGTAATAAATTATTAATTAGATATTTACAGGCACTATTTTAATCCTTTAAGCGCCCATTTATTTTTATATAATAGTTTTATCCTTTTGCACGTCTCCTCTCAGGCACCATTCTAAATGATGCATCATTTTGACGTTTCTTGATTTAGTTAGTCAAAAATTATACTTACAGAGTTGTAAGAAGTTGAAGATTAGTTTTTCGGAAAAAAAATCAATGTATACAATTATATTTTTTTGCTTGTCGAAGCAAGAAAAAGAAATGAAAAAAAAATAATAATAAGTTCAGTGAATAAATATGCATCCAATTACTTTTTCGAGTTCAAAGGGCTATTGTCTAAAAAATTAGCTTTTAAAGTGAATAAAACGAACTTTTCCGTATTTAATCAAATCTGTGAAATCTTAAAGAAATTTTTATAAGATATCCATACAATGATGAATTATCTGCTTTTGAATTGAACATAGAAAGCGTAAAAAAGTGTTTCGGTCGCTTATTAGATTAAATGAGAAATTGTTATGAGTCGTAGTTATCAAAAACAGGTTAAATCCAGTTAAAAGTACACAGCTAATATAGCAAACATGGCCGTAATCATTATATTATTAACTATTAGTAAACCTTTCTAATTTTATTAAATGATGTAGTGCCGGCTCGTCCATTAGGCCTGCAGAGCTGCTGTGCCCCTTGAAATTATTTTAAAAGCTTATAGCATACTTTTTGTCCTAATCTTCAAAATATTTCACATTTTTAATATCTGAAAGGTTTTGAAGATTTAAATAGGAATGTTTCCTAGAAATCTACAATAATTGTGAAAATGGCTCATAAAAATGCATTGTATGTAGAGAAATAAATTGTAATAACTCATCGCATTAATATGATTTATTTTTGTGAACTCCAGCTAAATGACATCCGTTTAATTTTAAGTTTCTAATACTCTTATGTGCATCTAGTAGTTCGATGAATTTGTAAAACTGGTTTTCAGTTCTTTCCCCCTCCCCCCTAAAAAAAACTGTTTCCTATGCCTCAAAAACTATAACATGAATAATATTCGATGTATGTTATGGAAAGAAAGAAACTCGAGAATGTTAATAACCTGATTTTTAAAAAAAATCATAGTAAGGTCACTTCTTTCTCACAAAAGCATAAAAATATTCAAAATTCTTTCGCTGATCATGTTTTATTACAACGCGTTTTTAACTGGTTGGGCAAAGTTCATAATGATGATTGTTATGTATAAAAATAAGCAGGTTGAAAAGACTCGTTTTTGTGAAAAAGAACGGAAAAATAGTTTCAACAAGAATAGCAATCTTTCAGATTTTCTAAACTCGAGTTTTCAAACTGGGTGAATGAGAAACAACATTCAACAATTATAATACTTTCGAAATGCTTTTACGGTTCTGCAGAAGTTTTTTTACGAAGGATAAATAAGCTGTTTGGTAATATTAATCTCTCATGTAAAGCCGGTAGCTCTTTTTTATTACTTTATTTCATTTTTGGCAACTTACTTCGATTTAATAAATAAATTCTAATTGCAAGCATTCCAGCACTTGCCATTGCATAATTCCTTCTGCATATTAATTTCGTAAGTTATATAGAAGTGCAATATTAACATTTAACTTCTTAAGGAAAGAACTAACTAATTATTAGTAATAACTTAGAATTAGCTACTTGTAGTATGGAATAAATCAAACGAAATTCGAATATACGAGTATAGTAAAACTACAATTATCCGAATTAAACGGGGATAGGGTCGATTCAGATGATTAGATAAAGCTCAGAAATGAAGTAAAAAAGACGTCAGACAAAGAAAAAAACCTCCCCGAAAGTAAATTAACAAGCATAAAAGTACAGAAAATTGTAAATACTGTAGAATTTGCATAAAAGATAACAAAAATTTTGACACTTTTCATTTTTTTTTTCTTTTCCTTTTTTTCTCCCCAAATCTATTAGGACAATTGGAGATTCTTATAATTGGGGCTCTGGCAACTGGAATTCTACTGTACAGTAGAACATCGGGAATGCGAACTAACTGGGACTGACCTCCGTTCGGATTTCGAGAAATTCGGATTATCCGGAAAATTCGGTAAAATACTCGTGATATACCAATGCATTAGAGTATTGACTGTGAATGAGTACGAAAAGAGCTAGCGCCGATTCGCATCGCCAAGTTCCTTACGTCAAAAAAGGACAACCGAATTTTGCTTCTACAAATTAAGGTGCTGCATTCATTCTTAAATACTAATTCAAATGTTTCTTTTAAGTTAGGAATAAACATTAGCTTTGTTTCTTTTCTTTTTGTATTTTTCCTTCATTTTTTAATCAAGTTTTTTCAGAAAATTAAAAATAGATGTTCGGATTCCTGGGGTTCGGATTCTCGAGGTTCCACTGTATTATCAAAACGAGGCACTAGTAATATATCTATTTTTATCCTAGCTTCTTCCACTTCCTTTTCTGCCCCAAAACAAATAAACTTTTCTCTCTTATTTATGACTTAAAAATTATTTCGGCATTTTAAATATGCATTTACAATTGGAAAGTAAAATAAATACTGAATGATCAACTTTGGTGAATGAAAAAGATAATTTAATAGTGTTATATAAAGTTGAATGAAATATTTTAATCAAAATGGTTTGCTGAATTATTTTTGTTTACTTATATCACAAAATTGGATAAAAACACGTGCTTTTAAGATTTTCGTTTTTCCCATTTGAGATCTGGACCCGCAGTTTGAAACTCAAGGAGAAAGTTCTTAGAAAGTTACGTTCTGGATCATCGGTCAGTGACGTAATACGTGTTTCTGCGCATCTCAGGGCTAAAGAGATGAAATAAAAAATGAAACTCGTTTTAAAAATAGAATTTCATTACACTGAATACCGATTATTAGTGTTTATAATTAAATTCTTCTCAAATATATCAACTGCTTTTAAAGGCATTTAGGATCAAATTCGGAACTATTTTATTGGGTGTAAGCGATACGTCCCATAGCGTTCCTTATACTGTCAACTCAAGTTGTCGCGAAGTGATAATGTGAATATTCTGTATGCAAAAATACCCAATTGACTTGGACAACAAACTTGCATGTAATATAGTGTATGCCACAATGCTTTGTTCGTAGGAGTATCCTTATATTACATTCGAACAGTCACAGCGTATATTATGTTTATAATACATTTATCGTAAATAACTAATAAAATTCTAAAAATACATACCTTGAGAGATGTCCAGTGCATCGTATCACAACAAAAGTTAAAGGAATCATTTGTTTTTTGCATACCTTGAGAGATGTCCAGTGCATCATATCACAACAAATATTAAAAGAACCATTTGTTTCTTGCATAGACGAGCTGGCTTGATACTTCACATTTGCAGTATCCCGAATTGATGGTTGCAACAGTAATGTCTTCTTTCTCTTGTTAGTCTGTGAAAGGTATGCTTTCATTAACTTTTCCTGCTTTAAATTCCATCACAAGAAATAGGGGAGGCCATGTGATTTTTTAAGGCACTGTATCGAATCAAATTAAGGAAATAAGATGAGATTTCTTAAAGATGTCTGCGTTTGCATATAGTTCTCATGGCTGTTTTTGAAGATTCTGCACCATCTTTCCCATTAATCTCTTTGAGAGAGCTGAAATTTACCAAACTCTTGAAGACGGTGGACCACGGTCTTAAGACAGTGAGTCATGGCCATTTGATGATAATGCGACAAAATTTCATTGTAAGTCAACATTTTAACACCGTTCTCATCGGTTTTTCATAATTTTGCACCATCTTACTTGCTGGTCTTTGAAAAACTGAAGTATGCTGGCCACAGAAAGCTATCAGAACGTTAAACATTTATTTAGTGCGAGAATGCCACTCTAAAGGAATCTGTTTCTCAGAATGAGATAACCGAGAAAATAACCAGTTGTGTGACTGATGCCAAACTAAGATTGTAAGATTGGTCACAAACGAGGCTTATCGTAATCAGCGAATGCCACGTCAAAAGCTAAAGTTGGGTGTAATCGCGACTGTCGTGTGATATTGGGAAAGCGAGACAATCTGGAGTCTTACTATTTCTAAGAAGGGTTATATCGATTTTCTCGAAGCTCTAATCACATCAAGTTTGCTTGCCTTACAGTCCTGCACGGACCTCATTCTTAAAGCCTTACCTTAGAGGGAGAATTCGGTTTTCGTTTCGTTTCAGCTCGAGTCTGAGATATTTTCAATTTCATTAACCTGTTTCGCGTTTTGACCTTTTTGAATGTTAACATTAATTCCCTTGCGAATGAAGCTGATATTCAAAAGGTAATAATTGATAAGTGGTAAGAAGTTTAGATAAAAAAAATCTGTTCATGGGTAATAAAATTCTAACTAAGAATGTTCGGGTTATTAAATCAATGGCTGTGTCAAAAAAGCTATGAAAATATTAGAAATTCAATACGAAAATGTTCAGTGGAAAAATTAATTACGAACGATTTGAAATGTTAATCTTGTAGATATGAGGATGACGAAATTTTGCTTATTCTTTAAAATATTTCGATTTATACTTTCATAGAGAAATAACCATACAAACATGATCCTATATTACATATTCACCTTTACTGAAGAGTTATTAACTCCAAATTTTAGCGTCAAGTTATTCAGAGCCAACTTTTTTGTTACATTTTAAGAATTAACTTTGAAGTCTCTTGGATTAGAGCACTTTTGCTCATTCTGCTAAATGAACTGAGCGTTAGATTTATTCATCTAAAAAAATCGACCTTTACTGTTCATCGTGTCTGAATTTTGTTCTCTTTGCGATGCGGAACCAGTTAACGATTCCGTAGGATAATCCGATTTGCTTTAATGAGTACCGAGTCTCCATCTTCCCTTTAATCTACAATTTAAATAAAAGTTATTAAAGAAAGGCTTTATTCTTCAGCATACACTTTCTTCTTACTTTAATAAAGTAATTCAAATAAAATGCAATCCAAGAGAACATTTATGTATTCAATTAAATATTTATTTTCCTTTGTTTGAAGAGAAGAAATAATACAAAGAAATGGCAAGTGCAGTATTGAAAGGATGTGATTTTAATATTTAACTTTTGAATGCAAAGCGTTGCAAATATCCGCATAGAATCCAACTGCGCATGCAAAAATTTAAATTTTTCTTTGAAAGTTCATTTCTTGTTTTTGATTATAACTGAAATGGAAACGATTTATTTTTAATTAAATATGATTCGTGCTAGCTGTGGTCAATTCGCAACAATTATGCAATCAGGAACTATTGTTTAGCAACGGATTCGGAAACCCTCCGCGCTTTTGCGCATGCGCCAGGCGGAGTTATTTTCATCAAAATAGGGGGAAAGTGAAGAGTGGAAGGTTGATGTTTACATTTGACTGAGCGTGATCTAACAAAGAACTCCGGAAATGCGCTCATATGACTCATTGCCTGACACCCATTTTCGGTGTAAAATCGTCCAAATGTGGTAGTCTCGGAATCCGTTGCTGAACAGTAGCTGTTATTTTATTTATTTCGGATCAGAGGCGTAGTGATGGGGGGGGGCAAGGGGGTATAGATACCCCGGGCGCCACTTTTTCGGATTCAAAATAATAGAAAATTGCCTATTAGAGTAAGTTGTTTGCAATGTAAAACTGGATCAACTCTAATTTCTTCCACAACAGTCCATTTATAGTACAGTAATCAATTCTGAAAATTTTCAGTATTAGAATTTTCTTTAATGTTTTGCTCAAACAGCTATCTCGAAATGTGCATTTTGGAATTAGTTTCTATTTTCTACGTCTAACTGAACTGGAAATATTTCCTGTGCATATTTGCAACAACCTTTCGATGTTATAATATCTGATTTATAAATGTTTTTTTTTTATTTTAGCTTTATTTAGATTTATTTAAAGAACGAAGACATATAAAATGTGCAGCTCTAAAACCATAGATAAATACAGAAGAGCAAATTTCTTCAAGATCAGATATGCACTACATATAATTTCAACCCTTAAGATCGTTTTTCTAACTAAACAGAATATTAGTTTAAAAAAAAAAAATTTTGGACCTGAAGTGTTTCTTCTTCCAGCTATTTTGAAAAGGATAACTGCTGTTAGGTGAGGTTTGTTTTTTGTTAATTAATGAGTTTTTGGTATACTCTAATCAAAATCTGCTACTTTTCCATATCTTACATTGTTATAACTTTTAATTTAGATGACTTTTTAATGCGTTTTTTAAATGAGAAAGAAACTTTAAATTTCAAATAAAAAAATTTTTTAAATTAAACACACTGTTGCCGTATGAGTATCATAATATATATGGTTTCATCACCTATCTTTTTCCAGAAACAAAATAATATTTTTAATCTAACTTTTTGGTTAAAGGAGAATTACTAATAATAAAGGAGAATTACTAATAATAAAGGTGAATGTGTGTGTGTGTGTCTGTGAGTGTGTTGGCGCTTTAGAGGTCAGACCGCTGGACCTAGAGCTACGAAATTTGGCACAAACATACTATGAAGGGTGGGAATGTGTGCCGCGGAGCCCTTTTTTGAAATTTTAATTAGAATTTTAATTAATTAAAAATTAAAGGAAATGTTGGCATTTTTCCTTAATAACTTCCAAAAATATTACAGCACAAAAATTATTTTTACACCACCTGAAAGTGCAAAAAATTGCCTTTCCAATGATATCAATTAAGTTGCCGTACAATGTTTTCTCGAGTTTTAATAAATTTTTGAATATATTTTTTGGCATAATTTACAACAATACTCAAACCGTTTTCATTGTTTAAATAAATATTTAATTGCATATTTCTCTTTCATTTTTGTAATTTGAGATAATATCCTAATACCTTTTTGCTTTCATATTTTATTTCATCAAACATTTTGTGAAATTGTAAACCAAGCTCTTCGAGATATTGCTTTGCTTATATTAAGAAATATACCCATTAAGTTGAATAGTTATGGTTGCTATGTTTTCATTCTTTTCTCAGCATGTTTTAATCCAGCTAACATGCCACTGGCATAAAATGTGCTGCGTCATTTTAATGTTGAAATCAAATGCACATTTTACAAGAGGAATAAGAAAATGAAGATAGTGTCGACAACATGGAATTAGAGGTTACATGACATGGTCAGTTATTTGACTCCATTAGGAACATTTATAAAGACAATGAACAGAAGAGGTTCAAGGTCACTAATAGAACATGGGTTAAATATCTACCACAATCTGAACTTTAAAATTACGTTGTTAAGAGAACCATTAATATAAAATAATGCAAGATTCAATTGAAATCATATTCCCGGCAAACAAGCTAGTCGCCGAAGGCAGCTAGTTATATAATAAACAAAGAGTCGATGTCGATATGCTGTGGGTTAACGGAACCGGTTCTGTCGCTGTAATGACTTCAGGTACGGGGGCATGGGGCGGCGTTCTGTGGGTTAACGGAGTGGTTGAACTCAAAGGTTCTTCACCTCCAGACATTGCTATTGCTGGAGAAAAAGTGGCACTGCAAATACAGTTACTCAACAAAAACTTGGAAGTGCCGTATTAATTTGTTAAGTCATAATATTCCACTGTTGCTTAATACGTAATGAAAAAATAATAGTAAAAGAAGAAAGGACAGAGGAGAATTTGCATGTATTTAGTTGAATTTTATATGATTAAATATCGGCAATTTGGTTTTCTCAGGAATTATGTCAGTGTGGTGGGGCAGTAAGTCTTGGGAAGGTTAGTCATTGATCAATCTTCTGGGTTTTCTAACATTCTTGTCTATTTTTTCCTCTGACTTTTAATAGCCTTCTCACTTCCAAAACAATACAATGAAATAAAAAGCCATCTCATTTATATGGATAAAAAGTAGACCGAAAAATTCTTTTTTTTTCTCAAATTTTAAAAATATAACTGATGTGCTATTTTATTTTTTAGTGTGTGTCAAATAAAATTTTTACCTCAGCAAATGACTTAAAATTTCGTAAAATGCATTTCCTTCAGATTAATGCAATATGAACTCTACCACATAAGGTTGGTAAAATTTGGATAAATTAAAAAAAAACCTTGAATATATATCGTCCTTTTTAATAATTATTTACAGCACAAAAAGTAAAAAAGTAATATTAGAAATTGCATTTAATTTGCAAACATAATAATAAAAATCCTTTTTATTCTGAGCTATCTAAAATTTCATAGTAGTCAGAAAAGTAACTTTGTCAGTAAAAAAACTATGCAAAGACATTTATTTCAAAAAAACTATGTTGATCTAAATAACTATTTAGCTTAACATGTATTTATAAACTTTTTTTTCGAGATTCGGAAATTGGTGATTTGTTTAGGCTTTGTTTAAAAGTTTCAGGTTTACTGACAATAGCTTTAACTCAAAACTTATTTTTTCCGAGTTGTGACAGCATTTTTTTTGGGGGGGAGGGGGGATGTGATTTATCCGCAATCTGGGATTTGTGGGAATCACAAAACTTCACTTATTTTTTTAATATAGAGTTCTACATCCCTGAGAACTATACACTCAATGTGAGAGAAATGGAATTCTCAAAATTTCACTTCCATTTTAAAAATAGATTTTTACATTCATAAAAAAATACTAAAATTTTTACGTTTTGACGGGTTTTTTTATGACTCTAAACTACTCGAATCATTTGTCAGTGAAGCCGTTAAAACTGTTACCTTCTTACGTTTCCGGGATTCAAATCCGCTCAAGGGTGTCACTTGTATTTTTCTTTCGAGTTAAACTTCTTTCGAGTTCTTTTTGCGTGACAGGCAAGAAATTTTTACGTCGATAACTTTTTCACACGTTCCTTACGACTGAATGATCACGCAATTCGAAGATTAATTTCTAATCTCAACTCTACGCCTATGTCGCATAGGCGCAAAATTGGATCAAGATTTCAAAATAGCTTTGCTTTGTTACTAATTTAAGTAATACATATCGGTGATTACAGAGTAAAATGCTGCTTTGACGTACCACTTGAAATCATATGACTCTTGACAAAAGCTTTTTTTCCCCAATACATTTATATTATATAATTGAAGTATTTTAGCTTCTTAATTAATAATCTCTCAGGGTAAGAAAACTAACCTGTTGAATAATTTTTACAAATTCCGAATCTCAGATAGAAGAATTTGCTTGCCCCCCCCACACACATACACTATGTAGGTATATATAAATTCTGTTATGAACTATAATTCAAATGTAAGAGTTTAATGCTTAATTTAAGTTCCTGTAAACGGCCATAATCAATTAAAAATAATTTAAGGCGACATTTTACATTAACTTTTATTCTTTAAAACTTACCCGTGAATGTCCCCTTAAAAAACTTTCGGCAAGGCTCACTCCTTTTCTGATCAAAACAGTGCTCAACCAAGCGATTTTTTTTCTTCTAATTTTCATGACCGTGAACTTAAAATTATTTCATTTAAAAAAGAACTGGTGAGAACTGAATGGTGAGAACTTTTTTGTCCGAGAGAAAAAGATTGTGGGTGCTTTTCTTAACTAGAGCATCATTTGCAAACTGACTGAATTTATTCTGCAATGAAAGTTTTTGGTTGTTTTGTTCCTTAACAGTTACGTACTACTTGCTTGGATGTTTTCACATTTTTCTGATTTTCCACTATGTATAAGCATGTAAACAAGCTTCACTAAGAAGTTCTGCAGGAATTTAACCAAAGTTCCTGTTTTCAAAGGGATTCAAGCAAAATTCTTGACCCCAGCGTTATACATCCTTGTTCTTTTTCCCGTACCTTAAGTTTCCACTAGAAACTTAATGCATGGACATTATAATTTTTTTTAAATTTCATCGAGACTTCCACGAATTTCTCGCTTTTATTTTGTTAACTTTTCTAGTTATCATTTAATCCCCCCTCTCCTTTTGGTCAGTATTTAATATCTTGTACTTTTCTTATTTTTTGTGTAGATACTTTGCATTTAGAATTTGGTATTCTGTTTTTTATACATTCTTTTGTACCTCTCATTGCATATAGTTTGTATTTGTCTTGTAGCCGAGAACTGCCGCTAGACTCTATGCAAAGTCCAATGCGGCCATGAATTTTGAATTTTTTTTTTTTTTTTTGATTTAAGGTCATTTTTCTCATGCCTCCCGGGACGATCACGGCTTGCTTTTCTACCTACTATCCTGATAGAGAATCTTTATGATTTTAGCTTGAGAGGCCCACAGTGGGGATAAAGTAGCATTCCTTTTAGATTTAGATGCCCAAATGGCGATGCTGTAAAGTGTAGAAGAAAAAATATAACAAGTAAAAATGAAGAAAAAAAAATTTTAATTAATTTTTTTTATCTCTCTGGAATTCAGCTTCTCTTCTCCCATTTTTAACCTTCTACGGCTTTTTAACCGAAGGCTACCAGTTTTGTTTACAAGTTTCACCCTGTTGACAAAGCTGGTACAACACAGCCCTCGCTCTGAAATGTCCAGCTTGTATTTTCTAAGAGCAGAGAATACAGGTGTTAATTCATACACGAGGCTTGTCATTTTCCTTCCAAATGGTTTCCTGTTTATAAATTCAGCGCATAAAGAGTTTCCTACAGAAAACAAAAGCTTCGACCTACACCGACAAAGGCTGACGTCCTTCCAGCAGTTTACGATGGCACCCAGTGGAAAGGACTCCCGAACAAGCGATTGTTGTGGGTCAACAGCTCATCTGAAGCGCTCGGAATGTTTCCGCTCAACCAAGCACCCAATAAGCATGAAAATTTTTCATGTCTTGTTTTTCATGGACTGCCTTGCTCGAGCAGTCTTGTTTCCTGGCGTATAATAGCTGCTACACATTTGTATCTTTTGGATTTACAAGACAAAACAGATGATGAGCTCGAACCGTAGAATGAGTAAAGCAAGATGGTTGTGCGGAAAAATCAATGCCATTGTTAAATAAAAATAAATCAAATTAGTTAATCTTTGTCAATTTTATATGTTTTTTTGTGAAATACTCTAGAACTGTTTGGGTGTTTTATTTAATTGCTTACAGAAACAAAATCTAGAGCAGGGCTTCTTGAAATCTTTCTACTCGTGATCTTTTTCAGTTGGAGAAAATTTTTGCTAGTCAGAAAAATTCTGCCGTTACCCCTAAGTTGGAATATAAATAAGAAAACGAAGCATTAAATACCCATAACTAATAGAAATTTTAATCAAAAACATTTTATTTAGAAAATTATAATGATTTTTTTTTAAATCAACGTTTTGTTCTTACGTAGCTTTGTTGAGATATGTTGAAGAACATAAAAGAGTTTAGCTTAAAAAGAATCAATAAGAAAAAATATAAAAATTTTAAAAGTAATCAAAATTTTAACTTAAAACTATAACAAAATTTTTTTTTATCTATACACAATAATATTTAAAGAGTAAAATTCAGGAAAAAATAAATTGAAGACAATGTTTAAGAAGCGCGCAATTGCAGCAGCAAAACAAAAAACAGAGAACAAAGGAAATCAAGAATCATACAAAGATAACCAAAAATAAATAAAGAAAGAAAGAAATAAAAATAAACTCAAAGTTAATCGAATACAACCAAAAACAAAACTAGGAATCCATTCTAGTCTACTTTTTCAAGGGCTAAGAACTATTCGAAATGGATTCAAAATAATATTTAGGAAATTTTTCTGTAAGAAGCTAGCATTACTCCAAACATGGCTTCTCATAGTTATATTAACGACCCGTTTTGAAGCAACACAAGGGCTATTTTGGGACTGACCTCGTAATTATGAACCCCGGTCGGATGACGATGACGACACCTGAGATGGCACCCCCCTCTCCAAATTTCCGCACCACACCACCTGAAGGGCGTTTGACCCAAGTCGTAAGATTTAAAGTGCACCAGGACCACATACATGACGGATCATTAGAGGAGTCGGGTTACGCACCTGGAGCCTTCTAACCACGACGCAGAAGCCTTACACCTAGGCTTTTGCGGCCCTTAAGAATCTGAAAGAAGACAGTGCTGTGAGAGGTTTTGCAGCAGTAGTATTTTTCTTCGGCTCTCAACCCATAGTTTTAAAAGTCCAGGGATATGGACTTGCATTGGGAATAGCATCTGCTGCCTACAGGGTTCTTTCGAATTCATAAAACAAAACAGACAAGCAGCTCTAACAGTAGAAATAATATTACAAAACGAATGCAAATACTGAAAATTAAAAATAAATTAAATTAGTTTGTCCATATAAATTATAAACGCTGTCTTTGTTAAAAACTAGAGATAAATTTGATTCTTCAAACACTTTTATTTATTATGACTTGTTTCATGTTTGTGAAAATGGAATTTTGTAACCGATTTTTCATTCACTTACTCAGACACTAGAGCTTTGAAATTTTGTACGCTCGTGTGTTCTCGATGAAAATACATTATTTTAATATTTTCAGAACTTAATTATCAGTCATTCGATTAAGTTTAATTAAATTTTGATTCAACACATGTGGAGCTATCTGAAAAAAAATATATTTTAAGATTCCATACTGTTTATAATTATGAATAACAAATTAATGACTAAAAAGTAGAATATAATTAAAACAGATAAATTTCCTTTTTTTAGTACACTAATAAAAATTGTTTTTAAAACTATTTTCATTAAATTTATTAGAATGGATAATTGTTGAGAGAGCAAGAGTGTTTAATTTTATTGCGATGGGCGCAGAGCTTCTTTACGACCATGAATATATCGCAAGGAATAATATTAGGGTTGCTTAAATTTTGCAATCCACTCCTTTTAGACTTATCCACATTTAGAAGTAAAATCTGTTGAAAAAATTACAATGAATGCAAAAAATAAAAAAAAAAAAACATTATTATTGAATTCAAATTTAGGTACGATAATTTTTAAACTAATGTTTTAATTTATCGTTAATTATTTCTTCTTTTTCCTTTATTATTCATTTTCAAATTTCATCCCGCGACACCTTTTTCCTCAGTCAAAAAAAACCCCTTAAAACTATTCCGTCTCGCGGAATAGGGAATTGTTATTCCCTATCTATCGGTGCTACCATGTGGACAGTTCTCCGCTTAGTTAAATGCCTATTGAGAAAAAGAAGTTTTGAGATCACATTACAAATGCGCGTGCTCGAGTAGAAGCAATCGGTACAAAAGGATTTTATAATTCCCGAAGGGGGAAAAACTTCCTGAGAAGACAGCGGATAGGATAATCCCTGTGAAGTAACCTTGGTTTTTTTCCAGCTTTTCGGCTCAGCTGAAAGCGTCAAAAGTTAGTTTTATTGATGGATTCGGATATTGCATGCAAAACTAAATAAATAAATGATTAAATTTATGCACTGAAAAAAGATAGGGGTGCTGCAGTTCCGCAGTCCTTATACACGAGCCGCCCTGATTATGACGTTGCGTGAATTGACTCCATTATGATATTCAACAACTTCTCAAAACATTTGTTTTTATTTACTGTTGATAAACAAAGTACACATTATCTTTATATAATTTTTTTCATTATAGTATCTTCTTAATGATTGTTCCGATTTTTTTTGTTCGTAATAAATTTTCAATAATTTCGTAAAGAGAAAGCTTTTGAATAAATAATAAAACAATAAAGAAGCGATTATTGATAGTTATTTTTAGAAATTCTGCACTCACTTTGGCCTTTTGTATTTGTTTTTCTTAAATTTATATCTACAGAATGTCAAGAAAAAGATAAGAAATTCAATGTAAGCGTTCATTTAAGTCTTTAATAATTTCGTTTCATTTTTCTAAAGAAAATAAAACCGAAAAGCTAAAATAGAATAAACCTTCTAATACCAAATAATGAATATATTGTTTTCTTCTGTAAAGATATATTCGCTTTAAAAGTTAGAATTTCATTAATCATAAGTTGTTCACTTGACAACTGAAGTTGGCAGCATGAGGGAAGCTTCGAGCGACCGCACCACCAATGAATAACACAACGCGTGTTCCTATGCGTCTTACAGCTATGGAAATAACTCCGGGAAATTTAACAACTTTCATTTTCAATATAGAGTTATATTAAACAGAATATCGATTACACAGTGTTTAAACTCTAACTCTGTTCGAACATATCAATTGCTTTTGAATATATTATGATCATATTCGGAACTATTTAACTAGACGCAATTACGCACCGTGTAGCCCTCCTTCGCAGTTGTGAATCGTTCCTTTGAACAATTCTTGTAAAATGGATAAATTCTTGTAAATATCCGTGTCAGAAACGGCTTTTCGTTTTCCATCTGCATTACATTTCCCATTCCACCACACATTCTGTAACGAAAATTATAACTTTTCCCATGTTCTTTTACCCCTAAACTTATGACCTTCTTTCCTGGCACATCTAAATATGATTTTGGTTTTTCTTAGATGTCATTAAGGAGAAATGGAATACGATTTGGGGTCATTCATTTAATATCTATGGTGTTACTTTTTAGCCTCTTTCTGTAATTTAATTTTGGCTAAAGAGCAAACATTTAGGTTTTTTCAAGAGAAAAAAGTTGAAGATTCACCATTTAATACAAAATTATTACGAACTACTGAGTATTTGGCATGTCCGATAATAACTAGTTCAACTGAAAATTTTATGTCACGTACGATAGAAACCAACTATTAGAAAAGGTCTTGCTTCAAACCATTGTCTGAGGAATTCTTTGCCAAATTTTAATCTGTTACAAAGGGTCCCTCGACCTATATGCTCAAGTTCATAAGTGCACTTCCTTTGTTCAGAGTCATTTTGATGTGGTTCCTTTAAGCATTAGGATAAAAAGAGATTCCTTTAAAGAAAGAAAGGAAGAAAAAAGAAGGAAATAACATGGAGCACATATTCAGATGATTCGATAACAAATGAAACTTCTTTGCACCTCATTTTAGTTGAAGAATTTTCATTGATGCGTGTCAATTTCGGTTAGACAATGCTATGTTAGTAACAATTTGAACCTGTGAAACTCGATGTATTTTCAGAATACATTTGTTGGAGTGTTCAAAATTAAGCTTTAGACCAGAAATAATGGCCCGAACTTGAGAAAAGTTAGAGATAAAAGTTTTCTAATAATTTCATTTCTGTCACAATTAACTCCAAAAATATATTGTAATGCTTTTAGATGCTTTATATTCTCCTATTTAGAAATATCTTATATATTTTAAAGAAAAATAATGTAAATGTCAAGAGAATTCAGAGCGAAAAATTTAGGTTTGAAAACACACGCGATCTATTGGTGCGGATTTCTCCCAATTTTGAATTGTGATCAGATAATAAGAAAGACACTTGATCCGTATCTACTCTCCAAAGTTCCTCGTCATTACAATCTGAGAATGTATCAGCTTTTCCAGATTTAATGTCCAATAATCCATAACGAATCCTATGCAGAATCGAAAGACGAACTCATGATCTTCTTATTACACTGCTGAGACTGCCACCGTCGCCAACAACGAGTGAAAAACAATGACAAATTAATTTTAAAGTAAACCAACAGAATAATACATCGTACTGAATAATGCATCATATACAAACAGAAATTCAAGCATGAGAGTATGACTTTATGAGCAAGGGTGGCGCCAGTGGGGTATCCGGGGGGTGGGAAGGGCTCCCTCTCGGCCCTCGTCGGGGCAAATTTGTGTACCCCGTTCACGCAACGGGCTATTCAACTAGTAGATAAATAAAGATCTAGCGAAAATTTGAGAGGGTCATCATTACGCCCCTCTTCTTGAGCAGCAGGTCATGCCCCCTCCCCCTGTCGGGGAAACTCTGCAGCCCTGTCGGGCGGACTCTAACGCCACTCCTTCTTGATACTATAATAACTGCGGACAAAGAAATAATTTTGCAGCATTGTGTTTTACATTTTGAAAACGTCTTAAAAACTAAAAATTATATTCTTAGCTTTACATTTGCAATGAAAAAATTTTATTGCTTTTGTGTATGGTTACAAAAAAAATTAATGTGTATAATTTTTATGCAGTTCATTCGCATTTATTAGTCAAGGAATATTATTAAAATGGGAAAAAATAAAAAGAACACAGAATTTTTCAAAATTTTCTAATAAAAAGAACAAATTGATGAATGAAAACCATTTAAAATTTCTGAAAAACTAAATGAAAACACAAAAATAAGAACAATTCTTATTATTTCAATGATTGATTTTTTTTTGTTTGAAACTTCTTTTTTAAAACTGCCTAAATATGTAATTTTTCAGAAATTGAAACATTATCTTTATAAGTGAAAAATGGAACAGTTTTAACTACTAGAGTGCGAATAATTAAGATTGTAAAAATTATTAGTAATATGAAACATATTTTGCTCTAAGGTAGATTTCGAAGAACTCTGAGCAACTGCTTAAGTCGAAACGAAATGGCGAATAAGACAAATCTTTAGTTGCGGGTCCGTTTTAGTTTAATCTCTTAGTCAATAGATGGCGCCAGTAATTAAAGTTTATGGAGTGCTAAATTGTTCCGAGAATATTAGATTTGCCAAAGCAGGGGCTTTTCGAAAGGTCTGTCGCGACCCCAAAACGGCTCATGCAAAACAATTATATACACCAAAATTTCTTTTAAATGAGTATTGAGCCAAATTCTACTATTCTGTTGTCAAAAATGATTAAATTATTTGAATAAACACTTCATTAAAGCATTAAGTTTATAGTTATTTATCAGTCTTAATTTCCTTTTATTTATTTTTGTATGTCTGTATTTGAGATAACGAAAGAAGCTTTTCCATGAAAACGGGATCGCGAAGATTTTTTTACGCCTAAAGAGCGCTAATTTAATAACCTTAAAATAGGGGGAACAGTTTATCCGGGAGAATCTTTACTGATAATGTTCTCTACTTCGGCATTTTTTAAAAAATTAATTCTATTATTATTTTGTCCTTTAATTTTTACATTTTAATGGGAAATTACGTTTCGATTTATATATTTTTATAGATCGATCTATAAGTGAAATAAAGCGTTTGAAATGAAAAAGGTAGTTTTTTATTCACTTAAGATTATTAATAGAAGTCATAATTATAGCTAAGAAATGTAAAAATTCCAGTGATTGTCGTTATCCTCTCCAAAGAAGCAATTCAAAGACATTTTGTTTCAATGTGTGACTAACAAACTAAGAAACAATATTTAGGCCCAATCTCTTGTCGTAAGGAAATGCGCTAGAGAGAAACCCAAGGAAATATGTTTTGCTTTATCAAGCAATTGCTCAATGTGCTTATAACTCTTGATTACCTTAATCAATGGCGGATTTCGACAATATGAGGACACAGAATAAAAATTGGTTTGAGACACCTTCCCTTAACGTCATAAATTCACCGTCTGCTTAGCACTATAATGTACGTCGAATAGATTTTGGGCCCCCCCCCCCCCGGGTCTCGCGGCATGGGCGAGCACCTCTATCACCTGTGCGAAAAATCGCCACTGACCCTAATAGTATATATATGGAATGAGTTATTCTTCAGCTAACGCAACAGTTGAATCTTATTCCTGATCCATTCATAAGTTGATGTTCTTAATCCGTTCAAACAAAGATAATTTCATCCGGTTCTCAGAGTCGGGACTGTAAATCATTTAATAATTTCGGAAACTCATGACTCTGTCACTCCTCTATGAATTAAATACTGTGATATTTTACGTCTATCCAGTGGCGAATCCAGGATTCGGGTCGGGGCTGAGGTCATAAAAATTTTGTATTGCAGTGACGAATGTCAAATCTCATGGCTTATATAAACCAAAACACTTTAACCTCACAGGCTTTCCTCTCCTGACAATAAGAATAATAAAGAACACTACAATACTTTCGATAATTTAATAAAAAATACAATGAAATAGCTGGCCAAAAAATGTTTTCGAGCGCGCCAACGCTACAAGTGGAATGACTAGAAAAGTAGGAAAATTTTCGAGCCTGTCAAGTCAGAAAGCACTGTTGTCACGACTTTATTACTATTCTCTTAATATGAAAATTAAGATCAACCAGTTGTAGTGATTTTAAATTAAAATCAAAATTTTGGTTGAGCTCACCAGAGGGGGAGGCTGCACGGCCCGATAATGGCCTCCCTGGGTCCTCACTGCTTCTATCTCTTTCAGTTTTGGTTCAAGAAGGATGGCATAGCTTTTTTGCGTGATGAAACCTGTTGTCTTATATATATTTGTAAAGAAATAACAATAAAATTTTGGACTCTTCCTTCACAGAGTATATCTCTCATATATTTATGCCATTAGCATTTTAAAAGACTCGAAAAATAAACTGATTGGATTATTAAGCCGCGATGGCCTATTGGTAGATTCTTACTTTCAAGACTGGATGTTTTCTTATACAGTTAGTTATTCAGATAAAGATAGATCCAGTGACGGAACTGTAACTTGTGCTGCCCGGGACGAAATTGCAACATGACGCCCTTCTCTTACAAGAGGCAAAGGGCACATAAACCTCAAATTTAAAAAAATAAACCTTAAAAAAATAAACATTTTATTAGTAATGTAATTCGTCATTTGACGCGATCGATTTCTGCAGATAGGTTGCGAAATCGCGCGGCCTCCACCAGCCTTTCGGTCACATATCGGCAATGTTCCGACAAAAGGCGAAAAATAGAAGTTAACTTCTTTAGTCATTTTTTAAAACAATGATTGAGCTAATGCTGCTCTTCTTAGTTATAAAATTGATTTTCTTCATATCTGATTTTGCCGTTCCTTTCGAAGTTCCGCCCGGGTCGGACCGTCCCACAGTGATCGATTTTATAAAGCTAGCTGAATAATAATAATAAAAAAACTACTATTGTTATTTCATAGTACCAATTCCTTTATTGGCGGCAGAAATACCAATAAAGCAATAAACCATCTCTAATTTAAACGATTAGTTCCTGGAATTTTGCCTGTAATGGGCAAAAGTTTGGATATTGCGCCAGTACATTTTATGATCTTCTAGAAGGGGGATAAGTGATGTGTTATTTGTTGTTTGACTTATTTTAAAATAATATTTGTGTTTATATAGTCATTGTGTTATCCAAGGATTATATCTAGGGTTCATATATAAAATGCGTGTGTTAAATATATTTTCAATATATGAAAAATATATGGATTTTATACCATTTCACTAAATGTTATTTGGAAAGCAAAAAAATTTCTTCACAAGTCTTCGCCTTCTAAGTTATATTTTTATATACTAGATGTATTAAAAAAAAAAAAATGTACTGAAGATTATACCCGGATCTGTCCGGGAACCTGGCATTTTTTAGGAACTTTGTTTCCACACATATTTTGCTTTTTGATGACAATTATATATATATATATATGTGTCATTTTTAATTAATAGATTTTTCCTCTTTTTCTGGTAGACGATTTTATTAAGCAATCTCTACATACACTATATGCCCAAAAGTATCCGGACACTTGCAGATTTTCACATTTTTTAGAATTTCTCCAGAATGGTTTAACCGACTGCCTTTAAACTTCGGACATGTAAAGAATAGACAATAACTCACATTGTACATTGAAGATTCGGTCGTGAAGGCAATTAGGGGGCCGTCTACAAACTGATGAAGACAAAAACGTTTTTGGCCCACCCCGCTTCACAGAATACTGATAACAAGATGAAACTTTCAGAAATGGTAATGTTTAATGTGCATAATATTTACAAGAATTTTTGTAAGCTCAGCGCAAATATTTGGGAAGATATAAAGGTTTTCTTAAAAAATCTCAAATTTTCCCACCTGGTTTTTGCTTATAACATGCAGAGTTTTCTGTTATATTATACGAAACTTACAGAAAAGATGACAATATGTTAGAGAAGCATTTGTGTAAAACTTTGGAAAAGAATTGTTGAATATTACAGGAATTATGAGCAATTTTAGTAAAAACTGTTTTATTGCGCATGCGCGAAACATAGTGTAATTTTTCTTTCACAACTTTAAAGCCAGATATATAGGGCAACTTATATAAAAAAAATTCAGTTCAATATCATTAGTATTCAGAAAGATATCGGCATTACAACAAGCAGAATTTTAGCTCCTGTCGAAGAGAAGCTAAAAGATGAGGGGTTGTACACAAATTGATATTTTTTAAACCTACATTTTTAAACAGTTATATTGAATTGTATAGCGGTTAGAATTTGCTGCATACCCATGAACACTTATCAATTACGTGCATAACTTAAATTCCAGCTAATTAGGCACTATAAATAACAAACATTTTATTACTTTAATTATATTATTTAAATGATTATTAACAAGTTGCATATTACAATTTTACGGCCAAACGATATTTTTAAATATATTTATTTTATGGCGAAACGATTTTTTATCTAATTAATTTCTTTTCTTAAAATATTTTAATAATTCTACATATATATATTTTTTTATTCGTTACGAATATTAGATGTGTTCATGGGTATTCAGCAAATTCTAACCACTATACAATTCAATATAACTATTTAAAGATATAAGTTTAAAAAATATCAATTTGTGTACAACCCCTCATCTTTTAGCTTCTCCTGGACAGGAGCTAAAATTCTACTCGTTGTAATGCCGATATCTTTCTGAATACTAATGATATTGAACTGAATTTTTTTATATAAATTGCCCTATATATCTGGTTTTAAAGCTGTGAAAGAAAAATTACACTATGTTTCGCGCATGCGCAATAAAACAGTTTTTACTAAAATTGCTCATAATTCCTGTAATATTCAACAATTCTTTTCCAAAGTTTTACACAAATGCTTCTCTAACATATTGTCATCTTTTCTGTAAGTTTCGTATAATATAACAGAAAACTCTGCATGTTATAAGCAAAAAACAGGTGGGAAAATTTGAGATTTCTTAAGAAAACCTTTATATCTTCCCAAATATTTGCGCTGAGTTTACAAAAATTCCTGTAAATATTATGCACATTAAACATTACCATTTCTGAAAGTTTCATCTTGTTATCAGTATTCTATGAAGCGGGGTGGGCCAAAAACGTTTCCGTCTTCATCAGTTTGTAGACGGCCTCCTAATTGCCCTCAGGACCGAATCTTCAATGTACAATGTGAGTTATTGTCTATTCTTTACATGTCCGAAGTTTAAAGGCAGTCGGTTAAACCATTCTGGAGAAATTCTAAAAAATGTGAAAATCTGCAAGTGTCCGGATACTTTTGGACATATAGTGTATATTATACTCTTTGTTTTAATTAAATTGGAATTACCGTTAATTGCAGACAATGATACTTTATTCTTTCTTTAAATTGACCTTTCAATGTATGGCAAATAAAAAATAATTGTTGAAAATAAAACTTATAATGAAGAAATTTTGGTAGAAAAATCTAAGGTAATTTTGGTAATGACTATGGTTGATGGAAAAATTTGTAGTATTCTGACTGAACAATCTAGTCAGAAATGTTACATTTGTTGAGGTTTGCAAAGAGAAATGAATATACTTGAGAAACACAATAATAATAAAAAAAAGCTATATGTGTTTTAAAATTCAGATTTGGATTGTCAGGTCTGCATGTTTGGATAAGGTGTTTCAAGCGTCTCCTTCATTTGTCATATAAACTTGAAGTGAAAAAATGGCAAGCAAGAAAACAAGACAAGGAAAAAGTAGAAAAGCGCAAAAAGTTATTAAAGACAGATTTAGAAAAGAAATGGGTCTTTTGGTAGATATACCAAAACAAAAATTCTGGAACCAATGATGGAAATACCGCCTGCAAATTTTTTGATAATCCGACCTTATCATCCGACATAACGGGATTAGACATTAAACTTTTAAAGCGTTTTTCAATAATTTTACAAGTCATTTCTAGACAGCAAGAAATCGATGAAGACGCATTTGAAAAATATATTTTTAATGCTGCAAAATTGTATGTTCAATTATATAACTGGTATTATATGCCGGCTAGCGTCCATACATTATTAATTCATGGACGACAAATAGTTGAACATGCCATTCTATCGATAGGCCAGCTTTTTGAAGAAGCGCAAGATGCTCGAAATAGATTTTTTAAAAATTTCACACACAGACAGTTCTGATGAAGATCTTAGGTGACTGACGGCATTTTTTTAGTTAGGTTCATGTTTACTGTCAATGTAACGACCATATTAAATCTTATACGCGTGTTTCACTAACCATAGAATTTTTGTCCAGCTAGATTTATTAAATCGATCACTGTTCGTCCCCCTTTTGCTACGCCATAGGATAGATCACGATTCTTTGCGGAAAATATATGCAATTCAAAGTACAGTTTTAGATCTGCAATCCAGAGCAAAGCAGGGCGAGGGTGTTTACGCAGAAATTATAAGATTCAAAATAGTCCCGCTCACACATGCTAATCTGAATTTCTTTAGTTTAGCTAAAACACATAATATGCAATATCTCGCATTCCGTCGATTAATTTGTATTAAAGAAATATAAAATATATCTTTTTGGATGTGTGCATTTCAACTCTGAAGAATTATTTTTCGCAGCACTGCTTGCTTCTGAACTAATAAACCGCTACTGGATGATTCGCTATTTAGTTATAAATTAATCTGTGTCAATATAACTTTTGCTCTTTGTAGTTAGATCAAGGGATTCTTATCTTGCATGATGCGCATCTCTTTATGACACATAACCGCAAGGTGTATAACTACAGTAACTAAGTGTATCGCAGAAATTACATATTAAAACTCTTGTAACAAACACTGTAATGCACTTTTAGTTATATTTTCTTCGAATTATTTAAAGACAATATACTAATTTACAATTCTTCTTTCCAACAGACATCTCACTATGGACAGCCTTCAAAAAAATGCAGCTCAAAGACATGCTGAGAGCAATGACCCACGAATACCAATAGCGTGGCGTCATCGGGAGATGACTTTCAACAATCCTTGTGCCAGAAGAACTTCTTCCCCATCAGTGACATCATCTTCATCTGACGACCGTGAGGAGGTTCCAATTGTAAGACAGCATTACCGACCGCTTAGTCGCCATAGCAATATCAGCAACATGGAAAGACGAGATGATCGTCTTGACCACTATGCTACCATACGCAATGAGAGATTAGAACATTTCTCGTCATCTCGTAGTGACAGAATGGACTCTTATTCTCACCGTAATACTCCCCCAGTGGAAAATTACTTCCATGGACATTTCCGGAATTCGGCTAATGGATCAACTGGTACTTTGCGATCGACAAGAAGCGTCCCAGCTCTAGCTTTTGCAGCTGCAATGGAAGGTCCAGATCCGTGTCCTATCCATGGAGGAAATCATGGACCAATGCGAAGACATGGTTCATTGTTTGACATACGCTCTCCACCTATAGGAGGGCCACTGAGCTTAGCTGGTCTTGATAAGAAAAACTTTTACGGTTCAAAACATTCCCTCATAAATGGCCATCCACCTCCGCCACATTTCCAGCTTCACCCAGAAATGCCACAGTATTTACCACCACATATGATTAACCCAATGATGAGGCAGCCTCATCACTTAGGAATGCCTGTTATAATGGAGCCTATACCAATGAGAGATCATTTTAACAAATCCATGGCATTTCATCGCAACGGAGCCAATGGGTATCCTACAAAGGAACCGATAGATCCTTACAGCGTGGAACAAGTTTGCTGCAAGGGACATTTGATAGTTTTATGGATAATTTTAGGTGTCGTTACAGTTGGTGTTATTCTTGGAATTATAATGGGTGTGACAATAACTTAATTGTTTTCTGACTTATGGAAATTCTGCTTCTCAAAAAGTCGTCAGACTTATGAAAAGATTTCATATAAAAAATAAGGCTGAATCACTACAAATATAAAATCAATGCTGAAAGGCACTGATTGCTGTTCATTTGGAATTCAGATCAAAGATCTTCAGGCTAAAGATCTTCCATGAATTCACTTAATGCTAATACTGAAAGTTTAGTTTCAATATCAACGGTTACTGAACAACGGAAATATTTCCTTCCAGAAAGCATAGGAGCTCCTCTTGATTCAAAGGGAATGGACTGAATGAATTAACAGGCTCCTATATATTTATTCTTATAGATATGAACACTGTTAAATAAAGAATATAATGGGAAAATATTTATAAAATAAATGTTAATACCTTGACATTTACTAACAGGTGGCAAAAACGAGTATCAATGTTTATTTTTTAAAGAAAATATATGGACAAATACGAATTTGATTTTGAACATGGATATCTGTAATTTAAAGTTGTTATATGAGTTGTGGTTATGGTTTTGTGGAATAAATTGTTATATTGCTTCTTGCATATGTACATTATTTTCTTTTAACATCAATTCACTGGTTACTTTCTTTTCATACTAAAAAAATAGGGAGAGAGAGCATCTTACTCTTGCATTTAAAAATTTACAAGCCTTTTATCATATGGAAAAAGAGGCAGTGGTGGTCTGGTGATAAGGATTCTTGCCAGAGGGTTCCAGGTTTGAAGCCTGATATAAGTTCTCATGATGGAGTGGTGTAATAGTTTGGAGAGAGGGAGGTGTCATCTTCCCAATCTGATCATGATTCAAAATTATGAGGTCAGTCCAGAAATAGCCATTAAATTGCTTCAAAATGAGATGTTAATAAAACTAAACTAAACTTGCATGCAAAACCAATAGTTTGTAAGCTGCAATTTCCATTTAATCACCAATTTTTCTGAAATAAAAAACGGTTTGTAGGGTTAGCATTGTTAGGTCATGGGAAATTTTTCAAGACAGGAAAAAAAAAAATCTAAAAAAAAAACAGCCAATAGGTGGCACTGACGTACACAAATCAAAGAAAAGATACGCAAATAACGAACAGAATGCCTCCAAATCGTTTATTACAGCAGTATGTGTTCCACATGACCACCACCATAGGGGATAACACATTGCAGGTGAGTCACAAATCCAGCAATGGCAGAGTGCAGCAGGTCCGGATGTATACATTAGAGTGGATAGAATAATCAGCATAGGGTTCAAAAGTTGTCTTTTAAGTTTACTAGCATACATGCAAAATTTTTTTAACTTTAATTTCTTATGGTGACCCAAGACACTTAAATATTTGGGGGGGAAAAACCTGATTTATATGTAAATTTTGAATTAAAAATGCGTTAAAGAAACGATTTTACAGGGAAAAATGTATAGGAGAGAATGAAAAATTATTTATTTTTTATTATTAAATGAAAAAAATATTTTTGTTTATATATTATTATTCAGGGACCCACAACTACCTTTCCTTCATTTTCATATTTTACAATATAACACAATTTTACTTTATTTCGAAGACAAAGATAAACTACGCCACAATCTCGACTTTTCCTAAACAAAAACATATGGCTACAGGGGAAACTTTGGCAAAAGCGTTCTTTTATTCCTCCCTCCCTTGTTGTTTGAATGAGTCAAAATCATAAGAATGTCAATTTTAACTATTTTTGGGGTGCGTGGGCCCCCAGAAGATATGAGTGAATTCGAATAATAATAAAAAAAACGTGAACTAATATACCCCAAAAGAAACTTTCTTACCCGACGCTAAAAGGAATTTTGAAAATATTTTTTTTATAAATTTCCAAAAAATGTCATTTTTAACTATTTTTGGGGTGCTTGGGGCACTGGAATATATAAATGAATTTCAATAAAAAAAATTATATAAACTAGTATACTTAAGACACAAGTTTCCCACCCCGTGCCAAAAGTAATCGCCCCCCCCCAAACAATTTTTCCTATACTTTTCGATCCACCCTAATATACATGACACCTCTCGACAGATTGAATCTTACAGTTCTGACAGATTGGATGGATGGATCGGATTGATAAACCAGGGATTTCAAATATCCCCATAACCAGAAGTCTGCCAGTGTCAAATCTGGAGACAGAGTAGGCCATGGGAACCTACAACGCCTGCGAATGATTTTGTCTTCCCTGAATGTCTGTATCAGGAATGCCTTGACTGGAGTAGCAGTGCGACTAGTTGCTCCATCTTGCATAAACATGACGGTAGAAACAGCATATCTTTCACGCAAACATGGCACAACTCTCTCGTGCAGAAGCGTTAGATAATGCTAAGCATTCACCGTAGCTGTCTTCCACCCATTTACTGGGCACTGCGTTTCAAAGAAGAAGGGTCATATGATGAACGAACCTGTGAATGCACACCACACTATCAATTTTGGGGAATGCAATGGTTTTTGTGTGTACTCACGTGGATTAGACATCGCCCAGATGCGACAGTTATGGGTATTAAAGTCACCATGAAGCAAAAAATAAGCTGCAAGTCCGCAAGATGTTATCGATTTTGGAGAAAGCCTACCTCGCAAATGCTTCCCTCTGTACGAAATCCGCTGGAAAAGTTCATGGCATGACAGCAATCTGTATGGGTACAGATCAAGGATTCCATGAAGAATACTGAGTACCGAGGATAGTGGCAAGCCCAAGAGTCTGGCAGCTTCATGAGCACTGTTGATCCCTGCAGCTGATTTGGACGCTAACGCTTCCATTTCTGCTGCAACAAGCAGAGGACGTGCCTCCCTTAAACATGGTCATCCGGTTCTTATACAATCCTCCAGTGTTCCAGTTTCCTCAAACCGCTGAACAAGCTTTGAGGCCTGTCGCTGTTAAAGGGCCGTTTCCACTCTTCACTTTCTTCTGAACTAGGAATTTAAGCAGGCAATGGTCGTTGATTCCGGGTTCATGTAAAACAACTTCACCAACAAAGATTTATATCGTTCGCATTCAGCATCCTTGTTCACATACACGCATTACAAAAGGGAACTGGTTGTGGATTAGGAGCGCGAGTTCTTATAACCGTCTCATTTGCATACTTCCACCGAAGTCGCTCACAGCAGCGCCATCTATTGGCTGTTTTTTTTAGTTATTTTCTTTTCTGTCTTAAAAAAATTCCAGTGACCTAGAGATGCCAACCCTGCAAAGCTTTTTTTTTTAATTTTGATTGTTTTTCCAGCTTTTATGAATTTTCAAAGTTTCTACGGACTTTTTGTTTACCCTGTACAATAAAATATAGAACAAAACAATAGAATGAAAATAAAGGTAGGAGAATCTGATGAATAAAAAATATTATCCTAGCTTGCACAATACAGACAAACTAAAGGGAGCCTAAAAATGGTAAAATTTTAATAAGATATATAATTTGTCAGTAAAGTTCATATTTACAACTTTGCTCTCTTCAGCAGTCAAAAGACATTTTCTTCTTTTAAGAAAATAATATTTTTAATTTTTTTAAGTGTTCTAATTTTCAACACTGTAGAAAATATTTCGTCCAGTACAAAGGAATACCAAGAAATACCCCAGTACAGATCTTATTCATTTATGCATAACAGAATAAATTCAAAACTTAACAAACATAAAATAATTTAATTAAAAAAAATACCAGCAAGGCACTGTGAGTTCTGTAAATGATCCTAGATAATCAAAGATAATTTTATAACCAAAAGTGAATTATATAACAAAGAGAAAACGATAAATTAGGCACACAAATGGTACTCATTTCTACTTTCAATATTATGGACATGTAACAAACATAGAACATAATCATAAATATGAAAAAATGGCAATCAATATATTTGTCTTATATGCAATGATAATTATGTTAATAACAAAAAGTGAATTTGTATGAAAGCTATAAATTTCAAAGCATTCTTCGCACAATAATGCAGTGGGAATATTGTCATACATCAATCACACAGCACATATTCCTATAAAATTAAGAACATAAGACTAAACAAAACATGTTTATCACTTTCACTCAAATTTAAAATTCATATTCCGTAGTATGAACTAATATGGTTCTAACACCTTCATTTACAAAGCATATTTTGGATAATTGTTCAGGGAACCCTTGTTTATAAACCACATTTTTAAAACAAAATGTTGGTAAAACATTTAATAGAATCAAAGACAATGTATAGATGTTTGATAAATCCATTTTTCTGGCATTCACCAACTGCTCGGTAACAATGAAATGTTCACTTGTCCCATTGATGATTTCAATGAAGGTAATGAATCACAAAGTAGACTCAATACCACGAACTAAACGGCCTCGTAACTGCCAGACGTACTGTAACATAAAAACAAAAGGCAATTGAATAAATATTAAAATTAATCAATACGGATGAAATAAATTGTTTGGGTAGCATATTTACAGGATATAACAAACAAACAAGAGAAGTATACATTCAGCAGCAAATGTAAACAAGACTACTATCTAAATTTCTTTTGATTATTGATCTAGAAATTAAATATGCTTATCGCCAAACAAATTGCCTCTTTTTAAACAATTTACCTAGTTTAAAGAATAACCTGTAAGAGAAAAAAATATGAACTTGGAGATACAAATAATTAATTTGAAATTTACACTTTTTTCAATTATATTCAGAAATTATGAAAAGAAAAAAAATCTATTCCTTTTCATCATAATAATCTGAAGAATCTGTCACTGATCAAAGATACAAAACAAATATCAAGAAGGATTTTTTTTTCAAATTATGGAAGGAGAAGACAGTCATGCTCACAGATATTATTATGATAAAAATTAATATTATTTTCTTAAAAATAAAAGTGGAAAAAATTTTAAATTAAATTAATTAAAACTTGCATCATTTTTTTAAATAGAAAAGAGGGCGATTTTTAATCTTTTAATTAATTAGAATTTTTCCCACAGAAAATATTAAAAGTTGAAGTATGACGTGCGTCTACAACTAATTAAAAAATATCATAAAGAACAGATAATTTTCAGCGAGATGTACAAAATCTTGGACACAGAGACAAATAGCTTCAGACTGAAATCGAAATATTTTCTCTCCCTTCTCTTTCTGTTGGTGGTTACTTAAAAATGTAACTTTCTGAATGTTTTCCTACCTTTAAGGAAAGAATGATGTCAAATATTAAAATCAAGACATTAGAAATACAAGATTTTGGTGAAAATAATACGATTAGTTCTTTTAATAAGAACACTATGAGCGTCACAAATCAAAGACCTATCTAACATTTCTTAAAAATCGGTATTTAAATTGGAAACATTGCCCTAGTCAAGAATAGTTTTCTGGTTAAAAGATTTTCATGTCCCTAGATTTATGCTATCTCAAGTTTAAATTTTTAAAAAAATAATGTACAGACTAACTAAAAAGTTTACAGATTCAGTATGAAATATTTACACTGGTTGACATGCTAAGGACCATTTTTAAGATTTCGAAAAATTTGGACTTAATAAGAATATAATGGTTCGCAATCAGTTGCTGAGAATCGTGGGACATACTATCGTCGGAACTCACATTTTATAGTGAAGATTCGGTCACGAGGGCAATTGGGGGTTGGGCACCAGAAAGGGATGAAGGCGAAAATGCAGTTTGACCCATCCTGTTTCACAAAAAGCTGATAACGAGATGTAACTTTCATCAATGGATTTATATGCATTTTCGTAATCACAGCACAAATATTCGGGAAGATATAAAGGTTTTCTTAAAAAATCCCAAAATTTTCCACATATTTGCTTATAACATGCAGAGTTTTCCACCAAATCATATGAAACTTATAGAATACTTGACAATATATAAAAGAAGTTTTGTGTTAAAATTTGAATATTACAGGAAATATGAGCATTTGTAGTAAATAATTTTTTACGGCACATGCATGGAATCTAGCGTAATTTTTTTTCCATAACTTCAGAGCCAGACATATAGGGCAATTTATATAAAAATTCCAGTTCAATACCATTAGTATTCAGAAAGATATTGGCATTGCAACTAGGTGAATTTCGGTACACTCTAAGAGAAGCTAAATGATGAGGTGTTTTGCACAAATTGATATTTTTAAAACTTGAATCTTCGAACAGTAATATTGAATTTTATGAAAGTTGAATATCTTGAATACTCATGTATACTTATAAGTTAAATACATAATTTAAATAACAATTCAACGATTACTATTCGAAGATCCAAGTTTAAAAAATATCAATTTGTGCAAGAACCATGATCATTTAGCTTCTCTTATAATGTACCAAAATTCACCAAGTCGCAATGCAGATATCTTTCCAAATAAAAATGGTATTCAACTGGAATTTTTATATAAGTTGCCATATATATCTGACTCTTAAGTCATGAAATTAAAATTACACTATGTTTTGCACTTGTGCAGTAAAAAATTATTTACTAAAAATACTCATATTTCCTGTAATAATCAAATTAATTAATTCAAATTTTATTACAAAGCTTTTTTCATATATTGTCAAATATTCTGTAAGTTTCGCACAATTTGGTTGAAAACTCTGCATGTTCTAAGAGAAAAATTAGGGATTTTTAAAGAAAACCTTTATATCTTCCCGAATATTTGTGCGGTGTTTACAAAAATGCATGTAAATATTATGCGCATCAAACAAAACTATTGATGAAAGTTGCATCTCGTTATCAGCTTTCTGTGAAACAGGATGGGTCAAACTCCATTTTCACCTTCATTCCTTTCTGGTGGGCCCCCTAATTGCCCTTGTGACTGAATCTTCACTGTAAAATGTGAGTTCTGACGATAGTATGTCCCACGATTCTTAGCAACTGATTGCGAATCATTGTATTCTTATTAAGTCCAAATTTTTCAAAATCTTAAAAATGGTCCTTAGCATTTGTCAACCATTGTACAACAATGAAATGTTCTGACTTAAATGTTGGAATACACAAGGAAATTCTCGTTCACTGAATTTTTTGTTATATGTTTTTTGCGATTATTCTTCATGCATCCGTCATTCGTGGTTTACAAAACTTTCAGCGTTTTTTTTCTTTACAAGTTCTCCCATTATTCTGAAATCAGGCAAATGTCAAAAGGATTTGAATTTAAATTTGAGGGTGATTGGCCCAAGAATTTCTGTAAAACATTAAACTTCTTGCATTAATGAATCCATCAGTGCTTGAAGAATACAAGTGCCTCTTTACTGTGGCTCTTTGTTGGAAAGCGAATCAAACACCATTAACATACCAAATTGTTATGTTCTAGAAAATATCAATTATTATTCTGCTTCCTGCAACACAGAAGCAATATAATTATTTTTTGTGAAAAGAGCCACAGACCTCTTTCCATCAGTCTTCTTTCCTTTTAACCAATTGTGTGCATTTCAAATAAAGAAAACTCAGAGATGATTTGTGAATAGCTTCTGAAACATAGTTACAAACTTCCACTTTAACATCAAGAATAATGTCAAATACATATCAGGAACTCCCTTGATGTTAGAATATGATTATACTAAATAATTAATAAAGTAAATAAATACCTTTATATCATCCAGAAACACACCTTTCTTTTTCACAACATCAAGGACTTCTTGAGCCATATTCTCTTGAGTAGTTCCAGTGACATCAATATAGTAACAATCTGCTGAAGCATAATGACAAGATATGGCCTACAAATTAAAATGAATTGCGATGAAAATATTGCCTAGTTGAAAACATTTTCATAGCAGTTTAATATGTTTTTCTTTTAATTTTTCAAGTGATTTTTAAAAAAATACTACCTATTTTGTCATCTGGCTTATAAAAAAAACCTACTTAAGTATAAAACAAAAAAAAAAAAAAAAAACACCATGCAAACAAAAAAACATGCCTATGATTAAAAATATTTTCCATAGTAATCTAGTACTACTTTTAAATTTTATCACTGGGTAAAATTTGAAAATATAAGAATGTTACTGGATCGAATTTTTAAAAGGTGTGTAAAGTTTGATATACATTATTTGATTACATGTCTATATTTTTATTTATTATTGACAGTTTTTAAGTTAAAATTGCCTTTTTTTTCACTCAAGTATTGCTTCCTATTTACTTCAGAAAGAATCTAGAATATCTTATGTAAATGATTTTTTAAATGCATCGTTATTTGAGTAAATTCAAACCCTTAACTAGATTAGTAATTTGATCCAGAACACCCTGCCAGTACAGCTGAAAGACCGACCACCCTGACAGCAAATCGGGCAGTGTGGCACTTCATAATAGCCACCATTACGAGCGGCTCATACAACGACCCGCCTTTTAAAGTGGTATGACGCGTCTTAAGAGATGGGAGTAAGATCCCTAAGAGCTAGGCATATTATATCCCACCAGTAAAAAAATCCTTAAAATTACTAGATTAGTACATAATTAATTACAAATATATTGCAATTAATTTAAATTTAATGCGATAGATGCAAGAAAATAATCAATACAGACCACAATTTTAATACCCCAGATAGCAGTATGTATGCAATTGATGGGAAAATCCATTATTTGAAAAGTAAATGGAAAAAATGTACCAAGATAATAAAAATGAATCGTTTTTATACTAAATAAATTACAGAGAACAATATAAAGTTATCGATGGCGTAAGTAAAAATGACATCTCAAATAATCAGAAATAGAAGAGTTAAGAGCATAAAGTAATTGCATTTCAGTATTATCTGCATACCAATAAATTATTTCAGTTACAATTAATCACTAGTTTTTTTTAAAGATAAATTTAATTGCAAACAAGATCTTTTTTATAGCCTCATATATATTAACACTTATTTATGATTATACATTAATTCCTGTAGTGGTAAAAGTGAATGATTAAAAAAGAAAGGCATTTATAAAGTAAGTTTCCAAGGGAAAGACCTTTTTAAAAAGAAGGTATAAAATACAAGAATAATAACTCTTTAGCTTTTAAATTATATAATTTACGTACTTTTCTGAAGCCATCTGTTCTGTTTGCTCCAGATCCATGAATAAGAAGTGGATGAAAAAATACGGTATCTCCAGGTTCCATTTCCAAATGTACTCTTTTGGCCATTTCATTTTCTTTCAGATCCAAAATACCATGATACATTTTGTTTACTCCACTCTAAAATTACAAAGTGAATTTCAAATGGAACTTGTTAAGTTTTATTTTCTATATTCTACCTCATAAAATTAAACTCAAAGCTGAAAAATTTGATAAGCCAGAAAATAAATTTCAGGGATGACTAATGTGACCATACGTCCTGTTTTGAATGGGACCATACCGTTTATAGGTAGCCTCTCCCATTGTCTCCAAGCATAGCCTTGGGATGCTGAAATGTCTCATTTTCAGAGTGAGAGTAACCCACTGGTGTAGCGACTGGGAAGCAAGAGGTTGCTCCAGGCACCAGTATTAGGGGCGCCAAGGAGATAAAACATTAAAGCATTTTAAGTCACTTCTTTAAGCCAAATATGCTGAGGAATTGAAAAAATAGTAACATGCCCTGGGCACCCATTTACACTAGTTAGGCCACTCATTACGACTTGGGGCAGGAGATCAGATTATGCCACCAGTGCTACTTAACCTCCCTAGGCCAATGGAGGAACCACAGTGACTATTTCTAAAAAAGTTGCAAAAAATCAAAAAGTTCAATGGTAGGTTGATCTATTACAGTCCATTAGCTTCATTTTTACGTGTTCATTTATTAACCAGTAATAATAATATTAACCAGTTACCCTCCAGTAATCAAGCATAAGTAGGAGATGCTTATATTGTGCATCGTATTACATACTTATATCGTTCTTTTATAAATTTAAGTGCAATCTTTACTTATATAAACTTTAAGTATGAAGCTACTAAATACATAAATAAAAGTTGCATTTATTTTTGTAAAACAACATTATAAATACATAATACTATGCACGATATAAGTACCTCATATATACGTGAGACTGCTGGAGGGTTAATAAATAAAAGCTATTAAGAAATATGAATTTCTTGCTCATTACTAAAAATACTTTTCCTATTTTTTATATTTTCTACAAAAAAATTCTATACTATTACCTAAAAATTAGATGTCCCATTTTGAGGGGAAAAAAGAAATGGTCACATTAGGAATGACTCACTTGAAAAGCAACAGCTTACATTCTCATTCAAGAAGACTCTTCACAAATTAGCTAACAGTTTTAAAAAGTTTTTTTAAGCACCTCTAACTTTACAAGGAATTTGGCATCTAGCAGCTTAAATATATTTATAGCAAATATATTTTTTAATCATTTCATGGCGAAACTTTTATCATTTTGTGAAAAGCCTCCTAACTATTTTAAATGTCAAATAAGTGAAAGACAAACTTAAAAAGAAATTTGGGATCCAAACTAATTGGGACTGACCTCTGTTTGGATTCTGGAAAATTTGGATCATCCAGGAAAAATACTCTCGATATAACACATGCAGTATAGTATTGACTTTGAGTGCTCTGTGAAAGAGCTAGCGGCAATTTGCATGGTACAGTGTAGCCAAATGCAAACAAGTTGAGGGTAGAAACTTTGAGCTGGAGTGGTTCATGGTTACTATGACAATGGACGGTAAAAATAGTCTACTGGGTTAAAAGCAATGGGGTTGGCTTTACCTGTTGTCTACCCCCCCCCCCCCGAGTCGAGTCAGTGTTAACTTCATTGATGTTGTATGTGTTTCCCTATTGAAGCCTGTCATTGTCATGCTGTGTCAAAGTGTGTGTCATGTGAATGTATTAATTCTTGTTGAAGTACAGTATCACTGTTTCCACACAACATTATTTTCATGGTAAAGAATCAAGATCAAGATAATCCCGAGGAAAGTGAAGAAGAAGACGTCTCGACAGATCTTGTATCACATGCTTGAACTACCACTACATTATCTGTGTATTATTATCTGTTTATGGAAAGCAAAATAAAATTTTGTTCAAAACATGCAATGATCGAAAATAATTTGAAAAATATGAAATTTCAAAAAGGAACAACAAACTGAATGCTTCAAAAATTCGTAGTTAATGCTTATCCATTCATAATTTGAACATGGGCCAGTTTTAATCAACTGAATTCTCTGATAACGACAGAAAATGCTGTCATGAACATCATAAGAAGGAAATTCGAAGTATTTTTTAACTTCCGGATGACCATGTCAAAATTTGAAACACGAAAGGCCATGTGGGGTCATTCAGTGACCACACTGTTAAAAAACATGCATTTATTTACCATATCAAATAAAACCCAAAACTTAGCTTTTAAAATCATCTAATAATATAAATAAGAATTGCAACCATAGAAAAAAAATTAAAAAATGCAATATAGTTGTAACACATTACTTCAAAAATAAAATGATGATTAATTCACATTAGGATTAGGAATTCGAATACAAAATGTTCAATTGAACTTAAATAATCATTTTGATTATTGCAATCATGACATATTGTTGTTATGATATTGTCATGATTTTTGTAGTTTTTTTGTCAAGTGTTCTAGGGCACACAACGCACCGACTACGCTTGGCAGAAGGTAATGCAATTTTTTATGTATTTTTTATTTCAAAGGGGAAACAATAACTTCAGAATTCATAGAAAAATAGCATAAAACTCAGCTATAAAAATACTGAAAGCACTACAACTTTTTTGAAATTAAATATTCGGAAGAGACTGGCATTGGGGTCATCTTATGACCCCACTTGGTCATCCGAAGGTTAATACTGTACACAAAAATATTCACAAAGATTTGAAACTACAAATGATCATCTAATTTTGCTAAAAATAGTCTTCAAATAAAATCAACTGTTAAATGTGAGGTAATAAACACTGAGAAGTGGTTCTATTTAGGCGACTGCGATATAAAATGAAGGATTTTCTATAGTTCACGATTACAAAATATATTTGTAAATGTCATGGAAATAATAACCAAAAATGATTGTTTTGATTCCTAAATAATTCTGCCACAACAGTCAAACTTACATTTCATCAAATAACATTGAAATACAAGTGTGATACAGGCAGAATATTTTTTTTAAAAAGCATTTTTTAACATAATATTCTTTCTCTCAGCATAGTATTTTTTAAAAAGTTCCAACTTTTCACAGAAAAGACATTTAACAAAGTTGCATTTCATATAAAGTCCATATGCATAATAATATGAATCAGATAACACTTTTAATAAAGAAAAATTCACAAACCAGTGAAAAAAAGACATACTGAAAATCACAATACAAAATTTCTAGCAGCATTGTTAAACCGTTACAAGAAGTGAACACAAAGAAATCAGTATCCATTAAATTTAAAGATTGGTGAAAAATAGCAGCATAAAAGTAATGCGATGTTTCAGAGAAATATATTCATCCAGAAAATTTGTTTAAGAGTTATATTCCAGAATTATGAATAACCAAAAGAACTGTTGAAAGAAATCTAACACATTAGGCATAAAAAATGTAGAGAAAAATCATTTTATATAAAGTATATAACATTCTGTATCATCTCTTAGATCCTTTTAAAAATAATTAAAGTTGATGATTAAATTTAGAAACGTAATATATTTAAGATAATATTTCAGTGATAATATTAATAATAAAAACTACCTCCCAATCTGGATATCCGTGTCTTAATAAATCTCCTCTATGACTGCCAGGAATGGCAACTAAACATCCATTTGCACGATTGACTGTCTCCATAGCAGTCCAAGAACATACTATCTTATCAGCTGGTCGGAAAGGAAAATAATGCAAATCTTGATGAAGAGGGTGACGTGAAGTTAAGGTACCTATTTAAATGAGAGGCTCAAGATTTAAAAGATTAACATCACAGGAATATTATAATTAAATTTAAATGGTTCAAAAATAATATAAAATTTAATGGAAAATCATAGCATGCTAATTGACCATGGATTCAAGCATATCATGAATCAGCTTATATGCAGTGATAAAAATAGAACACTACAGTAATTAGAAATATAGATTGCACATAAGCAATGGTTGACATTTAAAAATATACTTAAAATCCAAATATATAAAATTTTTAAAAATATTAACTCATAAATTAATCCTTTCATGAAAGCTTATAGTTTGTAAAAGGGTGTCATGAAAATCTAAGTGTTCAAGGGGGGGAAAAAAAACTATGTTAAAATCAACATTCTGCAAATATATAAATAAAATACCTAAGCATCAGTGAATGGCACTTTCTCATACCCATAAAAAAGTCTAAATTCAATAACTAGCCAATGTGATTAGAAATATCTAGGAATAAAAAAAAATTATCAAAATTTAAATAATGGTCATAACACTTATTTTATTAAGATATTTACCTGCATCAGGAGGTTTATTTATCAGCATGGTGTGCATAGCTTTAATGTTAGGACCACAAAAGCACATTACATAATCAAGAATCTAATAGAAAATAAAAACAGAAGTGAACAATTTTTCTATTTTCATATATTTTGCATTAAAACATAAAATATATTTACTTTACTTATTAAATATGAATCTCTCCTTCCAAATGTCTTCATATACTTATTTTTTCAGAAAAGTAGGTTACAGTTACATATGTTTGATACAGAATACAAAACAGAAGTAGTTTAGATGTTTATCGATACAGTGTCAATGAATGAAATGAAAATAATCACACATGGCAAATTATTACTGCTATAAACCTGAATTCTGGAAAAGCATTTTATGATTCAATTAAATTATTCTGTAAAAGTCAAAATTTGTACAGTGCACGTCAAAAGTTTAATCACAATAATTTTAAAATAAAACTTCAAATAGCCATTTCAAAATCATATTAAACATTATTAACTTTATTATTAATCGGAAGTTTTGAGAATGAAACAAAAATTGCTGTCAAAAGTTGAAGCACAAAACTGATTTTTTTTCCCAAATTAATGAAATCACACAAGCAGTTGCGCACGTATATTAGGGTGGAGAGAAAAAATTCAAATTTATATTTCAGAGTCGCTATAGCGCGGAAAAGTTGCGATTGGTGCATACTTAAAGAAAAAAAAAAAATCAAATCTGATAATATCTTCCGATCGTGCAAAGCATATAAATATTTGAAAAAAATGGAGAAATTCACGATTTTTTACCAATTTTTTAAAAAATTTTTGCATCTGTATTGTTTTTAGTGCTATAGCGCAAAAAAGTTTTAATCAGTACTGCTATATAAGGGAAAAAAATATATATATATTTCTCTATTTAGGGAATATCTTCTGATCGGGCAAATCCCTTAAAATTTAACAAACCAGAGGGAGTGGTCTCCCCTAAACTTTCTTGAATACTCCTTAACACATGTGGAGGAAAAATAAGCTAAAAGGCAGTGAACCGAACAGGAACCCCTAAAGCAGTGGAGAAAAAAATAAGCGAAACGTCACACCACGATTTCCGAAGATTGTCCAAAGCGGAAGTGGAATTAGAAGCCGGTGTGATTACCAATAGGCTGGGTGCAAGATAAAGAAATATGGAATTTGAACGCCCTTTTTTTAACCGATTGACACAAAAATTGGACACAAATCTACAGTAAAAGCTTAACTAACCGGAATGCGCGGGAAACGCAGATTTCCGGATACCTGAAAAGTCTGGATAGTTGAGTGTGACGCGAAAAATGGGGGGGGGGATATTAGCTTTTTTTTAAAGATTTTTCCGGCCAAATAATTTGTTTTTGTTATTTTAAAATGTGCATTAAATATAATTTTTAAGAATACTTCTGTATCTTACATAACATTGTATTTACAAAACATATTATGAAGATTTTAATTTAACATTGATGATGAAAATTTTAAAAAGTATGATCGGTAGCCGAATTTTAACCGTAAATATAAAAAAAATTGTAAAAATATAAACATATAAAAATAACCGACGAAACTAAAAAATATTCTATTCAGCAAGCATAATAAAACTCTTAAGTGATCATAAACAAATCCTAGATTGAATATCAAAATTAGTTATCTTTTAGAAGATCGCAAAGGTTATTGTGCAATACGCGCACCTCCAATTCTCCTGCACTTGATATTACGTAATCAGAATCAACATCTGCCGGTATTTGGAGAGTAAATAAATAAAGGAAAAGAAAGAGACTTACTAATCTGGCCCCCCATGAGATTTTTTTTTTTTTTACCGATTCTGTCCCTTTTTTTTGTTGTGGTTGTCGATTTTGTTTTTAGGTCTTGTTTTACGACAAAAGGTGAGTGCGTGCTAAATTTTGGCGCACAGATGTAAAATTTTCAGAAAAACTCATTTTCTAATTTTTCCAGTTAGTTGAGCTTTCCGGATACTTGAATGCCGGATAATCGAGAGTTTACTGTACCATTAAGGTAAGAAGGTCACATACCAAATTTCATTTAACAAAGTAATTTTTTAAAGAAGTTATTGCGTTCAAAAGTATGCGATTATACAGACAGTCAACCCTTTTACGGATTTGGCCAAAATTTAATACAAATCTACATTCCTGATGATAAAAATGTGTACTAGATTTTATCCACCTACCTATTTAAGTTTGTGGGTTATCGCATTCACATTAACACGGACATACAGACAGGCAGACTTCCCGTTTGTCCATAATTTTATAGAAACCTACAAATTACGTGTAAAGATCACATAGCTCTAATAGTTTTCGAGTTATCGTGTTCACAGGCAGACATGATTCCAAAATTGAGTTTTCCGGACTCGGGGAGATCTAAAACGTAGAGAATCGCCAAAATCTCGAGTTTGATTTTTTTGAAGATTACAATGCAAATATTGCATTTTTACTTTCTCGTATACGAAGTATACAAAGTATGAAAATGTGCTTTATATATGTACTTTTGAAAATCGTCAAAATATTTGACGATCTTCGAAAGTTTTTGTAACAAATTTGTCTCTGTTTTTAAGGATCCATAATGAGACCACAGAGTTAATCAAACAACTTCAAATTGTTTTTTTAAAGAAATAGCATCGATGGTTTAAGTATTACCGTGCAAATTTGAATTCACTGTCCATTTCTCCGGCTGGCAACAACGTGCGAAACTGCGGTTCGATCACGCAGCTTACTCTAGTGACAGTCACTCCCACATCCCACTTGCGCCTCCATCTTGTATTACTTTTCAATTATGTCTATGTGTCAGTTGTCATTAGTGAATGAGTAGCATTTTGCGTTGCGTTTCATGTTTGGCACTCAATAGTGTTTAGATCTATTCTATTCAGTTCACTTGTGAAATGGAGTCGTCAACGTCAGAGAAAATTATGAGATTTGTCAGAGAAAATTAAGTATCCTATATTTGGCCATCTGAGAGATTTCCTACCAGAAAAATTCCCTACATACAAGAATGTGCTCCGATGTAGTTTTTGAGAAAGGTCTGAGCTATAAACGAAGGTCAACAACACAAAATTAAGTTTATCAGTTTTTAACAATTCAGTGAAACAAAAAACAAAAATTATTTTTGACATCCCTACAGTTTCCTATTATAGGATTGCCCAGCTCATCAATACCTTCTATGATAAATATATAATCTTAGGAAATCTTACAACCAAGACTATGAGAAAGCAGACTTAAAAACGGATTGATGAGTTTAAAATCTAAGCAAACAATGTCTTTGATGCCTCTACATGTAAGTGTGTAATGGGTGTGTATTATTCTTGTAAAAAGACCCCAAACAGTTACGAGGGTCCGATTTACATTTACTGTCTGTGTGAGAAACCTAACTAATTCTCATCATTGAGCAAAGATTTATCTACCTTCCAGAGAAGTATGGATTAAGAAATATTGGTACTTTGACAAAGGAGACAACAAAGTTGAAAACTAAAATTAATTTTAAAAAGTAACAGCTACGGTTTATTTTAATGCCCCATATGTTTTATGATTATGACGATTGTGAGACTGCTCCAGAGTCACGACTTTACTATTAGTTTGGACAACAGCCACTAATGATTGCTTGACATATGTCTAAAAGATATCTCTGGTCTTGGCTCAAATATTTTCTGTCCACTTCAGGGGCTGCACAATCTATTGGTTGAAAATTTATCATTGGCAGTTTTTCAAACCTCCCGAGATTCTCTGCAATCGGTCTACAAAAAATCTTGGACCAGTTGCTTCCCCATCCAATTGTAATTAATCAAAATAGTAAACAGTATTCTTCAGTTGAAGTACTGAAATTGGCCATTCAGGATGTTTGGTTTGAACTACAGCCATAACTAATACAGAACTTAGTGTTATCAATAGAAAACCATGCATTTCAATAAAAAGGAACAATAATCAAGTATTAACATTTTATTCTTACTTCGACTGTAAAAAATAAATGTCTTATGTGCTTAAATTTTTGACACACCTATTTTTGTATTTTTATGGTTGAAAATAAAGTTTAAAGCATGATTGTATCAAGTATAATTTCAATTCTATATTTTTTTTTACATATATGATTACTGATTTAAAATAGAGAGTATATTTTAAAGTTTTATTTTAAAATTATTGTTGTGCTTAAACTTTTGATACGCACTGCAGCGGCCATACATTTCTCAAACCCGCAGTTCTAACTTGAGCCAAATAATCAGTTTGACAACCAATTTTTTTTATTATTGTATTTCATAATGCTTCACATCTACTAGAACATTACACAAAGTAATTTCAAATAATCAGAAAATTTTCAGACATGTTGGAAGATATTTTTGAACTATGGGAAGAATACTGACCAGAAAAATATACAGGGCAACAGAAAGAAGGAATGCCCATGACTTAACATGAGAGACATTCAGCATTTCAACTTAACTAATCATATTGTTTGTAACAAAGACACAAATTTTCCATTATCACGGAATTAGTAAAAATGAACTCTAGTAACTGAGTGAATACAACTGAATAATTTATTTCCTAGAAATTGTAGCATTCATATCTTATAAGACTACTACTTTTCCAAATTTTTAATTTTCACATGATCTCAGCTTTCCTCTTTGAAAGTGACTTATGAAAATACTGGTAGAATTTTTTTCTAATATTCTGTTTTAATTAAGAGCAGCAGAAGTTACACATAGAGTGACAGAGAATCTAATCTTTTATCACAATTTTTCATTAAAAGATTAATACTTTTATAGAACCTGTATAATTTCAATTGTAAATTGTGAACTATAGTTGGACTGTAAAAATCACTGTTTTACTGGAATAACACTAATTATCCATCAGCCATTATTTGACAATTTTTTAAGATTTATTTGAATAACAAACACACATTCAGGATTCCAAGTGCAATATTTGCAAAGTGTTGGTGCATGACAATAAACTTAAGCAAACAGAATGTTTGTTTAAATAAACATGTGCTAAGAGCTGCATGGTTGGGCTGTTTACAATTTACACAATGGATTGCTACAATCTAATCCATGAAAAGATTATAATCAAAGCACATTTGGAGCAAATCAGTTTTCCATGATATGTAATGTTGAAGTTTAAAAAATTTGGACAGCTAAACACACAAGATAAAAAGTTTTGAAGGAAACTAGTTTTTATCTAGTTTTTAGTTGTATAGAAAATCTAAATTACATGTAAAACCAATATTCTAATTTAAAAAAAAAAAAAACACCTTTATCGACTCAAACATAAAATATGATTCTTTACGTCATTTAACACTGGAAAGACTGAAAATTGCTGTATACCTAGGAAGTCAGAAGGAGCCAGTATGACCCTTCCTAGATTTTTTTTAGTGTAGACCAATTAGATATCTAAAATCTAGAAATATGGTAAAAATCAATTTAATAAGAATATAGTAGAGACTCGATAATCAAAATTCCATGGGATTTTAGTCTGTTTGGATAGTCAAAATGTCTGATTAAATGGAACATAAGGACTTTTTCAATCAGATTTATATTTTCATTGTTCAAATAATTGAGTTTCCACTCTAGATAAATAATAATTATAGATAATAATCAACTAAAATAATCCCTTGTTCAATTAATGAAACTAAAAATTTATATTATATACTAACCTGATTTATTTTCATTTTGTACAGTTTTTATAGCTATCAATACACCACACTTCTTTCAAAGCACATTTCCTCAAACTGCTTTTTTGCAATCCAGACGTGTTATGATTTCCTTTACAAAATATTTTTACCCTACATTTGGTTCTCTTTTTGATAGTGTTGTCTTCTTTGTTTACACATTGCTCCGTCCGTGTCCTAGCATTAGCTGTATTTCTTGATGACACACATATGGAGCATGGAGCTCTTCACACTAACTGCAGGATGAAATTTCTGCGACTAAGTTTCTTCTTTCCAGTCGCCTCTTTGGAAAAAATCCACACATTTATAGCAGATATATCTAAATCATTAAAAAATAAGTGCGTAAGCCAATGATGAGTTCCTGATTTAGTACTATAAAGGCGTATCATTTGGTCTACAATGTCCACTCCGTACTTTGTTTGATTATAATATTTTACAGTTTCTGGCTTCTTCTTCTCATTGTCGTCAATGATAACGGTGTTGTGAAGAGAAATTAGCAACTATACAATTTTATTTTCTTACCTCGATAGACAGTTAATGTTATATCGTTATCCTTTCTGTATAAAATTAGCAGAATAAAGATTTTGCTTTTCTAATTTCGCTGTTGGTGGCACCTCTATGCGATCTCTTCTAAGTGTTCCAACCAGACTTGTAGACTGGGTCTTCAATCTTTCACAAAATTTTACAGTACTAAAATAGCTGTTGATCTTTACATTTTTCCTTTTACCAACTATGGCTGGTTGGCTAACTTCATAACAACATGTTCATGAGCAGCTTGCTATCTGCACCAGTATAAGGAAAACCATTCAACACATATTTTGAAGCTACATAAACAAGCAGCCGAATTTTATCCAAAACTTGTCCGGCTTACTTGGAATATATTGGGTGAAAGGGCATCTAGCATTATATGGAAGAAGTTGCTCATCTACAGTGAGATTCACTCTAGGTTTATAACAAGATGCACTGTTTTCAATGAAAGGGTACCATAAAGCAGAGGCCAAAGCGAATTTATCTGACTTCAGTCACTCTGTTTGTGATCAAAGAAAAGAAAATGTGTGATTTCTTTGAAACAATCTCTAGCCATAGTCTGTGAGAAAAATGGTGGGCCCCAAATGGTCGATGATAAAGTATTCAAAGGAGAGTTCTTCACTCTATACAGGCTTCTTGCGTACATAATTGAAAAAAACAGCTTTGAGATAAACGAAAGATACAGTCCAAGCGTTTTTACTTAGACAGCAGCAAGCTTCTTCTTCTGGGTATTCTTTTATACGCTGTATTATTTGACTGCTGAAAATCAGTCGCCAAGCACTAAGCACACTGTTTTCACAAATGTTTCTTTTAGCATACGATGTTGGACCTTTTGTTTCCTTCACTACGTTTTGGGCTGCACATTGGCCTACTGTCCCAGAAGGTGAAATTACTTTCCATACTGTTCCGTCTTTTGAAATTCCTTCCTTTCCAACCTAGAGTGGAATATTAGGAATGCAACATTTACAATGAAATTTTTGACTAATACCGTTAAAGACACCCCTGGTACTCCCATGTCCACGCTTTTGTCTATTATTTATAGACACTTGGGGTTAGTTTCAGAACAATCATTGTCTGAACTATTACTTTCATGACATTCTCTGTCATGCTGCAAACTAATTTCAGATTCATCATCAGAATTGTTGCTTTCTGTAGGAACACATTCTTCATCTCCATCGAAAACACTAATTTTACTATCACCTGAATCAATTTCATCTATTCGTTGAAATTCTTTCAAAATTTCTTCATGAGTGAATCCATGTGCCCGATGCATCTTCTCTAATGAATAAATAAAAATTGAGTGTATGATACTGTACCATAGCCTTATATGTACATGTCAAAATATAAAATTTATCTCTCTTTCGAAAAGCAATCACTATTGTTTGCCTGGCCGTCTGTCACCAGTGTGAGTGTGTGTGTGGGGGAGCAGGTAAAATTTGGAATTCAAATCTAATGTTAAAAGAGGAATGTCATGGCTAGGACTGTGCCGATTTTCGATGCATCGGAAAATATCGATGTTACGCAATCATCGCCGTTCCGATGTTTATATTGTCGTTTTTTTCGAAGCATCGGAAATTCCGATTTACTCGCGATGTTTCCCGATGCATCGTAGACATCGATGTCCACAAGCGCTGCGAAAAGCATTGTTCCCGATCGCGCATCGATAACCGCAAGAGCGCGGCATTTCCCCGATCATTAGTGATTACCGTGGCGTATCCTTCCCCATGTTTCTTCCATCGTGACTCATCAAGCAGAGACATACGTTGCGAAGTACGGATCGTTGTGCTGACACGATGAATCCCGATGTGACCGCGAATGAAAATAACTCATCTCGAGAATTGAGGAAGCGAAGTGTTTTGTCTGTTGTAGAATCTCTCAGTCATCGAAACGTGCATTACACTTCGTGTGGCCTCGTGCTTTCTTCTAATCGTGTAAATTCTCTGATGTTGTTTTAAGTACAAGGGTATAATTATTAATCTTGCCGTTCATCGTTTGTTTGGTTGAAGAGAAGATCGTATTAATTATTTTTAATATACGATGTATTGTTGATAACTAGAGAAATTTATAGTATTTTTTGACACTTTATTTGTTAGGTAACTAAGGATTGAATTTATTATAAGCATATAAATGCTTTAATCAACCACTCAAAAGTGTAAGAACGCAAAATTAGGCAATAGTAAGTGCGAAACATTGATGTATCGAAACATCGCGATGTATCGAAATATCGCGATGTTAGAGTGGCGATACATCGCGATGCTAAAACTTTAACATCGCCCAGTCCTAGTCATGGCCAAACTAGACTGAATGGCACATGTCATATCACAGCTATTACGAGAAACGAAGAAGTTCTCTGTATTATTGTAAAATACCTTAATGGCCATTCTGGCCCCTCCCGTAATTATAGGTATAAGGTTCAATATTTATGCTCCCATGAGGCTAATACATTAAAGATTAAATAAGCACTAAAATAGGATCATATTATTAATAGCCGTATTCACCGCTAACTGGACTGGACAAAGTAACCCGGAGTTCAGAAACCGAAGGTCAAGAAAAAGATAACAGCCGGTTCAAACTTCATTCACCACTATTTTTTCAACTCTAGTTAGTTAACTGCAGTTCTCTTGACCTATGGTTACTGATTGAATCTTCTTGGTCGAAACAGACCTCGAATGATTTGTTTATGTCGAACGCAGGAGTTTTGATCACGCTGCTTTTTCAGTGTAAATTTCGTTCTCATTCCATCTCAACTTAAAATGGCTCTACCACCCGGTAAATTATATTTTACACAGTTTGAAAAAGAACTGATTTCAGTTCTGGCAAATTTGGATGTCATTGAAAATAAAGAAACAAATGGAGTCACATTTGCAGAAAAAGCTGAGGCATTCTGTGAAATTTCAAAGTGGTTTAATGACACTGACGGAGGCAATCCTTGAACTGAGAAGCAAATCCGGCAGTGTTATCAAAATCTAAAAAAAAAAAGTTAAGACAAAAATCTACTTGTCTTTGGCAAGAATGAAGAAAAACTGGAGGAGGCAAAGTGTCAAAACAAGTGGAGTTATCCACTTTAGAAATGCGATTTTTGGCAGAGCCAATGCTGAAGCTACCAATGTCTACTTTATGTGACTGTGACACCAACTCAATTAAAGAAATTTTCTTTAGTTTATCCATGTTTCTTTTCACGATGAGCGCTTCAACAGCTTGATCTGAATGGTCAAATTTGTAAAACAAAACTCGCTAAATCTAACATAGCTTTGAGCCTACTGCACATGCGCAGTTAAATCTAACCTAGCTTACAGCCAGGTTGAAGTTCCGTAACTTGAACTGGCGGTTAGTGGAATGAACCTGCGGTCAATTTGCGGAGAAATGAATTTTCAACTGTGACCGCCAGTTATACCGCCAGTCAGAGTTGATGGTGAATATGGCCATAAAACAGAAAGCTACACAATGTTCAGTTAATTATTATTGGAATTACTGAACAACAAATAACGAGAGGGACAACACAGGCCCCTCTGTCTTTCTAGTGTTAAAACATTTTTCCAATTGGAGATATATGCCTATCTCTAAGGATTTAGAAATTAGCTATTGTTCAACAATTAGAGTGGATAACCCTGTAAAAATACTAATACTGTTCAATCTTACACATTAGAAATATACTCAGTAACATGCCTGACAAAGAAACTGCCTTAAAATCAGTAAAAACATAAGCCCAAGTTTCTCTAGAGCTGTAGTATATAAATCATTTCCAATTTTTCCTCACATTTGATCTATCTGGATGTAATTTAAGCCAACAGCATCACTAATACTTGTTTTATCTTAAGCATGGTAACAATGAATGAAAGCTGTAATTCAAACAAGACCACCTTCATTTAAAAGACATTTTTGTCAACCACTATATTGCTAAGTTTGGAGACAACCCCCCCCCCCCAAAAAAAAAAAATTTAAATAGCCTCAGCTACAACTTTGAATTTAACAATTTAATTTACATCAGAAAAAGTCACATAAGGCAACTAAGCATAAATTCATAATTGTTTCATCACCAAAACAAACTGTAGTAAATTTCCTTAATTTTTATTTATTTATTTTTTGGAAGTTAACATAAATATTAAAAACTTTTGATACTTGAATTAAACTACTAGTGATTTTGATATCAGAGAGTTTCATGAGTTTTACATTGGTCTTTAAAATTAATTGATGTGATTTTCATATATTTTTCAGCCAAATGAAATATCCTTAGAGTGGCCAAAATATGTTATCAAACTTGTGAACAAGAAAGCTGCAGAAAAAAAAAATAAGGACAAAAATGAAATGAGAAAGATAAATTTGCTTACTTTTAATAAAATATGTATGTTAACTGAAATATTTAAAAATAAGTAATTATTTATACCTGGGGCAGTTTGCAATACTTAAACAGTACATCATCATCATATATATAATCTTGAATTTTGTTGATGATTCGCTCACTAGGTTTATCTTTATTAAATGTCACATCTTTCATGACAGTTAATCCAGGTACATGGACTTTTCCCTCACAAATGTCCTGAAAACGCTGCCTAAAACAGAAATTATCTTGTAATAATCATAAAACATATACAGGGTGCCCAATAAAAATCATGGCTCAATAGCTAATTTCTAGACCATTGGAGATAAGCATATACTTCCAATTGGAAAATTGCTTTAAATGACATAAAGAATTATATTTTAGATTGTTTTTGTCAAGACATGTAGTGCTAAAAAATTATGGAGGCTAAATTCTTATACAGTCCTCTGGTCCTATTAGTCATATTTAGTAAAATATTCTTGACATAGACATTTTGAACATAAAAAGTTCCACTCTTCTGCGACTAAAACTGGTTGAGTTATGAAGCATTGAATTTGATTATTGGAAGTCAATCAACAGCCACGTCCAGCATGCACCACACATTGATTGACAGATCTTCCAGGCAACCACTTAAATAATTACCAAAATCTTTTAAAATAATGATATTCAAAGCTTCAGAAAAAAACCAGTTTCAGTCGCAGAAGAGTGGAACTTTTTTTTTTGTTTACAATGTTAATACCACAAGCATATTTTATAAATATGACTAAAAAGACCAGGAGACTGTATAAAAATTTAGACTTCATAATTTTTTCAGCAGTACATTTATTGATTCAACATAAAATATAATTATTTAAGTAATTTAAAGTATTTTCCAATAGGAAGTATATGCCTATTTCTCACGATTTAGAAATTAGTTATTGGGCCATGATTAGAGTGGATATTTTATATGAAAAGAGAAATCTTTACACATAAATTTAAAAAAAACTGATTGTATTTGAAATTTGCTTTAAAAGTACAAATATATATATTTATATTAATTTTTCCTTTAGTAACAATAAAATATTTTTTCACAAGTATAAGAAAATGTACAAAACAGATGTCAATTCAATTTCAGAAAGAAAATAATCAGTCAGAGATTAATTCTTAGTTTATTACTGCACTTGAAATTCACTAAATTATAAATGCAGTAATCCATTACTAAGAAAAATATTACAGTGATTTCCTTATGTTTGATGTAGCTTATCAGTACTGTTGTAAAACACATTCATGAAAACAAAGCATAAGGAAAGACTTAAAGCAAGACATTCTAATTAGTAAGGTTTAATAAAAAGCAAGTCACAAGATTTAAAAATAAAGATGCAGTTAAAGTTTTATAAGCAGGATAATTTGTTACTGGGATAAACACAATAAAAATTCTTAAGTACAACAAATTATTCATATGATAATTTCCTTTTCTTTTTTTAAAATGATTTTTGGAAAGTTGACAATGAAAATCTAGATCTGAATTTATATGTTGAACTCTGAAGGTACGGCATAGCCAAAATTGGCTCTTGCACCATATAACACAATCCTGTACTCTGGAACAATATAAAGAGTTTTTTAAGTTGACTGTAAATGAAACTAAGAATAAAAACATCTTCCCACCTCAGAAAAGGTTTTCACAGTACAATATAACTGCTGAATGATCACAGTTTATGAAAAAACAAGAAACACAGCTAGTGGACTTTCTCGTGAATTACTACTTGCAAATAAAAAAGAAACTGAAGTCTGATATGACAGAAATTTTTCGGAATTTAACTACTGATAATTAGAATGAATTCTTAAATAAAAAATTATCACATTCATTTAACTTTAATCTCCCAGTATTAGCAACAGAAAAATACATTTGGTAGAGAAAGAGACTTTAGGTACAGGGAAAATTAACACAGATATTGCTCCTTCATAATTTAAAAAAATTTATAACACCTAAAAGATTTCATTTAATAACAATGCTGAGATAATAGCTAAAATATATTCAAAAGTACTATAAGTTTACTGTCTATATTTCAAGCTATAATTTCAGTTCTACAGAGATAGCACGTTGAAAAAATTCATCCTTTATAATTAATGTTTTAATTTGTTTGCAAACAAAACATCTAAATGCGGTTATTTTTCAAATTTTAGATAGAGTGTAATACAGAGTGTTTGGATATTTAATCACTCTCTTGAGTAAGTAGCAGCTAAAATGAAAAGCTTTATAAAGAAAGTATGAAGCAGAATTCGAATAATTTAAATTTACAAGTAAAATGTGATGGACCTAGCATACAATAGACAACAAAGAAATTGCAAAAATTATGCTTGAAAACTGAATGCTTCAATGTCAAACACAAAAAATATAGAAAAATCAGAAATTGCCATTTATTAACTTATCAATTATTTATTAACAATTTTTTTCCTTTTACTGCCATTTTTTAAAAGAGAGCCTAAATAGAACATATAATGCAAGATATATTCATTGCTTATTCAGAATTTCAAAAAATATAATATTTTTCCATGATCATTTAATACACGCTTTTAATATGAAAATAAACATTCATAAACAGTCAACTATAGAAGCATATCATTAGCATGATTTTTATTTGGTTAAAATTTTGTTTTATAAATACTGTATTCATAAATGAAAAGCTCATAAACTTTATTGATTTTGTCACAGACTAAACTTGTTACAAACCTTATTCTTAGTATAGAAAGACTTTTTAAACATTAAAAATAATTTCACGTATTTTTAAAAAAAAGTTACGATAAACTTTCAAGTATTTCTTAACCCTTTCGGGACGGCCGTTGCATATATGCTACACTTGGCTACGGTCGCCTACGGCCAGCCGTTACTTATATGTTACGCTTGGAATTTTCGCCCATGGCCGGGCGTTGCATATATGCAATTTGAGCTGAAACAATTTTTAAAGACCACTAGATGGCACCCTGTGTCCATTTACTTTGAACTGAACATAATTATCGGAACCTGACCTTCAATTCGTTCACATTCCGCCATAATTTGGTATTTTCTCATCAGCTGCTGAGGGGGAGGAGCTAAAATGTAATGTAAACAAACAGAGCTGGGATGTTTCACTCTCCACGTGGTGTGCGTTTCTGTATATCTTCAAATACTTTTATTCATTTCTTTTCGCTAGTATGTGGGCTTCCTTTTGGATTTTACCATCAGTCTAGTTGCGTCAGTCAGTCCAGTTACACATTGCATTGCTTTCGTTAATCGCATACTTTGCTTTTTATTTCGGAAAAGCTTGACTTTATTTCATTATGGCTAGAAAGCGTGATTTATCTGAGGAAGAATATGCTTGTTTGATAAATGATCAAATTAGTGACACAGATGAGAGTGATGATTCATTTTCTAATGAGTTAGAATGTGATATTTCTAGTGATTCTGATACGGACATTTTATCAGAGACTGAGTTCGCTGAATGCTTGCCTTCCACGTCCCATAGAAGGACATCTCAAGATGCTCCATTTTGGACTCGAGAGCTTGAGGAATTGCATCCCCATATATTTATTGTAACACCAGGAACAAATTCTATAGTAAATGCTGAAAAAGAAATTGATTTCTTTAATATTTTCTTTGATGATGATCTGCTAAATGTTATTTTTGAAGAAACAAACAGTTTTGCTCAAAACGCCCAAACAAGTGCTCCGTCAACTTCTAAATCAACCAAATTTCCAGATTTAAGTATTGCGGATACAAAAGTGTTTTTTGCAATGATAATACTGATGGGCATTATCAAGAAGCCTAGTTTGAAAATGTATTTCATTACAAATGAAGTGTTCGCTACTCCGTTTTTCAATAGAGTTATGCCTAGAGATAGGTTCCTTCACATTTTAAAATGTTTGCATTTCACCTCAGATGCAAGTGCTAAGAAGTTGCAAAAACTAGGACTAATCGTAGAAAATCTGAAAAATAAATTTAAAAGAACCTACATACCGAAGGAAAATATTTGCATAGATGAATCACTTTTTTCTTGGAAACGACGTCTTGGCTTTCGTCAGTACGTTCCATCCAAAAGATCGCGTTATTTGATAAAAATATATAAGTTATGCGAATCAATTACCAGTTATATGTGGAATTTTTTAATTTATTGCAGGAAAGACACAGATATGTCAAGCAGTGACGGGTGTTGCAGCAAAAGAGTTGTAAAAACATTGATGAGCGGCTTATGCGAGAAAGGCTATAATGTATATTTGGATCGCTTTTTCAATTCTCCATCTCTTGCAGAGTACTTGCATTCCGTAAAAACGAATGTCTGCGGAACAGTTTTAAAAACAAGAAAAAAATGCCCCAAAACTTTCCAGAAACAAAATTAAAAAAGGGTGAATTGAATGCAGTGCAACATGACAACATGAACATAATTGTATTCAAGGAAAAAAGAAAGACGTTTTCATGCTAACAAGCATACATGGGCCAGAAATATCTAAATCTGGCAGAAAAGATAGTTACTGGAGAGGAAATTTTAAAACCTCAATGTATATTAGATTATAACAAAAACATGGGTGGTGTAGACATAGGAGACGCAGTTATGGCACACCATTCGTGTTTTAGAAAATCCGTTAAATGGTACAAAAAATTGTTTTTTGGGTTGATGGACATAACAATACTGAACTCCAACATTCTTTTCGAAAAGAAACAGGCATTAAAACTCCGATTCTCCAATTTAAGATGAAATTGATTGAGCATATTTTTGAGAACTGTGGAAATTACCGAGAAGAAAAGCAGTTTACTGTCAGATCTCTACCAGCACCTATCCGATTAACTGGTCGGCATTTTCCTACTCTTAATGTGAACAAAAATGGTGAAAAAAGCCGAAGAAGGTGCATAGTGTGTTCGCAAACCGTGTTAAAACAAAGAAAAATGAAACTAACATTTTATGCTTGCAGTTCATGCAATGTAGGACTTTGTGTTTCTCCCTGCTTCGAGGTTTATCACACTCAGATTTCATTTTAAAATTTTGTTACTTCTTCTTGTAAATAGTCTTTGTGATATTTTTTTTATTAATGTTAAAGTTTATTTATGTATTTTGCGTATTAAAATTTCAGAAAAATTAGAATAGTGCATTCGAAAATTATTTCTCAAGGAAAGCAAATTTTTTACATATATTTTGATATAAATTAAAGGAAAATGAGTATTTAATGCTAATTTTAACGTATATCACAGCTTAAGTAATAATCTGAAATGGTACCAAAAATTACGACGATAGGACTTAAACTTTTTTTTTTTTAGATTTTTTTTCTGAAGTTAGGCTTAACGACGAAAATCCCCTGCCCTGTGGGGCAATTCCTTTCTCCTCCGCTCCGTCCCGTGAGAAGGTCTTCGACTCAGGCGCGTCGTCCCGAAAGGGTTAATAAGTACAAAAAAAAAAGAAAGAAACCCACTAGAAAACATAAGCAGTCATTATAAAATAGTAAGTTTTCAATATGAGGTATAAACAAGATAATTACTTGTATTTTTCCAAGCAATCCAAAGATACAAGTTTTGGTATGACAATAAACCCATTCTCTTCATACAAGAGCCTTTGTTCTCTTGATAATGTGTTAAAATCATTGGTATATCTGAATTTTCTTGGGTTAGCTGGTTTTCGAGTTTCTGAGTAATTACTTTTATACACAACAGCCTGTAATAAACAGACAAATGTAAGTCAGCATTCTGAATTTTAAGTAAAAGAAAATTTTCAGTTAAAATAACATTCAAAATAAAAAGTACAATCATAATTGATTTTAAGTGACATCTATGACAAAAAAATTAAAGTATAATTTTATTTTCTGAACATATCCAATACAATATCACTCCTAAATTCTGCCTAGAGGCATAAAATATATTCAGATTAAGAGCCAGAGGTAAAAATTTTATTATCATAATCATTTTACCTTCATTGGATTTTGCATGCCAAATGCATGCATTTTGGGAGATGAAGTCTCAGGATCTTGATAGCGATAAATGGGACTTGAACCACTGTCAGCCATTATGCCTGTAAATTTGGAAAAATAAATAAATAAATAACAATAATAATAAAATAAAGGTTAAAAAAATTATTAAACACAATAGACAACAAAAATAATATTCTGATGGATATATATGTGTGATAATCTTCTTGCAAGTGCAGCTGCTTAATGTTTAAATGAGGCGCGATAACAAGAGTTCACGGGTGGATTCACTTCTCAAATCCCTAAGAATGTGTAAATCTAAAAATATCCAGAAATTCCAGATTTGAGAAGGTCAAAAATCAAGAATTCCGGATAAATCCTGAACACAATCACCCCAAGTGTATTCAATTGAAACAAGGAAAATTTCTGATTGAAGGGACTAGAGAAATAAAATAAATATTATTTAGAATTCTGGACCTTCATTTCCAGAGAACTATTATCTCATATACACACAAACATTCTAGAACAGCTTACTATGCTGTTTTTAAAAACAAATTGATTTTTAAAAATTTTATAAAACAAATGCTACTTTCTATGTCATTATTTGCTCACAAGTAGTGCACTGACATTAATAAACAATTGTGAAATTAAATTAAAGAATCTTTTAATAGCTTGAACTGAACAAGTAATTTCAGTAACGTTTACATAAATTGAAGAACTTAATTCTACAGCTACTTAAACTCAAAATTTTCTTGAAGCTCCACCTATGACCACTGATAGAGGGACAGTGAAAAGGATTTGACTGGATAGTAGTAAAGGTGAAGTTGAAAAGAGAAGTAACATTTAAAAAGAATTCATTATTGAGTCAGTTTTGCTACCTCAGCATAGTAAAAATGGTCTGAATGAAGTTTTAAACAAGCAGCAATCTTGGATAGAAAAAGCAAAGAAAGAAACTCAATGCACTTTCAATTTAAACACTGTACAGCTTGAAGGGAAAGATTTATTACACACACATATGCATAATATGTGTGTGAATATCTATATTACTGAAGTTTTATACTTTTGTATTCATAAACTTTTCTTAAAGAATTTTTGATATGTACATTTACAACCATCCATTTTTAGAACAGAAGAAACACTGAAATCATGAAAGCAACTGCTTAACCCAACAATCCCCCCCCCCCAAAAAAAGAAACGACTTAAAATATCAAAACACAAGGCAATATTTTTATCAAAGTTCCTTTACAATTACCTTTTTATTCAAATTAATTGATTATTATGTACTATATAAATAAAAGGATACTCATTAAAAGTAACAAAAGGAAAGAGGTAGAAAGACAAAGTTTTCTGCTCATATAACCTCCTGAAGAAGGGAGGGGGGGATTATTAGCAGTCAAAATACCTGGAGGCAGTTTATTCTGATTACTTTTATATCAATCTGCCTGAAAAAACCTCAATTTAATTTTAGTGAGAAAAAATATGACAGATTTCAGGTTTTATTAAAATAATAGGATTAAAAATTCTTCTGGCAAATGCAATGGTCGTGAAATGTTTATTATTTACAAATCTATATATATTTTTCAATCTTTTTAAGGAACCACTTGAAAAGCAATAACCAAAATAGCCTTTGAAACAGAAAAAATTGTCAACAATTTTTTGGAAGTAAACTTCCATGTAACTTCTTGTTTATGAATATGTTCAACATATCCTAACTTTGATATTTCTTGGTCAGATCATGCTATGATTTGTCTATTTTTTTTAAAATCCAGTTAACCCCTCTTCATAACTTTTATTTACAGATATTTTTATTGCACATTTGTAAGCAATGCAAAAACAATAAAATTTAAACATGTAAATAACACATTTCATATCTATGTTTACTTTCATTATATCTATATTTAATTGCATTAACATTAAAAAAGTTAACCACATCGTAGATCACCGATTCTTCACGAAAACATAAATATTGTTGACATTTCACTAACAAGCGAAGACAAATTACGCTGTATATAACATGATTTCAAATCTCAGAATACAATGAATATTTAAAAATTCTTAAAATATACGATACCCGAAAATCCTTCATATATGAATATAATATTAACGATAATTTAATTAAAAACAGGGTTTGAAAGTTTAACAACAAACATTTACCTGGAGCAGTTCCTTATAGGTCTTCAGCAACAGAAAAACGGGTTATGATTACGGGGGAAGTTTATGTAGTTCAAAAGTACTAAAAATACTTTTCCGCAACAGAACAGCTATCTTGTAATCGTTAGCGCACATATGATCTATTATTCACTTACCTCCATGAGATAAACAAAAACAACTGTGTGAAGATACGGTTATGATTCGGATAAGCTGATAGCTAAGAGTTGCTTAATTTCATGAGGATAAAGACAGTATCACAATTTTTAAATACGATAATAGGTTAAAATCCCAGTTTTTACGCATTTTCTTTTTCTTTTCATATGTTTTCTTCTCAGAAGTGCTTTTATAACTCAATAAAATAGTAGGAAAGTGTTGTGTTCTTATGGAACCATAAAAGCGAAAATACAAAAAGATGGTACTGATATGAAGTGATCAACATAAAGCAAGTTCACAGAGCGGCGAGGTCGACTGAAGTATTCAGTTCGGGATGAAGTTCTCAAATTTTTTTCTCCAATTCGTGATAAAGTAGCTTAATAGGAAGCATAGGTCTCAAATCAAAACCTATCTTATACTGGGGATGGCGGCCAGGGCCAGATTAAGCTCAATACCCAGATAGCATATACACTTGCAGCAAGTTTGATTTTTCTTGATACTAGCTTGTCATGACAAACTTGATGTGCAACTTTGCAGCAAACTTCCTGCAAAGTAACAAAACATAATCGAGCAACCCACTTGCAAAACAAGTTTTCTTTGAAGTTGTTATGACAAACTTCACACCACGATTGCAAAACAAGTTTGCTGCAAAGATGATACAGCACAGTTATAGTTAATCTTTGTCTCTGTTTTATAAAAACATCCGATTTTTAATAGCATCGCCGAGACCATCCATCTTTTTATTAATTCAATAAATCAATGAAAATTTGTAAAAAAACTAACTTTTTTATAATTTTTTTTTTGAAAAATTCTCTATCTTCTTACTAAATACAGAACTCGTACTTTAAAGAAAACTATATATCGCCTTTTTCTTAATGTTGGAATTTTAACGTTCATAAACAAATTTAAACATAAAAAACAGTCAATGTTTGTTGAAAAATAATAACTTACATTTTGTCCCATTTTAAAAGTAATTACTTTTGAACCCTAGTTTCATAAATTATTCTACTTGCTAAACGTAGTTATTAGCGAAAATCGCTCTCTCTTTGACTTAAAATCATATTCTCAACTCAAAATTTAAAAAAAAAATAATGAAATCAAGAAAATAGTTTAAAATAAATCGTATAGATGCGCGATCTATTAGCGCAATCTATCTTCTCCTCTCAGAGTCTAGCTGGCTGAGTGATTAGGATGACAGGCTTAGGAAGCGGGAGGTCGGGGGGTTCGAATCCGAGGTTGTCTTCGTACTTTGTTTTTGCTATAGTTTGCAATGAGTTTGACGAGGCAAGCTTGTGACAAGTTTTACTCGTGGCGACTAACTCGTTTGTGTTAACTTGTTTCAAACTTGCACTCTTGCCGTGTCAAACTTGCTGCAAGCTTGCAGATTTGCAGAGCAAGATTGCTGCAAACTAAAATTGCTGTCTGGGTTCTAAACACTCAGATACAAAGTTTGTCAGGGTTGTTGACCTATGTGACAGTCAGCCAACTGTAAAGAAGAAGAAGGAGAGAAAAACCACACTGTGTTGCAAGGGAATATGAAAACCTGAAAAAATCCTTAGAATAATGTTCGGAACACCTAGGGGCACCCTAAAGTTGCGCGGCCCATAGGCAGTTGCCTTCCTTGCATATTTGATAATTCGGCGCTGGGCTGCTTTTGATGCTAAAAATCCTTAAACTCGCCGTCTCGAGTCAAATCCAACTCTTGTTTAATTGATTGAACTAATTTTTTTTAGCTAAAGAAACTTTTGAATCCAGGCATTTTATACAAGGAATTCAAACTTTCTCTTGGCCAATGACACAAAAATCTGTAAAATTCCAAATAATACTCTGCCCAGATAGCATGCACATTTGCAGCAAGTTTGATTTTTCTTGATATTATCTTGTCATGGACATGACAAACTTGACGAGACAAATTTGCAGCGAAACTCCTGCAAAGTAAGATAGCCTAATCGACCACCATCCTTGCAAAATAAGTTTGCCACGAAGTTGACACGGCAAACTTGACAACACGACACAATGACGAAGCAAAAACTCCATTCTTCCCCTCTCTGCTGGAGTCTCAACTGGTATTGTGGTTAGCATAACCGCCTACGGTAACACAACACCCACGTTCAAAATCCGATTCCACTGAAGATCCGCCGTGTATACGGGCCTGTTGCACCGTAAATCATACGTAGAGAACCAAACGTCCTCCCACTGGTGTGGTGCAGAAGTTTGGAGAGGGGGTGTCAGCTCAGATGTCCTCATCATCTGACTGCTGTTCAAAAGTACGAGGTCCGTCCCAAAGTAGCTATCGTGTTGCTTCAAAACAGATGATAATAAAACTAAGTTAAATATTTGAACGGAGCGTGTAGCTTCTTCTCTTACACTCGGAAGTTTAAGGAAATTTTAACTCTTAAGTAAAAAAGAAAAGGAAAAAACCATACGAGAAAAAAAAATAAAAAAACTTCACATGAAGCTATGCATCGATTACAAGTAATTAATTGATATTAGTAACCTAAAATTTAAAATTTTTAAGTGATAGAAAAATTTTTTAAATTATTTTTTTTATACTGCCTTTTCTTATCTTCATATGGTTGTGGCATCATAACGTCAAGATTTATTTTCCTATTCTAATAAATTAGAAAGGCGTTTTTGTTAATGATTCTCTTAGGTTAATTAGTTTGGCTTCATTTCAATTTGTGTTTGGTAATAAAATTGATTTTTTACATGAAGTGTATTGAAAAATGTTTATATTTGATTACAGGATTTGTCTTAAATCCTGAATTATGGTGTGTAAATTTGTTATGAAATTTCCCAGTATGTTAAAACATTGCGATTCGACAACAAACGATGGTACGCGTCTACGAACGATTCAAAAACAAAAACACATTTATAAAAACACCATGTTTATAAATATTTATTGAAGTATGTTAAAAATATCATAATGATAAAAGAAAATATATTCACATTTATTTTTACAAAACTACTTCTATTATTATTTTTGAATAAATGACGATTATTTTCTACATAACATTCATTGAGTCATACAACTTATAAAGAGATAAGTAATGTGTTGATTATTATTAAATATCCATACTAGTATAATTTATGCCTTTTTTTTTTCATTTTTCTCTTCCTTCCTCTTCTTTCGATGAACCACTTATACATTATTTTATCTCTCCATTTTTAAATTATTTAAAAAATTTTTACAGGCGTAAATTTATGAACGAATGGAAAGTTTTCTGAAAAATTGTTTCTCTTTTACCAACTTTTAAACTAAAAACTGATGTCAAATTCGAATCATTCTGAAACTTTTTCATATTTTTTCATAAGACATAAAAAATGTGGATTAGCTTTATTAACATTCATAAGTTAAGACTATATTTTTCCTGTACTTAAAATTTCGCCAAACCTTAAGAACCAGAGGCGGCGCCAGCCGGGGTGTGCAGGGAGCAATTGCCCCCCCGTAGGTGGGAAATTAAGACTTTTGTCGGCAAAAATCTTTGCGATTTTGAGAGATGTTGAGATCAGTGTATCAAGGAATATAATAATTTTAATTCCATCCTTAAGTTGTTATATAATAAACGGACGAGATAAGCGATTTGTATCCGAATTTGAGGACTGATTAACGGTTAGGTCAGCAGAATAATCGACATCCTTTTAAATTATCGTCCATTCGGCCAGTAGTTCGCACCACATTTGAAAGAATAACCGACAAGGCGACAAGTGAATCAGATGTCGCATTTTGCCGAATGTTTTCTGTCTGTCGGCTAAGAGATCAACAAGACGGATGAAAATTTTTATGTTTTGCTTTTTCTATCGACTGTTTCGATTACTTTTCTGCGGAATTATTTGGTAAAACTAAAGTATCTGTATTGCACAAGAGTGTGGCTACACATAGTGGTCATTCCTCCCAACGGCCATTATTGTTCGGCGTGGAATTTTTCGGCCCATAGACATAATGTTAAAATAAAATTTATTAACGGCCAATCAAATCCATCTGAACAGTCGGATTTGTCTCGCGTTCAACTTCAATGAAATTCTTTTCTTTCGTCTCTCCAACCGTGGACATTTTATAAAGAAAAAATGGAGGAAAGAAAGAATATCAATTCATACACTCAAAAACAATACCGGAAATCAGATAGAAATCAATCATTCCTTTCCCAATTTGGGAAGAAGAAGAATGAATTTTCGACTCTACCGGGTTTGGGCATTAAAGAGTTCATTTGTGCCTTTCAGGTGCTGATTCAAACTCTGACAAAAAATTTGTTAGGATGGTCAAGTCCATCAGTGAATGAAACTTTCAGCTCAACGACTTTAGGAAAAATAGACGATATTATTGCCTAATATACGATATTATTGCCTGACGAAGTAATTATAGATATATTTTTACAATTAAAAAAATTGAAAAAGTGACCTCCGAAAGAGCTGAAAGACCCAAATTTTATCTTATTTCTAAAAACGGAAAAATAAAAAGAAAAGAAATAAATAAATAGAGAGAGAAATTTTCAGATAAAGTACTTTTTTTTCTTTGGATAATTTTTAAAATTAGATTTATCAGAAATGACGAATTAGGTATTATTTAAATATTTTATACTTCCACTCCCAAACATAATAACCTTTTAGAGTGACCAATTTTCCTTGGAACGGTGGTTGACCACTGTAGAGAAGTTTCGGTGTATTACATACTAGCCGCCCTCTTCGACTAGCTTGTTGGTCGAGAATATAAATTCAATTGAATCTCATGTGCATAATTTGATTTTCATAGTTCCCTTAAAAAAGCAAATTTTAAACTTCAAATTGTTATAGACACTTCACCCGTGTTCTTTTAGTAGCTTTGCATCTGTTCTGTTCATTGTCTACATGAACGTCTCTAATGGACTGCAACTGTATGTGTCATCTAACATCTAATTTCACGTCGTCGGCACCTTTCTTATTCCTTATACAAAATACGCATTTGGCGCGACACATTTTATGTCTTGCATCATGCTAGCTGGATTAAAACATGGTGACAGAAAGAATTAAAACACAACAACCATAATCATGGAGCTTACTAAATATGTTTCCAAATATAATTATTACCTTCGAGGACTTCGTTTACAGATTTAACAGAAAAATTGATGAAACAAAAAAGAAAGTAAAAAATCCATTAGCTTTAATTTCCATACGATTAAATTACCTTAGCTTTCAATAATGGAAGCAAAACACGGAATTAAATATCATTTGGCAACGATTTGAATCAGATTGCAACAATGAAAAGTACTGTTTTAAATTATGCCTAAAAATATTCTTACAAATTTATTAAGATTAGAGAAAAAATACGACAACTTCATTGATATCATTAAAAAGATGACTTTTTAAATTTTCAGATGGTGGCTGGTACTGATAAAATATACGATTTTAAACTTGCACAATAAACGTGGAGCATTCTGATTTGTTAGCTATGCTTGAAAAGTGAGATGAATTGGCAAAATCGGTCCAGTTGTTGAGACTGGGAACACAGTCAAGGTTTCCTCTCCCAGAGAATGTATAATGAAGTAGTGTTTTTGCAATTTTTCTCGAAAATGAAGAATTTAAATGAAGAAGCTACCATTGAGGGTCGTGAAATTTCGCATAAAATATCATTGAAAAGGTAACTTTTTGAACTTTCAGATGGCGTAAAAATGATTTTCGCGCTGTAGTATTTTTGGAAACTATTAATGGAAAACGCCAAAATTTCGCTTAATTTTTAATTAATTAAAATTCTAAATAAAATTTCAAAAAAGGGTTCCTAGGTGCACGTTCCCACCCTCCAAAGTAGGTTTGTGTCAAACTTCGTAGCTCTAGGTCCATCGGTCTGCTCTGTAGAGAACCAATACACACAAAAATACACACATTTTCCTTTATTATTATTAGAGATATAAAGATATTGCATTTATAGGTTTGAAATTTGTTAATAATTATTTTTAGTTGCTTCGGCTATTATTTTATTTTGTTATGAAATTTAGGTAACAATCTGCAAATTTTTTCAAATATCAGTGCGGTACATTTCATTTCCTGAGATTTATGTTCATAATTCTTCATTTTCTATTATTGCTTGTCGTTGAGTCAGACAATTCTTACTGCACCGACATTATACAAATAGCAAATTATTCCAAATTATTAATTATTATAGTCAAATTCGCTAATTAATACTTAATTACCTTTAATTAAATATAAAATTAATTATTATCTGTTATTTTGAAGTTATCTAAATTAGAAAAATTTTGCTTGCCTCCCCTTCGGAGATGTTTTGCCCCCCCCCCCCCCGTCGGAAAATTTCTTCCGCCGCTTTTGTTAAGAACTATCAAAACATTTTGAAAATGACATGAACTCAATATTCTCATCATGAAAAAAACGTGAATCATGAAATAGAAGAATATAAATTCTAAAATTTTGACCATTTTCATTAGTAACTCAAACAATATTGAAATGAAATTAGAAATATTGCGATTACATACTAATTCTGAGCAATAAACATTTACATCTTAGTTTTAGAAATCCAGTAAAGCACCACTTATACGTCTTTCAAGGAAATGACATAAAACGACGTATAAATGAAAAGACGTATAATCGAAATTTTACTAAACAACTTTGATTATTTCAAGCTTGACGCTATTAATGCAAATTCATTTAAAATTATTAATTTCAAAGTTTTTTAAGATAGTACTAGTATAATACTACAGAGTATGGAAATCAATAATTACGTTTTAAAATTAAACGTTTATCATAAAAGTGAGAAAAATCATGCCTTTATTGCATATATTGAGTACTAATTATACATATCTTATACGATGCATATGCATGCAGGTAGACGTTTTAACGTCATTTGATGTGCTGATTACCTGTGAGTATTAAGTACAACATTATGAATCGAATTAGGTTCATTGAATGTCCTTTTCACTATTCTTTTGACAAAAGAAATAAGTTCGAAGTTTCTCAATGGAATCCATTGTGTCTTTAAAGGAAGGTGGAATAACTTCTTCATCATCGCTTAAATTATCACCAGACAATTTGTCTTCTATTAATTCATCAGTTGTGAATAATTTAGAAGTCATGGTGTCTTTATCATAGTTCAAATGCTAGAAAGGAGGAAATTTTCATATTTTAGAACTGTGGAAAACGACGTATAACCGAAGCTTTGCGTCGTATAAACGCAGTACTTTATCATTAAATTGAATGCGAATGAATCGGGGCTGCGATGAAACGACGTATAAACGGTGTTTTACTGTACTTCTTGATGTAAAATGTTGAACTTGATGTAAAATCATAAGGTTTTGAAATTGACTGTATATAAACGCATTGACGATACTCATGGGGATTAAAAGTCACATCTGCTAATAGGAGGGTGGTTGACTATATACCGTTTATTATCTGTAAGATTCTGGAATGATAAGAAAAATGGGTAAGAGCGTTTTTATGTTATTAACCTTTTATACCTGTGGTTCTCAAACTTTATTTCCCCCCATACCCCTTGATCAGTCTTTTAATTTTTGAGTACTGTCATTTTCCCCTCCCCCTCAACCAACCCTTACCGCAAAGAAGTCTTCATTTTTAATGTTTAGGGCTTAGGCTGCTTAAGAGTCAAACAACTCGAATTCACTTAACATTTGTAGGGTTTATTTTCGATTTTATATTTTATTCCATTTTTTATAATAGCAAAAATTTCACGTCCTAACAAATGAAAAAAGCATTTGAGATAATTTCATATTAACTTGTGTTGAAAACTTACAATTACTCATCTTGATATTCAGCTATTCAAATGGAAGATAATTTCAATGCAATCCTTGAACTTGTTTCATGGAGCTGCATTTTATAAAATTAGATTCAAATGTAGAAACACATAATCTCAGGTCTGTAGCTGCGAGATTTGTGATTAATACACGCACAAGACTGGAATGATTTTTCCACAATGTTTTTGAAAGGTATTTAATATTTTATTGTTTCAAAATTGAGCCTTGGTATTCTTTTACTGCTATCCAATACGCTTTTGGGCTTGCATAATTTTCACATAAACATGGGGAAACAAATTTTATGACCTTTTTTAATCCCTTATGTTTTGTGTTTTTTGACATTACTAACATCACTTTCGCGGACCTCCAGGGGTACACGTACCACAGATTGGGAACCTACGTTTTAGACAAACATAATTTAGCTGAAAACTTCTGCAACCGTTTTGCTCTTATTTATAACTAATATTTGTGAAGAAACAACCTCGAAATTTCGTTTTGCTGATATGCAAAATAAGGAACTCCACAGACTAGCATCTGGGAAGCGAAATATTTTTGTAAAAAAGAGGAGAGGTCAAGTTATTCGTTTATAGAAAGAGCTTGTTGGTGAGAGTACCAATTTCGAGGCTGGACGGTAATGGTTCAATTCCAATGAAAAGCAGCAGTGTATGTGGGCTAAAGTTATGGCTTCTGTTTTCATCTAGCTTCAAAACGAGACTTTAATTTGACCAACAAAATCACGTTCCTCTTTACAAAAGAAAGTGCTTAATACACAATTAGTCAAACTAATTTTCGGACAGTTTTATATGCTAATGAATCACAGATCTCTCACTTTCCAACTAGGAACTAAACTAGGAACTAATTAATAGAAAATAAATAAGTAAACAGTAAGCTCATATAAGATTAATAGATAAGTAAGTTATTTGAGATAACGAATAATTTCATTTTATTTTGTTCATTAAATAATTTATTTTTGCACTTTTGCTGACAAAAATCAGAAATGAGCAACTCCTGATGAAAATATCTATATGTGGCCGCTGGCAAAATCTCGGCTTCGGGACAGGAGTGTTCCAGTTTCGAAACCCGATGACATCAAAGATCCGTCCCCGTTAATAATAGGGTAGAGTGGTTCAAAAATTTATTGAAAAATAGGGAGTGCATTTTGCGACTTGAAAAGATCTTCAGATTCTGTGGGGACATGTGCAATAGGCTTAATCAGTACTAAATTTTGGACTTGATTGGAGTGTTCCGGTTTCAGGAATTTTTATTATTATTATTTTCTTCAACTTGGTGTCATTCTATTATTTGGTTAACTGTTCTCGAGTTTTCGACGGTTTTAGGAATTGTTTCGGTTTCTTTTGAATTATTATCTTGTCCATTGTAAAGTTTTTTGATCTGTGGTGTGCTTCTGTGCAATTTTTGTAATGCGCATTGTCTCTCGATTTTTGTTTGTAACTGTTTGGTTTTGAAATGCTATTGATTTTAATTTGGTTATCTTTTGTATGTGTTTTGTGTTTTTAATGTTTAGTTTTTGCTCTTTGAGTTTTTGTGTTTTTAATGTTAAGCTTTTTGTGTTTTGCGTTTTTAATGTTAAGCTTTTTGTGTTTTTGCTTTTTATCTTTTTGTGATTTGTGCTTTGCTCTCTAACTTTTTTTGAGTGCATTGTTGTCAGTGATGATTTTTAAATTGTTCTGCTCACCCCTTGGGGTTCTTTGTAAACTCTTTTTTAATGTAGTTCATTTCTTTTGTTTTATATTTCCCCTCCGGCCGATAAAAGACCCGTCGTTTATAGTGAACGTTAAATCTGACGTCGAGGATCAAACGTCCGCCCGCTTGAGTGGTGCGGAAATTTGAAAGGGAGTGCCGGCTCAGGTGGCGCTTTCGAGAATGGAAAACTGCAGGGTAAGTGAGCAGGTTCCAGACTCCATTGGCGACACAATGACAGTGTTGTAGTTGGTCGACTTTTCCATTGCTGATGACGGGACTTACCTCCTGAGGGCACAATGCATGAAGCACTGTTAATAGTTCTACTTTACATGGTCAGTAGTCCCCATGTTGCTATCCGTAGCGGCCTCATTCTTCAGACAACCATATATCTTTGGATGGATGGGGCTTCATTTATGGTTAACATTTCGATAACACTTCATTCTTAGTAGTATATAACTTGGGTAGATAATATACAGCTTCTACATTCAATAGATTGATTTAGAAGATTGATTCGCTTGTTTATTGGTTTAATCTCTCCGATATCCGCTGATGGTACCACGTGAGGGCCATCTCGAGTACGAGGGTGAGAAGTCAGCTTAGAAGAAACAGACGGAATGGTAAGGATGTCGAGACTGACTATAAAAATTAATAATAAAAATGTTTACCGTCCCTTTCCCAAATGACAGGTTCGTATCTCTAAAGTAGAGGGTTTTTTGTATGAGACACACCGCAATGAGACTTCTGCTAGAATTAAATAATTTGTCTTTGTGATTAGTCAAGTCTTTCAAGTTTAAGTGCGTGGCTAAGGACCGAGAGCGATGTCTATTTAGATTATCCTCTTGCTGGAATGGATAATTAGGTATTTGATGTTTTTTGAAAATTTTTTAAGGCAGCATTTTTGATATGTTTGATTCGACTTCTGAGAAGAGCTACAGTAATATTTTTTTTTGATTAACAATCGATTAGAATGATCAACATTTACTGGCTGGTACATACTCTGAGCAGTTTGAAAATTTTACGAATTTTGTGTATCAATATGTTAGATGATCAATTTAATGGCCGTTGAATGTGCTTATTGCTTGCTAGCTCTTGGATAAATTTATTTTTTTCCATGAAGAAATTTTTATTATCCGAACAACACTTGTTTATTTTTAATATACCTCATTAAGAAACTTTTAAACATCTAATTAGCAAAAATTCCAATATGCCAAGAGAAATTTATTAATTTTACATAATTATCCCAGAGGAAAAATTCCAACATTTTGAGAAGGTATTCAAGGCAAGCTGAGATTGCCATCAAAATCTACATTGTTCACATTCAGTATACCAGGAACACAAAATAGCTACTATTGTGATTGCAATTTCAACTCGTGACAAGGAAGATGCTACATATTCTGGCTGGATTTAATTTTGATTGATTAAAGTTCATTTTGATGCTGCAGAAAGGTACTGTAGACGAATTTAGACCATGCGAAGTGATGATGCCACTTCACATTTCAAAATTTTTGCTTCACATTAATGCGAGGACATTCGGGACTCGACATACGTCAGGCCAAAGGTCTTTTAAGCAGAATGAAATTTCGAACTCACGATTCCAAGATCACGAAACCGATATCCGATTACCAGATCACTGTGATTTTCTTGTAGGAAGTTATTGTTGTATCGTAACTGAATATAGTAGTAAATGAGAATGGAGCCCATTCACTGTCACATGACAAATGTATCTGGACTTGCCATCTAGCATCTAACTGTACGCTGTTTTACGAATTCATTGTACTGTGATATCACGTCTTTTCCCCTTCCATAAGATGTGCTATGAATTCCAAAATTAAAATTATATGACGCATTCGACGTGTATCACTTGAGCATGAATTGGTCCTATTGAGAGCTAAACAACAGAGTTTACTATATTCCCTATGAATTACCTAAAAGTGTGGCGTCTCTATAATAAATTCACGTCTCTTTAATAAAATCCAAAAAAATCAAAAACAATTTCGGGGAAAAAATTGTGCTCACGATGATACTATTTCATTGTTTAAAAATAATGCAAAAATCGAACATTTTTATAAAAAAAATAAATTGCACTTGTATTGCTTCGTTATATCATAAAAGGCATCATTATTATAATGGGAATAATGAATTGGGTAACTGAAATTCATTCAATTATATAGTATAAAAATGCTATATATTTTTTTATTTAAATGTCAGCAATTTAACTCCAAATAATAAATTATATTTAAAAAAGAAAGTTTAAAGCATTTGAAGATCTTTTTTTTTATGGAATCTAAGTATTTTCTAGTGACAAGTGTTATTCTTCATTTATGAGACCAAAACTATATCGAAATAAATCAGTTTGTCGAATTGTTTTTTTGATGTGTCAGTGTGGCTGGAATAAATCTTATTTTTATATTATAATGCTGAACATTAACCCTTATATCATTTCCATAAGATCAGATATTAGGGATAACTTTTAATCAGTTCCCTTTTACTAATCCAGACTTTAAAAATAAGTTTGGTGTTCTTCCAGGAATCGAGACCTAATCCCAACGGAGATTCTCCATATATTACCTATTTCCTATGGAGATTCTGCATATAAAACCTAATTCCTAAGGAGATTCTCCTTATATTACTTAATTTCTACGGAGATTCTCCATAATTTACTTGTGTGAGCAAGGTGCGCGTTGAATTCGTCCGGGTTGGAAGTCCTGTTGCTAGTGAGCTGTGGAAGTTTGGAGATGGGGTCATCGTGTCAGGTTTCGTCTTCGTCATCTTACCACGGATCAAAATTACTAGGCCCAACCCCAAATAAACCTCGTGTAACTTCAAAACGGGACGTTATTAGGACTAATATAAACTGTATTACTCGGTGTCATGTTGCAATAATTTAAGAAGCACTTTAATATTTTAAAATTAATTTGTCATTGCCCCCCTCCAAAGTTATATCTCTCCTGTCCTTATGATACTATCTATGTAAAATTTCCTTTTGTGAACTTCACTCTGTAAAAACTCATTAAATTACAACAGCTATAAAACGTAATGTTGTCATCGGAAATTTTGAAGAGGATGCTGAAATAAAACCCTGAGCAATCATATTCATTTACCACAAGTTAAAGCTTAGTTTAGACGGTTTGGTAATAATCGAAAGGGATTCATGAAATATGAATGGAAATCAGCGAATTAAGAGCAAAGAAAACAAGAAAAATGAATCACAGAAAAAAATCATTTTCAATTAATCGAGAACTTTGGTGAGAACGATGATATTATTTTATTTACGCTTGTAAGAAATGAAAAGTGGCCAAAATCTTTTTTGACCGCTTCACAAAATGATGCGACGCGAAATAGATCCGAACGAATAATTAACATAACTGAAATTTAATATTTCAGTTCACTTTTCACTTAGAAATGCTTCATGGAAATTTTGTTTCACACTCATTAAAAAAATGTTACTGAATTCAGTTCATTACTTCATATTTAAAAAGGAATGTTACATAATACTTACTATTCAGCAGCATTAAGTAACAAAGTTTGCCTCTTGAACTAACTGAATGATTTGCTAATTTAAATAAAAGAAATTTTAAAAAGGTTTCTTTTTTATTAAGTTTTTAGTTTTGAAAAATTATAAAATTTTCATTTATAAAACTGTTCCTTAAAAATGAACACACACACATGTATAAATACTTAAAAAATTACCTGAATGCTTCAGGCGACAATTTATTCTGAATAAATTTTCCTGGAATGCTTGTTGAACACTTAAAAAGAACTTGGGAGGAACGAACAAGCTCAACTGATTTGCTATTTTTGCAGGCATTATTATTTTACCTGGAGAGATATCTTTCTCCTTTGAAGTTCACCACATTTATAAATCGTCGGTTTTCATTCAAAACGATAACGACTATATCGAGGACAAATGATAAAACTTTTTTTAAAAATTTGATGAGCGTTTCCATCTGCGCGTTTTGTAATCTGTCAAAACATGTAGCATTTCATCACTTCGTTTATTTCTTAAAAAATATTCATTCTTTTAAAAATGTGAATTTTGATCAAGATAATTTGCTTACCTATCATGAAAATATTTACGAAGCTGACCTTATATAAAATAAAGATATGATCTTTATTTTAGTCTCATTTTTTATATAAAAAATCTAAAAACTGAAGATTGGAACATCAAAGCCAGCAAACCATTCTCCAAACTGCGATACAAAATCGGGAGGCTATTTCGCCTAATGTCATATTTAGCTCGAGTCTGGACCACAAAATGTAGATACTTGGTGGAAAAGGGACTAGGATCCCCGATTTTCCAACTACGAACTTGTGAGCAACAACCATGCCAACTTTCTAGCTACTCAACCAATTAACGCCCAAACTAATTTAAAGCATAGATTTCAATGAATTTTTAATAAATTATGTTTAAAGCACCAAGTTTAAGATAAGTGTGAAAAAACGATAAAATTCTGAAAAAAATTTTGTGGAGGGGGAATTTTTTTTCTTTTTTTTCGAAAAATTATCAAAACTCGGTATAAAATCAGTTTAAAAAACTTTTTTATACATATATACTAAAAGATATTTAAAATATAGCAAAATATCAAAAAATAAGTGTTATTTTCTAATTCCTGGAATTACCTCAAAAATAGATCAAAAGAAGGGGAAAAAATGGTGGCAGTTGACTTGAAAATATGGCTAACTAGTGGTGTATACCAGTTGAAAATTATTTAGGAGATTGAGAATAAATATTGACTTGTTAGACAAATCAAAAAATATACTGTGGAATGTGATAGGTTTAGCAGATGAGGACGCTGGGCATTAATGGGTTAATGTTGTCGCATATTTATGGCTTTTCACACTATGATAACGAAGAAAGAGAGACAGCAAATAAATAGACAAGCACTTTCGGTTTGGAGAGATGCTAGTTAATAACTACGAAGTCAATGTTTATGTTACCGTTAAAGCGTATAATTCAGTTATTTCATAGAATAACTAGGTGTTCAGCTAAGTAATTCATGAAATACTTAGTTATTCTATGAAATAATGGATTCCACGTTTTAACTGTAACATTTATATTATAAATCGTTTTAATCAAATAATGTGAAAAGATTATTCAACCTAGTAAAATGTTTTACTAAAAGTGTTTAAATTTTGGTCTTTTCCGTAGGACCAGATAACGTTGGGAAAAATTTGTTGCTCATAAGGATAATTTTTTTAAGCTATTGAATCCTTTGGTTTGTTATATTAAAGTACGTTTCGTTTATCTCCTAATGAAAATCGTAGCTTTGAGCCGTGATCAAATGATGAGGACGAAACTTGAAGCGATAAATTTGAACCTAAACCATAAAATCAATATTTGTTTAACACGATACAAGTGCTGACTGTCCAAATAAAATATCAATGCTTATACAGAGTCCGTTTTTAGACACTTTTATTTAACTTGACTTGTGTTTCATGTTTGTCACGATGGAATTTTGGAATTGATTTTTCACTCACTTACTGATGTGCTAAAGTTTTGGGATTTTGTATACTTGTCTGTTCTCTATGACAATGCACTATTTTAATATCTTTAGAAATGAACTGTCAGTTAATCAATTGATTTAATTAAATTTTGATTCTCTACTAGTGGCGTCACCTGGTAGTGAACCTGAGAAAAAACTGATATCTAGATTCCATCATTACATTCCATCTAACATTAAATTTTAAATTAAAGAATAGAAAATAGAAATAAATAAAATCAAAAGAATTTCTACTTTAGTACTCTAATAAAAGTATGCTTTTTAAAACTGATTTTATTAAATTTGTTTTAATTTTCAGAAAAAGTTTCTAACTCTTTCATTTGAAAAAGGCGCATATGTTATGGAGAGCTCATCTTAGTATCTCGAAGTTTTGCGAGACCAATAAAACAAATGAAATCACTATGTATGAAAAATATCCTTCAAGAATTTTGTAATTTAAATTATGATAGTTTTATCTTCATGTTCAATTCTATTTGAAAGTCACATGAACGTACGCAACGAGCCATGGTTTGGTGACTCCTGGTTTATGACAAAATGTTGACCTTGCATTAGAAATAAAGTTTGTCACACGGAAAGTGAAATGAAATAATAGCAGAAATAATGTCTGTCTTAATGAACAGTTGCGCGTTTTGAGATCGATTGCCGAAAATCTTGGTTTTGTCAGGACAAGAAAGGAGGTTCCTCTGGTGACTGCCTTCCGGTTTTGAAGACTATGGAGTAACAGGCATAGAGCCTTTAAAAGCGGCAATAGTAGCGCTAGGGCACTAAATTAAAGAGTCTACTGGTCTAAAGGAAAAAAGTGAAATCTAAAGAAGAAAATGAAGTTTTGAATGTTGTAGAACTGAATACAAAATTCTTTATGTGATGTAGCATTTAGAAAAGCAATTTTGCAAATCCAGATCATGAGGTTGATGATCCAGATTGCAGTCGCTTTTCTTCAAAGTTCAAATTTTATTTCAATAAATGCAAAAACATTAAGAATGTACTGCAAATTCTTGGAAAGACTTTTCACAAAAATGAAAAAGCTCACTCGCAATTTTTAAGACGCTCAGTTACCAAATGTATTCTTTTGAACAGTAAATTAATCCACAAAATTTTATAAGAGACATTTTTTTACAAAACAAAGCGGAGCAATCAACTGTTAAGATCGTATTTGGAGGTCAAATGTTTTGAAAACAATACATCCTGATGCCTTGATACAGTAAGCGAGACGAAGCAGTAAGATAATGCAAATGACATGACCGGAATATTAATTTACATACAAGTAATGCGTTTATAAACTTGTTTACTTTTTAAAGAGATTGCGATAGAGGAGTTTGTACCTGCCTGCGACATCACATTGCGGACTGATGCAACTGTGTATAAAATATCACGTGTAACAGACTGTGCTAAGTTTCATCAAAGAATTTATAAAATATACACTATCTGAAAAACATTCTCATAAAATGTGTTGCATAGTTTTATAAAAGAATTTATAAAATATATACTATTTTTTAAAAAAATTCTTATTAAATGTGTTGTATAATATAAAATTTGCAGTATGATAGTATAGTAGAAGTTTAAGAAAAGTTTGATTGTTGCCATTTGAAAATAAAAATAATATGAAAATGCTTAGTTTATATCAAAACAAAATTTTGTTCTTTTTGAGAAATATATCAGTAGATATCAATGACCACAACCGATAAATTGTAAATTTTACGTACAGGCTAATAAACATAAAAATATATATATAGCTTAATTTTATTACAACTGCTGAATAACGACAATCTGAGTAAATCGTATTTTTACTCTAGCTGCATGGCAATGGGTTAAAAAACTTTCTCACCTTTTGGATCTGAAAATTCTGAACATGGAAAAAATATTTTACATAAAATGGTAAAGCACGCTTAGGGAAAGTAAGTATGACCAAATAATTAAGAATAGAAATGGTTTGTATGCATATTTAAGGAAAATACACAAACTTTAAACGAACAATTCATTTGCAATTTTGCGGGAATTCACTTATAAATTGATTTAGATGGTTTATTAAACAAGCATAATTATGATTTATTTTTCGTCATAAAAACTATAAATAAATAGTGATTTGAGATGGCAGCGCTTTCTTGAGAAACTGAGCTAAGTTTAGTTTTGTTAGAATAACGTCCCGTTTCGAAGATACACGAAGGCTATTTTGGGACGGATCTCACAATTTTGAACTAGAATCAGATAACGAGAACAACACCTGAACTGGCACCCCATTTCCAAGCTTCTACATCACACCAGCGGGAGTACATTCGAATCTTGACAGCTTTATACACATTGGGTCTTCCGTATACAGGGTCTGGAATTAAAAGCCTGTGACCCCCTCCAGTACCGAATCCGTGACTCTGATACTAGGTCACCGCCCCCTCCCCTCACTGGGAAACTGACAAAAAATTCTGTCAAGTTTAAAAATGAAAAATAACCTTCACGAGATTTGAAGTGAATTTCAATCAAAACAACTGAATGCTCCATTTCAAAATGTTTTATTAATCTAATTTAACTTTAAGCGGGCCGCGGGGGATTGATGGTAAGGTCTCGACGCCGAAACGGGAGGGCTCTATGTTCGAAACCCGCTTTCCATCAAAGATCCGTCGCTCCGAATCTGATTTCGAGGGTGCAAGGCACTCTCGCTGGTGTGGCGTGGAAGCGTGTAGAGGCGCTGACGGCTGAGGTGTAGTCCTCGTCATCTGACCACCATTCATAATTACGAGATCAACCCAAAATAGTCCGCGTGTTGCTTTAAAATGTGACGTGGGATGTAGTGAAGCCGGCACGCCGTTCTGGTACTGCTTTTTTCACAAGAAATAAATAAGAAGAAAATAGTGAAGACGTCCTTAAAACAGCGCGATTTTTGTCACCCAGGTTATTATTACTAGTTTATTTTGCGACTACAACACTTAACACCACAGTATACCCCGAACTCGGAGCCAGGGCAGCTCCCTGTCGGTTGGTTGGGTATGCGTGAGACTTTATTAAAAAAAGCCAGAGCAAAAAAAAAAAAAAATTACAATTTCTATAAAAAGATACAAAAAACATGACATTTAAAACAAAAGAATATAATATTTTTTTAAAGTTCAGTCTTTCAGATCGTTGTGTTGTTGAATTTGAGAGGGTCGTGCCCTGTGTATGGAAGAAGAGAGAATATGTGAGTACATACGGTTAGTTGGGTCTGTGGCTAGTTGTTGTCGCCATCTTTTGGAAATAAGAGTGTTTCGCGTTTTCCGCGCTGAAGTGGAGCGACTACAACACTGTACGTTAATGCAATTAAACTTATTTCAAGCACGAAATGCGCCATTTTTAAAACTCAAATAACGTACATTTAAATAAATGAACTAAAATGTTCAAGGTAATGCATTTATGAGTTGAATTATAAAGATTTTAAAGCAGATGCTAAATCTTTAAATAAATAATAGATAATGAAACAACGTACAGACATTTTTCCTGCGTTTTTTGCTTTTTGGATATGTCGAGGATGAGGGAAGAGGGATTTTCTTTGTTGAACTTTGTTTCAAACTTGGAGGGGGGTGGGTGAATGATGAAACTGAGTTTTTAGAAACAGGCGCATTTTGCGACATTTAGGTGACCATTTTTAGAAACAAACGATTAATTAAAAATGGAAAAAAAAATCTTTTAAGAGATTTTTTAATAGATTTTTTTCAGGGAACTATATATTATCCTAATTTTCCGAGTTCATTTTTTTAAATAATTTTTTAAAAAACATTTTTCGTTGAAACAGACAATGCTGAACGAATTAATGCAGTAAAATGTTAGAAACTTAATTTTTACTTATTGTATGGAAGGCTATAACAATAAATGCCCAGTTTGTTTAAAAATCGACCTTTTATACATTTCTTGGTAAATAACGGTAGTCTGCATGTTTTTATTAGAACAAAGGAAACAGAAAATAAAGAAATATTACAAATCGATTGCATACGAATTGGCGATCAGTTTAATAGAAAAAGTCATGAAATGAACAAAAGCGCAATTTTTTAATCAAAAGTTAACAACCAGTCACGGTAAGCGTAGTGTTTATATAATTCAAAGCTTAATTGGCTCGTTTCTTTTTTCTATTTTCCTTTCATTGTTTTTTTCTTTGAATGCTTATATGTCTGAATAATTAGATAGTTAAAGTTGCTTTGAAAACCTTCTTACAAAAATGAAAATTCCATCTCTTGCGAGTGTTTATTGATTTTCAAGCATGCACAAATAAAATTTTACACATTAAGCAACAATGCGGTGTTCAATAAAATCACTGAAAATTTAAAATATTAGTTTTCACATATTGATATCCGTTTATTTCTATGTCTGTCCATTATGAGTGACAAGATTACAAATTTTATGCTGAGAAAACACTTACCTGAATGAATATTTGATACTTTGAAGCTTCACACATGCGCACAACAGTTACATAGAGTTATTGACTAGCTACATCTAACGCTACAACCTGCCTGTAAACATAACCCTCACTTGTGAAGACCTTGAGAAGGAACTGTTTCTAATAATGCAACCTCCTGTATTAAAGTAGGTGAAGGAAAGTCAAGTTTCGCACCATGAATTGAGGAGAGTTCTCGACGGGAGAAACGGAAAGGAAAATGCGCAAGCGGGTGGTCATGACACTAAGGAAAAAAATAAGTTAAATGTTATGAAACACTTATAATCATCTTCTATACTCGCGCAAAACAGGCCATTCTTTTAAGGGGGAAATATGAGGCATATTAAATAAGAAAAGGAAAATAAAAATGCGCTCTTTATTTTATTTATTTATTTTTTAGTACACTGTTGTCAGCGATGATTTTTAAATTGTTCTGCTCACCCCTTGGGGTTCTTTGTAAACTCGTTTTTAATGTAGTTCATTTTTTTGTTTTATGTTTCCCCTCCGTCCTGTGGAAGGCCTTACACCCTCCTGGGTAGGCTGGGCAGGAGAGGGTTGTAAATAAGTAAATAAATAAACCCTATCGTCCTCTCATTTCATATTTAACCCTAAAAAGCCCGATTTTTTAAAAATTGATTTTAAAATATTTTTGACTTTCATTTCTTGAATAAAACATGGGAAAAACACTTTTAAAAGTCTTATTTTGTTTTAAGTATGGCTTATGGCTAAAAAACAGTTTTTTACCAACTGAAAACATTGGGCTTTATTTCAGAAAAAAATTCCCTTTATAAAATTCTATAATATCAAACACAAGCGAATTTTAATAACTAATAATACAGAGATAAGGAATTTTCTTCAGCATTGTAGAATTTAAATATGGTATTCTCAAGCGCGCAAACAAAGCTAAAAAGATGCAGCTTCAAGTGAAAAACATCCATTTATTTTTATTTTTTTATCAGCACTCAGGCTGTCATCTATATGTTGTAAATTGATATAATAAAAAAATCAATATGTATCCTATTGGCAACAACAGTCATTAGAGCTTCAGTCTTATTCTCAAGATTTTAGAAGCCAAAATTGGGTATGTTGCTTAAAGGCAACACTGGGCATTTAAGGGTTAAATCGTTTTCACCTCTTACATCTTCAATACGTTTGTACGGCGGAGAAGGAAAAACCGTTCATTATCTATTTGAGTGTATTTATACTGATAAATTGTTATTTAACAAAACTCTCTTAACATAACAAAACAACTTGGTTTTTAAACTTTCACAAAAATCAAGGGTCTCTCTTCAAGATCAGGAAATGTTTCCAAATTTCTAAGCAGATATGATCCTGAGAGTTAGTGATCTGGTTCACATATCAGTTGATCACTTAAACAAAAGATTGTTATTCCTTGGCGTTGTTGTGGAGTTTCAAGTTGGTTTGAAAAGTATTTTATTCCTCTATTCGAAGTCTTGCTCTTCTTTTTGAAAAATATTTTATACTCCTCTCTTCCTCTTTTTCAAAAAATTATATGCACTACTATTTTTTTACACGTCTTAATAATTCATATTAATTTTAAGGATTGATTTTGTAAGTGTTGCTTTTATAGTACTGTGTGTATTTCGGTTTTTTCCTTTATATATTTGTGTTGTCTTCGTTTGTATTATTATGTACTGATTGGTTTGTTTTCGTTTTGTTTTATCGATGTATTTTTTGTTTTGCTTTCTTTGTGTTTTGTCCGTGGATTGTTTGTTTTGCATTCTTTGTGTTTTGTTATTTTTTGTATTTTGTGTTGTGTCTTGTATTGTCCCATTGTTTTCTAGCTTATTATTGTCTCTGTGGCTGATATGTTAATAACTGCAGTGATTGTGTGACCCCTCTGTGTAAATGTGATTTGCCTTACGTAAATATGTTGATGTTGCTTGAAGATGGTGCCCGCAGTCTTAATTCGCGCTCATGTTTCTCTTCCCATCAAAAGACTATAACCATTGGAATAAGTCGACCCTCTTGGGTTATGGAATGGAATGGAATCCCATAAGTCGGAATTTTAAAATAATTACCTTAGATAATGTTTTTTAATATATAAATTGCTATTATAGTAGATATTACAGCGAACAGACACATTATTTTCTCTATGAATAGCATTTGTTACTGAAGTTAAAAGTTTGGCGACACAATATCCAAAAAATTATCGGATTATCGAAATTTTTTTTATTGGCTCATATGATACCTTGAATCATTTAAAATATGCCTGTAAAATTTCATAGCCGTATCTGCATTTTTTATTAAGTTATTGAACAATTTTTGATTTATGATAGGAGAGTAAACAATGTTGCCACGCCCACTTTTAAGATCGTTGCAGCTTCTGAAAAACTTAAAATTCTTCAAAATGAAAATGAAATGCAACTTAACAAGACAGCAGGAATGTTGGCCATGTAAAGAGACTATAGGAGGGTATATCAAAGAAAAAGAAGGAAAATAATGTATAATTTCGTACAGAAGAAACTAAAACTAACTCGTAAACGTAAGGCGAAATTAATTCGTTAGAAAGGGGGAAATAAAGGTGTATCTATTTTTATACTTGTTGTAAATCTATGCTAGAGGCAGAACTTTGCATGGAATCAGCTCCGAAAAAGTATTTATTTTTTAAAAAATTGTTAAGATTAAGTTTTATGAAATATTGATGTTTCATTTGTTTTCCTTTTATATATGCATTATACAATTATAATATTTCATTGCCACAAATTCTTGAAACTTTTTATGGTAAGCAGTTTAAAATGAGTTTATTAAAATTTTGTAAAAGTCAACAAGCTATTCTGAGGATTTTATATCATGTTATTGAAGGAATGAAAACTTTAAACTGATATTTCTCCATGTTGTATTTTTGTTCATTTACTATTTTTCGAAACCCTAAGGCTTTTTTAATAATTGAATGACGGGTGTGAAATTTTTTATGCATGTTCTGAAATATAAATATTGTGGAACTTACTATAGAATTAACTCTAAAATGTGTAGTAATTTTTTTTAAAAAAATGTCAAAGTCAAAATTAATGCATTTTTGAGAATTTTTTGTGTATTTAACAATAAAATAATAATAATAATAATAATAAATTAAATATCAGCAGTAGGCAGAAATCCATACGAAGTTTTATATAGCATATTATGAGGAACATGGAAAAAAGTTTGCAAAAAATATGCATATTTAAAAAAGCCTTAGGGATTTAAAAAAAAGTTAATTTTTTTAAAAAAATTAAATTTTACAAATACTTTTCAATAAATTCAACATTTTTTGTATGGGATGGCCATAGAGTATTAGATTATATAAAATAAAACTAAAATCCAACTCCTAATATTAAAAATAAAAAATATTTTTCAGATGGTACTGTGTCGCCTTAGTCTGTAAAGTTGTTATATTCAGGGTCTTGAGTTAATGTGATGACAATCCCACAGCAGGCATCAAGAGGAACAAAAATTGAGGTGAACGCAATTCATGGTTAGTTGGTGAAAATCACGAAAATTGGAATAGCAATGGTTTTGACCACAAATAGATTATACAACAAAAAGGGGCACTGCTTTTCATAATTATAAACCATAAAGTGGTATTAATTAAAAATAAATTTCTGCAAAATGATAAATGATGTAAAATTAAAGATATTTTTTCCTAGATGTTTCATAGCCAATACTTTAGATTAATATCCTCATAATTTGGCTTCTTGACGAATTAGGATTCAATGGATAAAACTGTCAAGGAAAAAGATCATTGTTGACTAATACTAGATATTGAATAATTTTTCATTTCTTTCATTCCCAAAATCTGTTTGTTGGATTTTGAGACGGAAAATTAAACGTGGTTAAACTAGCGAATAATGAAACGATAAACTTTTAAATTTACAAGATTTTGTTGGATGGCTGGCTTTGCTAAAAGAAGGACCTGGTGCGATTCACAGCAATTCAACAAAATAACACGAGTAAACGGAATTTTGTCGAAAGATATGCATTATTTCAGGATTGGTAAAATCGATTCCACATTGGGTTTCATTATACGAGGTTCATCCAGAAAATAAAGACCGTTTAGTTATACAAAATGAAAAACACAATATTTATTGTAAAAAACAATTCTGTTACATACCAGAAGCTTCCTTCACTTCTCTACATAATCACCTCCTACATTTAAACATTTGTCGTATCTGTTCACGAACTTCAGAATTCCCTTGTTATACTCTTCTGCCGCCAGTTCATTAAGCCAGGTGTTCATTGCATTCAAACAAAAGACCGCTCGCGCATTTCCGCCGAGCAGCTCACTCCTCTTTTTCATCATCCACCCTATAGTCCGGACCTTTCTCCTAGCGATTTCCATCTTTTCCTTAAGATGAAAGAGTTTCTTGGAGGTAAACGTTTTGAAAGTGATGAAGAGTTGGAGAATGCAGTGACCACCTGGCGTAATGAACTGGCGGCAGAAGAGTATGACATGGGAATTCTGAAGCTCGTGGACAAATACGACAAATGTTTAAATGTAGGAGGTGATTATGTAGAGAAGTGAAGGAAGCTTCCGGTATGTAACAGAATTGTTTTTTCTAATAAATATTGTGTTTTTAATTTTCTATAACTAAACGGTTTTTATTTTCTGGATGACCCTCGTAATTAGACTTGGCTTCTTATTTTTGATTTATATATCTAAAAAATTCGATGATTTGGTTGTTTGACTTTTTCTGACCCAAAAGCCAGGTTTGGCCATACTACGCCATACAAGTTCGATAAATAGGTAAAAGTTTGAGAAATGTCTATTGAAAAAGCGAGATTTAGCTAACCTGAATTCAATCAAATTTCAAACTTTATTTGAAAGATATAATTTGAGTTATTTGAATTCCAATGATTATCATCTGAAATTTTGGTATATAAATCACACGAAGATATCAGGGAGAAATACCACATCACTCTTCATAAATCTATGTTCAGTGTCTATCAACCAAATGCAATTTGTGTATATTCTAAGTAAAAGTTTCTTAAACTATGGATACCGAGACCGACATGAAGTTGTGTGACATAATGTTAATGTTAAGATAGCGGAGGTATGATATGATATGCTTCCGTCACATTCTTTGAAACGGGAATGAAAAACAAAAAAAGGAAATTATCTTACATTAAAATATTTCCACTAAATTTATAATGTAACTCCTTCGTTTTCATTTATCATTGATTAAAACTTCCTTTTTTGTTATGTGTGCTTTATTTTCCTACTTCTTGGAGCGGTGGAAATTGTTTGGAGCTGGAAAAATGTCTTGAAAAAGCAAGGTTTAGACCCTTTTTTCAAATAAGCAATGCCATGTGATATAATTATCCATCAGCAGTTCTGTTAAGTATTTATATATCCCATTAGATTAAATTTTTATTCCCCACACAGGGAACCCCCAGTTTAATTTAGTCACGAGTTGGCCGTGTTGAATTTTATGTTCTCTCATGAAATGTTTTTATTCATTTTCCATTAGACGTTTCGAAACAGACTTAAACAATACATTTAATTATTGTCAGACGAAAATGAGTGGTGAAAAAAAAAGCTCTTCCCTATCAAGAGTTTCTGCAAGTTGAAAGTGCTTAGTAGAATTTATACAGCACGAAACAATATCACCACCATTTGCATTAAAACTTATATTATTGAAAACCATAGTCATTACTACAGGGAAACTTTATAAACCACAAAAAGCGCACCACCACAAAGAATACTAATTACAAGAAAAACGAAGTCTAGCAGGAAACATTTTCCTAGCGTGAATCCTTCAAAGAGGAAGGAAAAACTGAATTTTTTGCAACCAACAACAAATACTTCTGAATTTTTTTCTTGTGGTCTAGTGTTTATATCAGATGATGTTTATTGATTGCAAAAAATTCAGTGTTTTCTTCCTCTTTCAAATTTCAAAAAATTGAGATAGGTTGCGTTGCTTATTAAGCGATGATTTATGACATGAAACCAAAGAATCAGAAGTACAGTCACCAACAATTTCAAAAAGCTTGTCAATTTACATATACATCTTAACATTTACAGAAAGCACAAAAAATAGCTTTGCACACAGATATTTTCAAGTAGCACGAAGATATTGTACAAGATTTCTACGATATTCTACAGTATTCACAATACTTTACAATACCATAAAAATTTCACAACAGTTTTGCGTAGTAACTCGTACTGCTACGTCATCAAATTTTTACTTTGATTATTTTTTACAATGCATCCTAGTAGACTTCTTAATTTATAGTTAAGAAAGAAGTCTACTAGGATGCATTCTAGGATTTAAAAAAAATTAAGATAGATGGTGTAGCTTGTTAATCGACGAAATTCATTCACTTTGAGCAGCAGTCCTGCTTATCTCAGACGTAAAGAAATTTGATTTCTTTCTTGTTTTTAAAGATGGAATATTCTAATCGATTTTTTAAAAATTCATTTCCTTATGCTCTATAGTATTTAAATTTTGCCCATTTGTGTATTGTCGATGATAATTGTTTCAATATTTTCAGAACTTAATTATCATATAATCAAGTGACATAATTAAATTTTGATTCCATGTCAGTGGTGGCACTTGGTAATGAATTTGATAAAAGATTGATTTCAAGATTTCATAATATTTATAACTAGTAGTAACCTCACGGCATTGCCCGTGACATTCTGAATTTCAACATTTTTTTTAAAAAGCCTACAATCTTCAGCTTCAAGTTTAAACTTTGAAGCCACATTATGTAAATAGCTCCTTGAGGTCATATTTCATTTTTTTCCAGTTTCAGCGAAAGTACACGCAGGATGAACACGTCTTCTGGAACTAAAGATATCACACTCGACTATCAAAAAGTATAAAAACAAACAAATTAAAACCATGATCTGTCGGCGCGACGACGAACAGTACGATCGTACTGCAAAATCTCGCTGAAAGCAAAGGGTTTATGACGTCACGTGGTTTCGACGAAATGCATGCTGGGAATGGAACACCGCGGCCTTGGTTACGAAGAATCATGGATGGAAAATGGAGCGAAAATATTTTAACACCTAAGAAAAAATTAATTAAAATTCAACCATAAAAGATATTTTAACCGTTCTTGTTTTAAATCGGAGGGAATATTCCATTCATTACCTAAAAAATGTAAATGATAGCATCATTAGAACGTCGGATGCAAGAAATTAAGAATTCACAATTAAAAATATTAGCAAAAAGAGACTATTATTTAAAAATTTCTCAAAATTCAGTAAATTACGTCTGAAGCTCAAAAAAATTTCCTTAGAAAGAAAATTGTTTTCTCTATCCGATGGTGTATTGATTGTTTTTCAACTATCATTAGAAAAGATACTACACCCTTAAACGTGCCGAAAATGACCCAAAACAACACAAAGCATTAAATAAAAAATTTTCTAGATTAAATTTTAAAATTCAGGCTTCGAGGTGCATTGAGTCATCATTACGACTACCTGTGTGCCAAATTTCATGGCTGTAAGTGCGATAGCTTTGTCACACACACACACACACACACACACACACACACACACACACACACACGCACACACACACACACACACACACACACACACACACACACACACGCACACACACACGCACGCACACACACACACACACACACACACACACACAGCCTTTTATAAGTATAGATAATGAATTGCAAATTAAAAAGTGAAAAATTTTAAAAATGTACTTTTTAGTACACTAATATAAGTGTGTTTTTAAACTCTGATTTTAAAAAACTTTGATGTTTTTTAAATTAATCATCAATACAATACAACCTCGGTTAACCGAACTAAGGGAGGGGGGATCGGATAACGATTTTTTCGGTTAAGCCATGAACATCTATACTATTTTGTAGCTAATTACAGTATGTAATTCTGAAATGCTTTGGATGTAAAACGTATTCAAAACTCTCTTTTTAGGCTACACTTCTGTTCTTCATTAAAATTAAGCCTCCGTAGGGTAGTTGCAAAAAATGTCTCCTTCGCTCATTTCCGTGCATTACAGTACTGTTATTTGCATTAGCGATTTCATAGGCATTTCGGATAACCTGGGTTTCGGTTAACCCGAGTTCAGTGAACCTAGATTTTACTGTATTTAGAATACATTCTGGCTATGTGTTATCTGGAGTATAATTTTAATGATATTACTTTACTTTAACATCTCTTTGAACAAATGCTGAAACAATAGATCTTTTTAAAAAAAAATTACAAATGGAAAAAATTCCTGTAATAATACTCTTCCGTATTTTAGTATGTCTTGGTTACACGCTGCATTGCAAAATTTTCAGTGAACCGATTTGCTCAGAAGGGATCGCCGCAGTGAAAATATTTAAGCTGGTAATATTCATATTTAGTCGTATTAATTTAACTGCTTCCTACGGATACAATTAACCCTTTGAGGACGGCCGCACGGGAAACGTGCGGGTCCGTCTGCTCGACATTTCCCAACGCTCGTGGCTGCTCAAGACCGGCGCTCTTTTTCTAGTTAAGCTTAATTGCACTAAGTTGGTGTGACGCCTACGTGACGGTAGCTAAAAGCCACAAGAGCCGGCACGTATTTGTGACAGTCGGGATAGAATGTGCCAAGCAGCTGGCACGCCCGCGTGACAGTCGTCCTCAAAGGGTTTAATCAATAAGTCTTTCAGAAAACTAAATTTGACCGCGCAAATTGTTCTTTTTAGTGATACGATCGAGTTTTAATGTTGAACAGTAAATTGCGCCAATTGTTTATTGAGTTTATCTGCAATATAAATGAAAAGTTCTTTATACAATTCCTATTAAAGACCGATTAATTCACACGTGAAATATTCTAAGCGATAAAAATAACAAGTTCAGGCCTGTTAAATCATTATCGACTGAAATTTTACTTGACTCTGAATTGTTTTCGTCTAATGTTCATATGACACTCAACACATGATCTTCAGCAGCAATCAATTTACTAACATAAAAACTAGTTCTGCAATTGGTTAATCGAAAGAATAAATAACTTTACCTCGTTAGACAAAAATAAAAATTTATATTGATTTTAACCTTATCAAAGAACAGCTTTCAGAATTTTCTGTTTATAATCATGAACCTGCAGTAATTTTGGTATCCAAAAGAGTCTATCACAAAAATTCACATTTAGTTTGTGCCTGGCTTCCAATCCGCAATATTTGCATAATTAAGAGAACCCGAAAAGAAGTAAAAGGCGTGAAAATGAGCATTGTAACAAAAATCGTTCTGTGGGCGTATGGTGTAAACAGTCCAACACGCAGGATAATGGAGAATGATGGTTTATTCACAAATATGCAGGAAAACACGTAGCACAGGTAACAGGAACAATAGATCTTGTACAGATTAGCAACGCAAGCAGACAACAATTCACAGGTAATAACAGTTCAGCACTTTCAGATTTAGCAACACAAACAGTCAGCAAATCACTAATAATGACAATTACAGCAGTTTCAATAATACTCAGCTCACCGGCTTTCTAGCTCACTCTGCAGACGAAACTCCAAAGTCGTTCCAGTCGATCAACACCACCCTGTGATCCAAGCGCGGTCTTTTTATACTCTCCCTGATAGGCCGTGATGTCATATAGAATTTTCATTAAAAACCTGGATCTCGGCCCCTAATAGAAATATCGAGAAAGTAATAGCATTTTCGAGTATCTTCGATTTGTCGCCAAAGTCGCATAGTTTGTCGCCAAATCGTCAATATGGTCGCCATGTTTGTCACCAAGGTCAGGGGTCTCGGAATGGCCGCTGCCCGTCATTGCATATTTACCCCTGTAAAACTCCCTGCCCAACTATAAGACTAGCGAGGCAGGAAAGCGACATTACATCTTTGTAACAGCATATAGTGATCTCATTTGTTCATTTTAAGAAAAAAAGGAACATAAAGTCTATTTTTTAAGGAAAAGTTTTATATTATGAAAATAAAGCCTAATCTACCTGAAATTTTTAGATTTCCCTGTGCATAGTCCTAATTTCGTAATCCGAGAATCATCTATAGAATAGTTCATAGAAAAGGAAATAACAAGAAATTCTCTAGGAGTAGGAAATTATATTCTCAAATTTTTTAGAATGGTTCTTGAAGTCATTTTATTCCGAAACTACCGATGTTATTTTTCTTTCAAGAGGATTCATTTAAAATTTTCTTTTTTCCATCTTGTTTCAATTTTCTTTCTTCCATTAACTAAAAAATGTTAGTCTTTCCTGGCAAAGACCTTCATAATAAACTGAAGTAATGGAGAAGATCTTATTGAAAATTCTCTTGTATTTTTTCCAAGATAGAAATGAAAATTTCTGTTTTAAAGAACTTCGAAATTTTCCAGGGAAGAGAGCTGACCATGAACAAAGATATTAAACTTCTTTCTAGGTCTGAGTCAGCCTATCAAATCGTTTTAAAAACAGTTCTTCTATGTTTCGTGCAACCAATTTGATTTGACCAGCCGGTATGGTCGGTATCAAGCAGATAAAATAACTTATGTTAGCTTCATGATCAGTGCCGTAACTAGGGTGAGGCAGGTAGGGCACATGCTCTGGGCGCAATTGCCAGGAGGCGCAAAATCAAGGAATCAATTGGTTGTATTTAAAAGAAAAAATTGATTTTTTGAAGCTTTTACTCCCAAGATTCTTAAAAATTGAAATGGTTTCAACAAAATGTGGGAAAATCTTAAGGATACAGTCATTTTTAAAACGCGGAAACCTCAAGCTGCGACAAAATAACAAGTGATATTATGTTTCAGAGATTTGCTGACCTAATCCCCCATCAATGAAATTAAAATCTCGTTTAAAAGGAAGATCCTTTTCCACAGATTTGAGTCTCGGCGGGGTGGGAGATAATGGAAGATGGAATGATTATGAGGAATGTGGGTTCTGATGGTTTCTCACGGTATGCCTGATTCATATTGACTGGATATCAGTTTCTTCGAAAGTTGGTGATCAATGGTTAGCAAAAATATCATTCCTATTTTCAGTTAGAAAACAGTGAAGAACAGAAAATATGCATCCATTTTTTTGCGTAGTGTAAGAGCACTCCAGCAACTTTAAAAAACGTAAGTTCACTATCTTTACTTTGTTCTTAGTACTGAATACTTGCATAATTTGTTGGATGAAAATTCTATCGTATTTATTTTAAATTTTATTTCGTAAAACTTAAATGCAGCTGTTCTGCCAAATGCAAACAAACAAAAAATATTGAGAGAGAGGGGGAAAAAAGACCGCATAAAGTTTTGCAGTTGCTGGTAAAAATTGTCAGTCCGTATTGACGTTGAAATCAAGATAAATGAAAAAGGTTTTTTTTTAACAATTAACTAGAACAAATACATTAATAAAAGAAATGCAATTCCTGCCATAATATGAAGCGTTTTATTTCCTCCCTGAGTGACGCTATTGTCGCCAATTAATTTTACTGTTAGTAAACAGATTAATATTTTCTTTGACTATCAAATAATTCAACTACCAATAATCACCTATAATTATTTAAATATGTAAATATGGCAGTCACTTTTTATAATCCTTATGTTTAGCACATGTACAAACATTTAGTACTAAAGTATTGCAATTATAAACACTTTTCTTTCATTAAAAGCAAAAAAGGTTAATTTATAACGTTTCGGATACCCTAAAGCAGTGATGGCGAACCTTTTTGAGAAGGTAGTTTTTTAGGTCAAATTTTCTAACTATTTTTTTATTACCAGCCCGTGGGTCACTAAGTCAGTGGTGTCACTTGGAAAAAAGGGGGGAGGGTGTGGCAAAAAGGTGACAAATAAAAGGAGACAACTGTTTTACAGGTAAACTTGACAGTTGTTCCTTTTTATTTATTCTCACTCTTAAAATCCTCTAACAAAAATTGCGATTCCTTTTTGTTTTACAATATTAGATATTTATGCTTTAACTAGAAGATTTGTGCCCGTCTAAGACGGGATTTTAGCTTGTCAAAAATATCTCAAATTTGATTGTCACAGATTTATTAACGAAAGTTGTAGTAGAAAATCTCATGTGCATTGGCAGAGTGCTTAAGAAATAAGAAAAGCATGGAAACCAGAAATGATGAATAAATTGACACCAATTTTCGTTTTGCAAAATATATAAATATTCAATTCCAAAATTAAATACGAATAAGAAAGAACCTTTTCAACAAAAAGAAAAGTAAAGATCTCCGAGAAGTGGAAAAATAAATTAATTCTAGTATAATATAACTTCTATTTCATATTAAAGGAGTTTCGAGACGATGAATCAACATAAAATCTTTAAAAACGAAAAGAAATGCTAAATTCAGCTAAAAAACACCCTGTCATCACTCCTATTTGATATTAAATCATCACAGAATCAAAACAGTATCCCCTTGTGTATGCTAATTTGTAAGACAGGCCGTCTGAATCTCTTTGGAATGTAGCCAAACCAAACCACGTGAGCGTCACCGAAATTATATTAAATATTTTTTAATATTTTCGGTTTCTGTTCTCTCTTTTATGATGTAAAAAATAAGTTTATTAGTATCAATGCGTGGGTCATTTTAAAAGCCTTCGTGGGTTAGTGTCTGACCAGCAGGTCATGGGTTCGCCGCCACTGCCCTAAAGCCTTCAAAATTTTTCTGATATAATGTATCGTTTTTTAATGCACATAAATAATGTTTACTAAAATAATAAGGAAGTGCAATTTTACATGTCATAGACAAATTAATAAATTATAATTTAAATTCATGTCTGAATAAGCATTTCCTCCCCTGCAATAACGTATCCCCTAATTTCATGCAATGAATTTTAACTTTGTCATAAGGTACTAGATAAAACATTATTAAACTTTATTAGTTGTAAATTTTGATTAATATATTTAAAGATATGTATGAAATTATATGATGAATTATATTATGAATATTATTAAAAACTATATTAGTCACTAAGGCTTTTGTAAATTTTTATCTGTGCTTGCAAAAGATTCGCATCAATATTTAGTGTTTTTAGATACTGCCTATGGGAAAAAGCATATAATTTTGGGGAAAAGTATATGGGGAAGTTTTATGGGGAAAAGTATATAATTTTTTCCTTTTTTTCGTATGTTTGTGGAGTTTCTTCGATTGATTAAGAGATTTGTATACATTTTATATTATTTTTCAAATTCGAGATAAATAGAATGCACCTTTTATTTATATTTTTCTGATATATCAAAAGTTTCTTACAAAAAGTTTTGATTTTCTTATTTCAGCCATATTTAAGGGAATAAAGCTAGTATGCGCCAAATTTTCTGTAAAAATTTGGCGAAATTTTGTTAAAAAATTTGTGATGTGTAAATACTATCAACTCAAAAATGTTTTATATGTTATTTTTTAAGTTTATTTGCACTTTTAATCTTTGCACTCCCTGAGATAATGTTTCCGAAAAGAAAATAAGGATCACATTTCAAAAAAAAAAAAAGAGGTGGCGCAGTTTCGGTATTGGACATGGGCGCCATTTTATGTAGGTAAGCCACTGTTCATGATCTCAATTACAGTTTGCATAGTAAACAATATAATTTTAAAACAATAGCTTTCTAATCTGTTAGTTTGCTTACTGAAGGATTTTGTAAAAAGATAAAAAGATACAAGATAATAACAAAGTTAAATGATAATCGAAGTTCAATAATAAAAATATTAAAAATTTCAGTTAGTAGAACTGATGTTGTAATTGATTAGTATCATGTCTATCGTTAGCTGACAAAACACCGGGTAAATATTAAATCGAATTGAAAACTTGTAAGAAGTTTAAAAAAGACTTTCTAGACTTTTACGGAAACTTAATAAAAAGGTTTTTTTCCCTTACAGATTTTCTCAAATTCATCCAATCAGATTGTAACCATTTATTGATACTTCTTAAAAGTTTTCAAAGGCTTCAGCCAAACTGATTTTTAGCAAACTTTTTTAACATTTTCAAAATAAATTTGAAATGTCTTCTCTTAGTTTCCAAATTATGAACCAAGTATTTCATATTTAAATTTTGGAAGAAAAGAGAAGTCGCGTAACTTTAGATGTGGTGAATACGCAGAATATGGAAGAACTTGTATTTTCTCTTTTCTCTTTCCGTAAAGTCCTTTTTACTTTCTTGTATACGAAGTAGGCAATGAAAAACTAATGCAATTGCTAAAAAATTCGACCTCTCGAGATTTTGATGAATTTTCACTATTTAGATAGCCTTGAGTCCCAAAAAACCCTTTTTGGAATTAAGTCTGTGTGTCTGTGAACACGATAATCCAAAAGTGGAACGAACTTAACGAATTAAATTTGGTATGTGATCTACGCCAAAACTGTAGATCTGCATCAAATTTAGGCCCAATTGGTCCAAGTGAAGAGGTCGAAAATGTATAATCGATTCTCTTCAATATGTTACGAAGCTAAACACAAAACGCATCATATTGTGGAAGTGACAGTCGAGGGGAAAACATTCCTTGGTTTTTTTCGCAGCGAGAATAGAATTTCTATATTGAAGCTTAAGCACTTACCTCAGCTATTTCTTGCAACCTCCTTTAAGATATGGCCAGCAGAATGCAACCAATGCAGAAAATGGAAAAGGCAGCTACGCATTTTGCTTTCCGTTCTGCTTTCTTGTTGAGACCGGTGATTTACTGGAAGAATCATTGGAGTCTTGCTGATTAATAATTAACCTTTAATATGTCTCTTACTTGTGTTTAGATTAGTTACATTTATGTTCCATTTTGAAGCAAGACGGGGGGAGGCTGTTTTTAGTGACGGACCTCGTAATTTTGAACCGCGGTCAGATGACGAGGGCTCCCCCTCACCAAGCTTCCGCACCACACAAGCGGGAGGTCGTTTGGCCCACGACGCCAGATTTAACGTGCACTAGGCCCACATACTAGGCGGATCCTTAGTGGAACCGATTTTTGTACTTTACCACTAAGCCACGCGGCCCTTATTTCATGTGATTTGGAATAAAAAGAGGCCAGGACCATCAAAATATTTTCATGTTATATCTTCACGAGGGCTTCTTAAGCTTTTTCGACTATTGATTTTTTATCGGGAATTAAAAAATTTTCGCTACCTCTATTTCCATTAGAAAATTTTGCCTCGACCCCAAAGTTGGAAAATAAATAAGGAATTGAAGCAATAATTAATGGTAACTAAAGTAAATCACAATTAAAAGTTGTTATTTAGCAAATTTTTGATGAAATCTCTGATGTTAAGACAGGTTTCTTAAACAGTTTTACTTACATGTATTGAAAAATCCCCAAAGAGGATCTGCGAGTGTATTTGCTACTCTACATTGTATCTCAGCCACAATTTAAGAAGCCGTGGTTTAATGGTTAGTCTGCAGATAAGTTTAGAAACCGATTTGAAGTAGAAGCTCGAAGTTTTATTTTATATTAAAGCGGTCTGTTGTTTCATTTGAGAAAAGTCTTCAACAGATAAATATCTTAAAAATTTCGTTAATTTTAGATTTGTGACGTTTGATTGATTAGATACTAACATGGCAATATCTAACAAATTCTTGTTTCAGTTAATAATAATTTCAGTATTAGAAATTGCTTTAACTTCGAGTCAGTGGCGGTTCGTCAGCTCAGAAACAAACAGTGCTGCAAAAGTTGTATAGACCTAAGTTGTAGGAAATTTTGTACTGATTATTTTGGTATGTAATGATAATATACTAAAAATTGATAGTTTTTGAGTTATGAGCAAAAACACTGGGGGAAAATTTTTTTAATGTTTTTTGGCTATAACTAAAATTCCAACAAAAATTATTGATGGCAAACCTCAGATTCGTAATCAGCACCCGAAAAAACCTAAAGAAGCAAAAAATTACAACTCCTCCAGAATTGGATTAAAAAAAACTACTGAACGACTGAGAAAAAGCGAAAAAAAGCCAAATGAGGAAGTCGCGCCAATCGTGAGCTGCTCCGGAGTGCAGCTCAAATGAATGCAATTTCAAGCGGAGAAAGGGTTGTTTTTCTACCGCTTCGCGTTGCTCATTGCATTAATTTCATATCCTGAGGAGGGGCAAAATTTTCTGCAGCTCTGGTCTGTCTCTCTCTTAATTCTTGATTGATTTTCCGCCTTCCTTTTACATTTTTTATTACTTTTTTGCCATTTTCGTTGATTACTGAATTTTCAAAGTGGAAAAGTAAGCCAATTAGAGTAAAAATGAAAATACTATCTTTCAAAATAATTTCAGTGGGGACTGCAGCTCTTATGGATGAGCCACCACTGCTTCGAGTCTCAATTTTTTAAAAAAAATCTTGAATGCGCTGATAAGCCATGGTTCACTTTTATGCTATACCAGGGGTGGGGAACCTGAGGTCTTAAAGCCGAATGTGGCCTTTTTGGGTTTCTTATGAGGCCTTACCAGTTATTTGCATTGGAATAATATATGTCAGTTATATAATAATAATTACAGAACAATAACCTTCTCGTGTGGCCTTTTGCCTAACTGCCGAATGTTATGTGGCCTTTCAGTGCAAAAAGGTTCCCCACCCCTGTGCTATAAGTGAAGAGTCCACCTTTTTAACTATATGTGCATAATGCTTGGCTGTAGAGGTGAATCGTTTTAAATTTAAACAAAATTATTAATTTTGATATTTAAAAGTATTGTTTTGATATACTTGCCAAACCAAAAGTTGTTACTCTTTGTCAATTGCACCGATTCAGATTTATTTTTAAAATGTTTAAAAATCTACCACATACATGTATATCTATCTCATTACTATTTAGAGCTAAATTTTGAAAATATATCTTCTTACATGATAATTCTTCAGATTAAAAAATATTGATATTATTATGATTCCACCACTAGTTATGAACTTCATTACTAATCCTGAGATAAATTAACAGCTCTTTCTACATGATTTGAAATAATTCATATTTATTGTATTAAAAATCACCATAAAAGGGAATCCTAGTGAATTAATAGATAAAAACGAAAGTTTATACAATAATCCGATTGGATAATTATTTTCTATATAGAAACCATCTAATGTAAAGTCTACTTCTGGTAATTCCTATCCGTTTAGTTCTTACTCTAATTTAGTGAATCAAATCGTTACCATTCTTATTTTCGATATAGCAACCATTCAATGCAACATCCATTTCTAGTACTTCCGATCCGTTTCGTTCTTACTCTAGTTTAACTAATCAAATCACTACCATTATTATTATCGATATAGCAACCATTCACTGTAACGTCCACTTTAAATAATTCCAGTTTGCTTCGTACTAACCCGAAAGTATCGCATTCATTATCTCTGTTACTATTTAAATAATATTTTCATCTTCGTTTCTCAAATAGCCCATTATTTCTATCGATACATTTCGCATACGAAATCATTTTTAAAGCTTATTATTATTATATTTTATAGCCATCACTAGCTTCCCCAACAAAAATAATTGGCTTTCCAATAAGCAGTTTACCTCCATTTCACTGCGTGAACAGCCATGCCAGCAATAAAATAAGTATATATAAATACCCTGCATATTTACAGGAACGGCCATCATATTAGTACGCGTTTCTTTGTTGGCATAGCAACTTACTAGTAGCCAACCGCGTGTCGACTTACTCAGTTTTTGTAATTGATTCATGACGTCATTGGGGCAGATAAATTTTTTTCGCTCTTCATTTGACCAGAGTCCAAGAAATCGTTCTGATCCCTAGCACAGTATATTTCATGCATGACTCTTCCACACAGGCTTGCTTATGCTACTGCAGAGATAGATAAAGGAATAAAGAAGCAGAAACGATAGCCTTTTGCAATTAGAGAAAAAAGAGGACTGCTTCGTACAGAGGTATGTGTCAATATGTCACTGTTACGTAGCGTTTTAGGTTGAAATTTTGATGTTGTCCTTGTTATGATTGTGTTGTGTCCTTTGGGTTGTACACGTGGTTGTCAAAAACGATTGAACTTTTTTGATACGCTTTTAAATTGGCCATTTATAAAATAAAAAAAATCTCAATTAATGTTTGGGTTTTAATTTTTTGAATAAATCCAATATTTGATCGATGTTCTGGAATATTTTTTTAAGACGTGATAACTTTGTTTATACCTTTTATTGCAGTTGTTTGCTTTAAAACAAGAGATGTAAAAATTTTATTTTCACGAAGAATAGACAAACTAAATTAATAGAAGCCGATCATTTTCGTTCTTAAACATGAAATATCGCTCGAGTTTTAATATTTTGGTAAATCAGGGTCAAATAATAAGTTATTACATTTTGAAGACTCCTAATTTTTTCAATACGTTAGAATTTATTACTGAACAATATTACAGAAGTATTAAGCAAATTTATATAACTGTATTTAAATTTTAATCTTAATTTTATATGCAAATAAAGTGTAAATTAAAAAAATTCCTAACTTTATTTTGTAAATTGTAATCAAAATCTCCTATTGTTCCAGAAATTGAAAATAATTAGACTCTGAATGGTTCAATGATTTTATATTTAAGTTATTTCGTTTTACATCAAATGAACTAGTAAACATTTTTTTTAAAAAAGCGTAATAGAATTCTAAAATCTGATGAATTTTTGAAGATACTACATGTTTACGATAAAAACCTGTAAGTGTGCAAAAATTAATCATCATCATGTCTTCTAATATGGTAAATAAAAAAAATATTAGTTCACTACCAATAGAGTTTAAAAAAACATTCGAATCTACGAAAATAATTGCACAAAACTGGAATTGTTTAATGGCTTAGGAAGTGTAAACAATGATTATAGTATTAGTTCATGAAGACACTTATGATAAGCAGTTGCTGTTAAGATATAAAAAAAGGAAGCAGAATGGGAAATAAATATATACGTAAGCTTTTTAAGGTGTTACGCAAATTTTCTCAACTACTGCATTCTTTTCATCTGGTTCAGGAAACTCTTTCTCCTTTCTTCTAGAAAGCGAGAAAGCATTAGAAAGCAATCAATTTTTTATTTACGTTTGAATTTATGAATCACCATCTTCTTCAATTAAGTGAAAGTTTAGAACTTTATTTTGTTCTTTATTCTTTCCTGAAGATTTTTATTAAGAAAGTCTATGTTTTAACAACGTTACGTGTACATTATATATTTTTTTGCTATTTTAGAAAAAAATCTAATTATTCTACTAGTTTTGATTTTAAATACTGTGAATTTACTGAGATTGGATTTTTTGCGAGTTACGTCGAAAAATTGTTAACAAATGAGAAAGAAAAAGACACCAGAAGAAAACGTCACTGTTTGTGCTGAATTTCGAATTAAAATATTTAAAACCCAGGATCTTTCTAATAGAAGACGAAGTTTTATTTACTTTCTCCGACTCAGGTCAATATTTACGTCTCTGGGACCGGAAATTTATCGTATAAAAATTGACCCATTTCAATGTAAATCTCCTCACTACTAAAAGTTAACTTTCAACTAATTCTAATTTTATACCAGAAAAAGGTGCAAAAAAGGCTGAGACGGCGAACAATTAATTATGAACGTACTTGGTATGCACAAAGAAAGGAACTGATTTTTTAAAACTAATTTACCTAAAAATACTTTATTTTAATAACTAAAAACAAATTTTGAATTATAACTTTTCATCACCAAAATTTCAGCTAATTTTTATAAATTTTTTAAGTATTTTATCTCAATTTATTGGAATCTTTACGTGAAAATAATTTCTCAGATACCCGATTATATTCTCATTTACTTGTGTCAAAAACTATTACTAGTAATGCAAAAATCGAATTGTATAATTAAATCCTTTGCAATACATATGTATAACAAAGAAACCCATTCTTTGTTATATATATGTATAGAAAAGGATGAAAAATAAAAAAAAATCTATGCATCATATGAATTTTATGATACATTTGCGCAATGCACAGATGCATCGTAAAAATAAACTTATTAAAAATTATCGATTGTCTTTATATATTTGGTATTATTTAATATATGAGAAAATTACTCATTATACATTACTCATAATATTGGAACTAGTATAACTGTTTTATAATTACTATTTTAGAGTCAAAGGCAGAATATAAAACCTTTATTCATTGGTTTTAAGAGGTTTGATGTTGTTTAAGCTTTAACAATGCAATTATCAACTCGCTGGAATTTAATTTACTTCGTTTTGTAAAAAGTCTTCATAAAATCTTTTCAATGTGCATTTTATGAATTTTGAAAGACAGCAAAAACACATTTAAATGAATTACATTAAATTTTACAGATTAGATGAAAATATACAGACATGCCTCATAAAGCTTTTATGTTAAAAATTAATCTAGGCAAACGTTCAGGTATGAATACCGTGTTATGCATGAATACATGATGCATTTATCTATTTATTTAATAAGAAAAATGGTATGGCAAATATTTTCTTTTGAATGTTGGAGGAAAAAAAGTACATTAAAGATAGTATAATTTAAAATGCTAGCAATGAATTAATTACGAATTTATTGCTAACATTTTAAATTATAATAATTTTTAAGTTATTTTTTTAAAGCACCTAACTTGATAACAAATGGAAAATTTATAGAATTGTAGAAGTTTAGAAAACGCACATCTTTTTTCTAAAATGTTTAATATCCCCTTTGGAAATTAAAACATATTTGTTTTTGTTTAATTCCTTTTTCCATTCCAAATTTTCTAATTTAGTTTGCAATTTTTTATAAAAAATTAGTTTTTTTAAGTTTGAATTCTATTGCTGTTTATCTAAGTAGAGAAGGATATAAAAAAGATAATGGATAAGAAAAACAGACAGAATATAATACCAAGAAAGATTATTTGAACTTTCAATGTCTGAGAACTACCTAAAAATAATATTTTTTTCATGTCGTCAGCACATATAATTTTTTCACCTGTGATAACAGAAAACATGCGTCGCAATACAATATTTCACAATTCAAAAATTTTCATATTTGGAATACAAAAAAAAGCCAACCTTATCTTTGCTATAGCTTTTTCTATAAAATCCAAATACTATAAGAAACAAGAAGTCAAATTTGATAAAGATTACATAAAAAAAAATTCTTTTTTTAAGTAGAAAAAATGCACTTTTGCATTGACGTAACGTATAAATCTTATTTTCTATTCTATATTTCTGGTTTTAGAAAAAAAGAATATGCCATCTCGATGCTGATTTTAATGAAGTAAAACAGTACATACCTACTTATGTGCTTTAATCCTACCAAAATTTAAATCTAAACAAACAGATAAGAGATATTAAATAAACGTATGTTGTATACGATAGAATACGAAACTGAGAAAGATACTGGATGCATTTTCAAACTTATATGAGAAAAATCAAATGCTAGATACTTCCGTTTTTTAAAAGTTTGTTTCTTTTTTAAATTCTGTTTCTTAAGAAGGTTTTCACTAAAAGAACCTTCATTATTTTTGCCCGTTTCGAAACCTTTCTTATTCAATCAACATTGCTTGAATAGAATTTATATTCAATTCAAGTATTTTAAAATTAATTTTTATAGTATATGAAGTCTTATGAGTCATATTTAGTTGCTTTTTTAATTTCTCTCATATATATTTTTAATTCCGAGGATATATTTAATATCAATTACTCACATATATATATACCTGAAGCGAGCATTTTTTACTGAATTTTAGCGGGCATAAAATGCCAGGAAAATCATAGAAGTTAATAAATTTTTCATAAACATATTCTACGTCGTGTTTATGTCAGCAATAAAATCTCAAAGTAATTATATGCATTGAAATAAAAGCTGAATTAATTTGTCGGTGCTTTTCATTATTGAGAGTCACATGAATTATACTCAATAAATTGTTAAACTAACATCTAGCACTGTGGGTGAGTTCTTTTTTAGACTGATTGGATTTTAAAAATACGTAATTGGATCTTGAAGCCTAAATGCATTATTAGCAACACCTGAGATCTGTAAACTATTGCCCTTATAAACTAGCTCATTTTTTGCATTCATTATCATAAGCATACAATTTGGATAAAAATAACTTTCTTCGTGCTTGTGGCAGCAATATAAACTCAAAATAATTATATACATTGGAATAAAAGCTGAATAAATTTGCTAGAGCTTTTGAATATTGAGATTCATATGAATTAGCCTTAATAAATTGTTAAACGAACATCTAGCACTGTGAGTGTGCACTTTCTTGACTGATTGAATTTTAAAAGCATGTAATTGTATCTTGACTCCTGAATGTATTATTAAGAACGCACGCGGCGGAAATTTATTCCAAACTATTGTCATTACAAACTAGCCCTTTCTGCACTCATTATCAGAATTTAAAAAATAAAAACTTTCGAAACTTAATTTTGCTATTTTCTCTTTGTTAAAAATCAAAGCATTTGCTATATATTTTTTTATAACAGCATATTATTTTCAGAAAATTTAATATTTACATATATTAAAAATTAGTTAAATGGTGTATAAATCACTCGTGGAAATAGTCTTATCCTTCCAACTAGAGACTTTTTAAATAGCTATATAGATGCAAGGCTAGCAAATATGTCCAAATACTTTTGAAACGAAGTGAATTGCTTTTTACGTGCTATGCTATAACAATATAATGTAACTAAATGCTATAATACGAGGTGTCCACAAATTATTGTCGGTGTTTCCTAATCTCATAACTTTGATTAAAGAAGAGAATGATAAATATTATTACTCATTCATAAAGTACAATTCAAAAAGTTTTTTATAACACAGACAAAGTTAAGTAATGTCCAGATGGCAGCCCTTGCTGCAAGTAACCCATCGACCCTTGGCTGGAAATTAAGTCTCGATGTGTTACGTGCAACTTTTGTGCTAAAGATTTTTGATAGTTGCCACCTCTTAAAAGTTCTGCTCTTATTTCGTCCAAGATACTTAAATAATTGCATAAAGATTGCATGCATTTTACTAATATGAACCTAGAGACTGAACTCAATTTCCAGCCAAGTGTCGATGGGTTACATGCCGCCAAAGGCAGCCATGTGGAAATTACTTAACTTTAACTGTGCTATTAAAAAAACATTTTGAGTTGTACTTTATGAATAAGTAATAATATTTATCGTCATATTCTTTAATCAAAAGTTATTAAGTAAGAGAACCCCGACAATAATTTGTAGATACTCTGTAGTAAGAGGCAATTACACTAGCCATCGAAATGCGGGATGCACAGTTGGATGATTAAGTAGCTATAACTGAAGGATGCGCCACAATTTCGACATACAAATGCATGTACTTCTGCCCAGCATGAGGCTTCAATGTAGAACACAGTAACCGAGTTAAAGAAAATTTATTACAAAAGCGAAAAAGCGGAAAGAGATCACTAATGTATGAAACAGCTTTTCTAGGTTGATTTTAATGAGGCTTCCAAACATTCATTGCAATAATGATAGTTTCTGACGCCATAACTTTCACTCAGATTTCATCATGAACTACGATTTTCCATTTTCAAATTCCAGCTTGAAGGTTCACAAGATATTTTACGATATCTCCACGATGCTGCTACGATATTCTGAATACAGCACAGTATCGTAAAGATATTGTATCAATATTGCAGAGCATCTTGTGCTAGTAGGATTAACTCAGACTTTAAAGGTATCTGTTGTGCATTATTTAGCTGTATAAAGCTACATAGCGAGAAAAAAATAAATCCATAAGAAGTAAAAATCATCATTATTGAATGTAAATGCTGATAATGGTTTGAGATTATTACTGCCACAAACACGAAGTAGACAATGTTTATGAAAAAATATATATTTACGATAGCGAATGCAAAAAGGGGCTAATGGCAATAGTTTGCACTAAATTTCGGTTTCGTGCGTTGCATTCAGACTGCAAGATATAAGTAATTATATGTTTTTAAAATTCAATCAATCAACGATTGGGTGGTGTAGAAAAGGAACAGATAATCAAATTTCCTGAAAATAACAAACGGAGCGAATTTATCTATCATTATCAGACAATTTTCCAGAACTTTCTGATGACGATATAGATTATAAGTAACCAAATTTACCAAACATTGGAAGCATAGATGGTCCTTGATATATTGTGAAAGTTATTTGAAATGCAACAAGATGCCAGCTAATATGGATTCGCAGATTCTTTTAATTGTAAAAAAAAAAAAAATCCATCATTTTTATTTATTTTTTCCTTTTTAAAATCAATCATTTCTTAATGATAGTTTAGAGATTTAGGTAATGGTAGGTTAGAAACGTGGTATTTTAGAGAAGGCAGTGGCTATAGTTATGCGCCATTCGCATCATCTGACCACTGTTCTGAATTACAAGGTTTTTTTTCCCAACTAGTCCTCGAATAGTTGCAGAATGCGTGAGTAATCAAGCAAAGAAAATCAATATATTACAGATTCACGTTTCACTCATGTGCCACAATGACATAGATATCGCTTCTTAATTATTCCATGCAGCTCAGCAGGTGACGCCATTATAGCGTTGCACATTACCAGCAATTTGCTTCATTCCAAAAGTATCTGGACTTATTTCCAAACGTTGCATATAAATAATAATTTAAAGTAGTCCGTGGTTTTATACAGAAAGAGGGAAAGACAACCTAAGGTTGGACGGTTAATGTTTCAAATCTTTTCTGATTTTTTTATGCTCCTCGCTTTTGTAAAAAGATGGCGTGGAGTTAATTCTTGATCACATGATATACGTCAAACACGGGACGCTATTTTAAATTTCTAATATATTACGCATTATGCTGGAGAAAAAAGGATGTTACAAGTCGGCACAGGGCCGTGGTGGCCTAGTGGTAATGTTTGGGCTTCGGGCCGGAGGGTTACAGGTTCAGGACCTGATTAGACTGAAGATCCGTTGTGTATGTGGGCCGCCGAAGTTTGGAGAGGGGGATGCTAGATCAGGTGTCGTCCTCGTCATCTGACCGTGGTTCAAAATTACGAGGTCCGTCCCAAAATAGCTTTCGTGTGGCTTTAAAGAGGGACGTTAATATAACTAAACTGAACTACATGTCGGCGCACCATAGAACAACTCGCTTTTAAACGCTTGATGACATCTGCAGTTACATATGACTATGCAATCACATGAATGGACTCCATTATCATGCGTTCCTCAATTTAATCAGAAGCTGTGAATTTAGAAGTTTCTGATTGGTAAGAGACAGGGCCTGTTTTGAAAACCTCCAGATTTCCTGAAAACTGTTAGTAATGCCCTACAATTCGTTAATATCTTTGTAAAAATATCAAAAATGCTACCTCCTGCTCCCATAGCAACATTCATGGATATATTTTTTTTCCATTCTTTATAGTATCGCTGCTTATAAGGTTATGTACATTAATCTTTTAAAGCACATGGGATAAATTTGTCTGAAGCATGTTTTCAACTCTCGTAACCCAAGTCACTTTCTAATGGTCCTTGAAATTAATACAGACAAGCTCTATAAGGTTGGAAGTCTTCATTTTCCTTGGTTTAGTTTACCAACAACGTGTAATAGAATATTAATTGATTTGTTGAATGTGAGTTATTCATGTGTGGGACAAACTTTCTGTTTCAAGATATTTTTTAATATCTCATAAGATTTATTTTCAAATAAAATAAATTTTATAATTCCAAAGGTATGTATAGATAAAATGAAATGACAGTTTTGATGTATACAACATATTTTTACTATTCATAAATTATTTTGCCATTCATTTTAGAAACACATAACTTCGAAAAAAAGCTTCAGAGATGTGTTAATGGTCTTGGGTCAAAAGAAATTTAACAAAACTAGGGAGTTACACCCCCCTGCTCGCTCCGCTCTCCAACCCCCAACAATCACGTTGTGATTCTTTTGGGGTCACTACATGATCCCAGCTCGCTTCGCTCGCTCGTCATACAGTTATGCATTTCTGCTAGTAATAGGAAATTATAAATACATTACTTACTGAAACAACATAAACTCCTAAAATTATTTTTTCATCAATTACCAAAATTAAAATCTTCTGGTAACACAGAGATATATACGTAAAAGTTAAAATGAAACATGAATGCTAATATATATAATTCAAAGATGTTTAAAAATCAAAATTATTTACATCAATCAGAAGCCAGTCATTTAAAACTTCTTTCCATACACAATTGACAATATCTTCAACAGTTTTATTCGCCCTAACTTCATTCCACCAAATTTTAAACATGCCCTATTTTCAATGAAATGTTGCTGAGAAAAGCTTCCCCATATGTATTCACACTCACTCCAATTATTATTTAACCAAGAAAAATATAACTTTTCTCTCTGGACAATCATTTATGTGTTAAACCTCAGAAAATTTAAACCCATTTTACAACCTTTTACCTAAAAATGACCAATTAAAGAGAAAAGTGGCTTGAAACATGCTTATTAAAATTGAAAACCATAATAATTATGTATTTTTAGATTTTAAAATTCATAAGATCCTAAATTTACTCATGTTATGTTGCTCAAAAAGCTTCCCCACATGTATACAGACACACTCCAGTTACAATTTAGTCAAGAAAGGTACAACATTTTTCTCTGGGTAGTCACTTATGCTTTTTAAAACTCAAAAAATGTGAGTAATCGAAGGATGAAATAGCCCATCCTCAACCTTTTAACTAAAAAGAACATATTAAGTAGACATTCATTCATTTGCCTAATAGAAACTGCAAGACTTAAACTTATTTTGCTCAAACTATTTAACTAAAAAAAAATCTATTTAACTCAAAAAAATTCGTTTTCTCAGGCTTTCTGCCGATGTAAATAAACCAAACTTGCGAGCTGCTGCCAAACGGCGATTAAGAAATTCGACCTTTTTTGTCGCCACATAAGAGAATTATATATATAGATTATACAAAAATTACATTTCCCAGATCTTATTTTCTAGTATGTGTAAGAGTGGTCGAAAATAAGCAGTGACGGGACGCTCTAAAAGCAGTGCCGGGAGGCTCTAAAAGTAATGCCGGAATGCTCTAACCTGGGTGACAAAAATCGCTCTAAAATCATCTCTTAAAGATGTTTTCAAAATTTTTCTTGTTTATTTCTTATAAAAAAAGCAGTGCCGGAACGGCGTCCCGGCTGCACTATACTGATGTGTGAAATGATTAAGTTTGAATAAGTGATCAGAGCATAGTTGAATTTCATACAATGTACGGATGAACTGTTACAATTCATTGAGAATGATTAAATGCAAGACTACAATTGAGATTGCAAGATCCTAAATGTTCTTTGAACTATCATACAACATGAATGTATAAATGAATCGTAAATCCAATTTATAGTTATAAAAATAATGAATCTGTTTCTGTTTTCATCATAACAGAAACAAAGAAACTTTTTTCATTTATTTTAATTAACGTACTTGTATGGTAAATACTATTAATGTAGAGAAGCAAAATATAGAACTAAGTAAGCATTTTAAGTTTACTTATTTTGAATAAGAAATTATCTGAAATAAGAAGATCCCCTACATAGATATGTATTAAATTTCACTACTCTTGTGGCACTTAATAGAGGATTTAATGAAGTGTAGTCTATGTTAGAAGTTTAGTTTAGTTTATTAACGTTCCTTTTTGAAGCAACACTAGGGCTATTTTGGAACGGATCTCGTAATTTTGAACCGAGGTCAGATGATGAGGACGACATCTGAGCTGGTACAACTTTCCTTTCAGTTAAATGACAACTTTAATTCGTGTTTTTCGGATGATTTGTTACTAGTTTTCCCATTAAAGTCTTGCCGATATGTGACATTTCAATTTGTAGATTATAAATAAGCTTAAAATTGAATCTGGAATTAAATTAATAAATTGGAGAAACGAATTTTAGTTGCTACAGATTCAGATTAGTGTTACCTGATTATTCTATTAACAGATTCACAATAATCATTGCAGTTGAAATTAGATATTTTTTTTTAAATTTTGTCTTCGTAAACTAAACGTAGGCTAATTTTGTATTAAAAGTCTTCCATAAATTAACTTTTCTTTCTAAAGACAACAACATATATTTCGATCAAATTCCTTGTCTCTGATGCCAATCATTGATCGCAAAATGGAATTATAACTCCAAATTATTTAACATAATTTCATGTTAAATGTACTGATTCAAAATTATTAACAGATAAAGATAATTATATAGATCGTTCTGATTCAAAATAAGAGAATTTATTACAGAATAACGACAAATATATCGAGGAAAGAACACAGTGAAAATAACACTAATGATTCATTTGCCTGATTCATATGCATACGTGCAATGCATGGTATATGTGACATAACAAAGAAATTGCCCATAAATTTGCTAAATTTTACAGATATTAGGGAAATATGGTTACAGTTCTTACCTGCTAATCGTCCGTAATATAATATGTCTTGTGACAGTTTTTGTCTGTAAGGAAACAGCACCTAATGACGTCAGCTTTCACGACATTTTTCTTTTCGTCGTTTAATAAGCAACTCCACCTATCTCAGTTTTTTGAAATTACAAAGAGGAAGAAAAAACTATATTTTTCGCAACCAATAACGAATATTTCAGAATTTTTTTCACATCTGGTAAGATCATAAGGTCTCATGTTCATATCAGATGTTAAAAAAGTTAAAATTGATAATAACAATTATAAATTAAACCCAATAATACATGTCTGAATGAGGTGGTGTTGCTTGTTAAGCGACATTTTCCATGTCATAAATATCATCTGTCTTCTTTACTAGATAAAAGGACTTAATTTCAAGCAGTTAATTTAATTGAAAATCACCCAAGATGTATCAAAAGCTGTTGTTTTAACTCTATGAAGGAAACTTTGATATAAACAATTCAAAAATTTGTTTAGAATAACTATGGATCGGATAAGATTTTTTACATTTTTAAAGAACCACTGTTGTAGATCTGCAAAGTCTGCCTTTTTGTTTAATTTCTTGAATTGATCGTGAAATCTAGCTTAACATTTCTACTTCATAAATCTTTGTTAAACATTTGTTTCATAATATCTCCTTTAGTTAACTCATAATGCGAAACAAGATTATGTCTTAATTAAAAATTGAAATGTATGTTCAATTTTGCAGATGAATGAAGATTATAATAAAGCATCGCATGCAATTAGGAAACTAATTCTGAATATTCTTCCTGACTTTCTTTGGTTCGTGTTAAATCTTACAATTATTAGAGAAAAATAATAAAAAATGGAACATTCTAGATTTAAATTATTTTATATAATTTAACATCAAATTTTAAAATAATATTTTAATAAGAATTTTGCTTAGGCCGTACAAGAATAAACTAATCTGATTCCACGCTTTATTGACTGGTTTCCAGTTATAAAATATTTTTAAATTTAAAATCATTTTAATAATTTTGTGCTTCCCTAAGTTCAACGTTTTAATACATTTTCAGTAAAAATTCTGAAGTTCCTTTCTTTCCCAATTTCAAATGAGGATCATTATTTCAATCACATAAAAAAGAATGTACATTAGTGGCAAATGAAAACGCTTCTCTCTAGATTTTGTCATATTTTATGCACGAGGCTGACGCAATAGCAAAAACCATTTGCGATCATGCGTTCTTATTCCAAACCAATCAAAATTTACATTAACAGAAAAAATTACGAATTTCCTTTCTTTCTCAATTTTAAACAAGTGGCATAACTTCAACTACATAAAAAAGAAAGTACAGTAGTGGCCAATGCAAACGCATTACCGAAGATTTTGTCATATTTTATCGCACGAGGCTGATTCAATCACTTAAAGAATGACGCAATAGCAAAAACAATGATGCGATCATGCGTTCTTATTGCAAACCGATCAAAATTACTTTCTTTTCCACAGTATTATTCGTCCAATTTAAATTTATAATGCCATAGCCATAAAAAATGCAAGTAGTACGTTTTCATTGGCCAATACTATATCTCAATTAATGTAAAATCAAAGTTTTATCTAATGCCTGGAATTCAGTAAGACCAAAATAGCGTTGAATCAAATAAAGCCTAAATGATTAAAATTATTCCCTTATATGAAGTTGCCCTTATGTTAATTAATCATGGATATGTAGGTTATTCGGAATTCGTATTGCTCTATTTTGTCCCGTTTTCTCTCTAACTCTGAGTGAGACATCGGGAAGAAATAGAACGTACTATTACATATTTACAAGTAAGAAACATGGATATTGGCAACACTGAGATTCTGTTCAACCAGTTTGTGTATTTAAATGGTTATTTAGAGAAAAATAATACCAACCAAAACCGCAAAGCAACTAAGAAATTGAGTATAGAAGAGAAATGGCTGACGTGTTTTGCAGATACAAAGTATACTGAGCAGAAGTCATGTCTGATAAAGCTGTGCGAATACGTATTTGCCATTCCAGTCTACAGTACAAATGTGGAGAGAATATGTTCTCTAATGACAACTCAATGGGAGGAAGAAAGAAACAAGTTGTTAGAGGGAGACAATTGAAGATATTTTGATTTGTCATTATAATTTTAAAATGATTTACGCCCAATTGTGAAAGAAGAAAATGATATAATTAAGAAATTAAAATCAACTTTAAAATATAACTGGGCTAAAAAGGATTGCCTTGCATCTTTTTATTATTTTAAGCGTTCATTTTATTAGATTGCTTAAACTTTGTTGATTTTTTTTATCAGAGTAAAATAAATCATTACCAACCCACTTTTCTCATGTTTTATTTATTTAGCACTTAAAAGTCCCGTATCAATGCTTGGTAATTATGGCAACCCTATTGATATGTGATTACAAATGATAAAAACATTTTCTGAAACGATTTCTTCCTTATTTTGTTACTTCCTTGATAAAACACCTGCTAAACCGGTAACATTCTTCGCTTCCGGTATCATTAGAACTAATTTATTATTCTTACTCTAATCAAACGGACCTTCAGTAGATGTAACGTAGAGTGTTCTGCTTACGCAAAAAAGCCAGTATTGACCGTCTAAGTGATGTGTTTGAAATCAACATTTAGTAACAATCTATAGTAATCAATCTGTACGTATCATTCTGTGATAATGAGTATCTTTACAGCAATGAAAATTGCAAGTGTTAGAATATTACGTAGTATGACAAATATCACAAAAATAAATTATGTAATTTGTTATTTTTCCAGCAAAATAATTATTTTGAATATAATTCGCCATACTTTTCTTGAAGTAAGTAGGTAAATGGTTAAAGTAGTTATTTAATATAGTAACTCTATATATACTGGAGATGATATGATAAAGATGATCAAGACCTCAAGACATTATACAAAGCGAGAGACGTTATGTCATACAAAATACAATTATTAAATTAAAACCGACCGAATTCTATTAAATGTCTTACATGTTTACAGATTTCGGAATCTTAGAATGGTGTATGAGTTGAAAATGGATAAATAAAACAAAATTAAGAACACCCTATAAGAATAGTCAAACAAAAAGTTAAGTACATTTTAAGGCACTTCATAAAATACTTATAATAGCGTTTCTTAAGAAGCTAATTCTAGCAAAATTTTCATTTTCTAAACATGCGTTTGAAAAATCAGTCAAGGGAACATATTTTTGTTTTTCGACAAAAACGAAAATAACAAAGGCCCTGATTTGTTATTGTCGCTTAACAATACATCATGATGCACTAAAATTTCAAGCAATTTTCATTCATGTTTTACCAATTGCATTTCTTCTAGAATGCAAAAATGAATGAAACCATTACTATTATTTTATAATTTGTTAAATACAAATAATTTAAATAATTTCATTAAATAATAATTAATTAAAATAAATCCGAGAAGTAAAATAAAGATGAATTCTGAAGCTTGATTATTAAGACGGTTATATTCTCATTTTCAGTTGTGTACGTTGCTATATTTAACAGTAATACATTAACAAATTTATAATTAATTAAATTAATTAAACAATAAAAATTCATAGTATTATATATAAAGGCGCAAATGCAGCTATTTATAATATAATACAGAAGCAAAATTAGATAAACTAAACAAAATTTAAAATGAAACAAAAAGAAAGAAAAACGTAAAGACAAAAAAACAAAAAACAAAAACACACCATTCGATTCCTTTTTCATTTCTTCCTTTTTGAACAATTTTTACTTTCGAAATTCATTTTTATATATTTTTATGTGTTTTAAATATTATCGTTTCAACCTTCTGTTGATGCAACAATTTGAGGCTGTTGCTTTCTTACGATTAAAGATGTATTGTCATTGTTCTTGTCTAAATTTGCTGTTTTTTTGTCTTTACGTTTTTCTTTCTTTTTGTTTCATTTTAAATTTTGTTTAGTTTATCTAATTTTGCTATATTTAATCCATAAACGTTTGTTTTGTTTCTTTAAACTTTCAAAAACTATGTTATTTTTGTACAGATGAAGAGCAGTCAGTTTCATTGCCACGGATTATTAAATATAATCTAAATTGTATAGTATAACAAAAACAATTTGTATTTCCTTAGTAAGATTTTCGGCTGATTTTATTATGCTTATATTCTTACATAGCGGATTATTTAACTGCTAATATTACCCCATCAAAATGTTGTTAAATTTTCAAATTAAATTTAAATAATCTAAGCATTTTTAATCTTATTAAATTATTTTTTAACTTATATCGATGTAATCTACATTATTTATAGAGAATACTTAATCAATCAAAATGACTTAAACATTTTTGTTTCACAAAATAATTGAAATTTTGTTGTTACATTTTTTTCAAATATTCTACAAATATCGCTGTGTTGTAGATTATCTTACTATTAATATTTTTACATGTTTATGAATGGGATTAAATATAATTTTACTCAACATTTACACAAGTAGCTCATCCTACATATTTAATGGGAAAAGCTTACCAGCAATGTAATGCTGGATTATTTAAGGCATAATTTTTTATATAGTATAATATAAAATCTGGCTTTTAATTTTCAGCACAACTTATAAAAGATATAACCCACTTTTACCAATTTGAAGTTTCATGTTTTGCGAAATTTGCACTTCAGAGAAAGTCATAAAAGTTTTGAAAAAAAAAAACTTTCAGCCAACCTACTCATTTTCAAAACAAGAAATATGCTTATATTAATTACTGTCAGTGAAAAGAAAAGCTTTCTTCCATCAAAAAATATGAGTGTTAAGGATTTTGATAACAAAAAACATTTCAGACAGTGTTTCCAATCTTTGAGCTATTGATCTGAAATTCTTAGCATAAATATACCATATCATTCCTTTAACGTAAAAATAAATTGAACCAAATTGAACCGTCAACCTTCTGATTGATTATTAATAAATACATAACATTTGCTTAAATGTTATTAAACTTAATAATGCTTCATACACACTAGCACAAAATAAAAAATCTTTTTGCAGATGACTTCTTCCGCTCCTTTTGTTAATGAATGATTAAAATTAACCTCTAAATTTAGATATTCTAAAAAGCTAAACTGTTATAAATTAACGTCTTCAGATAACTAAATCTAATCTCAGCTATAAAATATGATTTTGTTTTAAAAAAATGTTTGTTTTTTCTAACCAGTTCGGTATTTTGTTATATTGAACATTTATCTTCTTTAAAGCTCATCTACTCAATCGAATGGGCATTGTGCCGACAAGATATGTCTTGAACGAGAAGAAAAAAAGATAGAAATATATTGTCATCGGCAAGTCCATGTTTAACTTGTCAGAAAGGACTTCTACCCGAATCTGAGGTTGCGTGCGCTGTCATTTTCTGGTAGAGAGCGGAAGAAATACATTCTGATTTCGAAGCTTTTATTCTTTTTCTTTCTCTGGAATGGAAAAAAAATCCATAAATGAGATACCATTTATAGCTCTTTCTAATTACGAATCGTACATCATTGCTCAAAAGGTTGTACAGGGGATAATTTTTTTTCAAAAACAGGCTGTTTGTGTGGAGATTTCTCTTACGTATTGTTATGTAAGTTCAAGAATTTTTTATCGATCAATGTTGTACAAAAGAGTATTTTTTTCAAAAACAGGCTGTTTGCACAGATATTTCTCTTAAGTATTATTGTTTAAGTTTCAGCTTTTTTCGTTGATTGTATAAAGAGTATTTTTTTTTCAAAAACAGACTGAGCTGAGATCTCTCTCAAGTGTCGTTATTTAAGTTCAAGATATTTTTCATCGATCGAAGGGCTGTACAAATTTTAAAAAAAATCAGAATCAGACAATTGGTATTAAGATTTCTCTTAAGTGCTGTTATGTAAGTTCATGTATTTTTTAAAGTAATCAGGTTCAAATTAAAATCGATATTCTTTGTAAGGATTGCTTGACGAATGTGGCCGATGTGCACTGCAAGTAACAAAACCAAAAGTTACTGAAACTACAGAAGTCAAAACTGAAAGTTCGGAATTAATGGGAAATATAAGGAAAAAAAATAATAAGAGACAATTAAATAATAAGAAAAATAAATAAATAATAAGAAATAAATAATAAGAGACATATTAAATAAATAATAAGAGAATAAATAAATAATAAATAATAAGAGAAAAAAATAAAAATAAATAATAAGAGACAAATAAAATAAAAATAAATTATAAGAGACATATGTTTAAAATAAATAATAAGAGACATATGTTTTTTAGGTGGGATGTTTCTATATGTCATTGCAGGTTCCTTTAACATGTTCATCGCTTTTATGGAGCACCAGTTAGCTATTCCATGTGCTCTTATACTAGAAAGAGATACCCCTGCCCTGCCGTAACCTAAAGGTTCAACTGAGTGACCCGGCCGCCGCGATTAGCAAATTCGAACTCTGTGGCCGACGCATTATTGTCCCTATTAGGAGCAACATATGCGACGACCCCTCAGACTGAGGTACGACTCGTCATCGGCGATGGGCTCGGAAGAGCAATGCCACCATCACTGTACCCTCCAGGGACTTATACAGCAACTTATCCGTATATTTGAGATGCGCTCCGGAGGGATCTTGTGCTATTACGCAAGCTATGTGTAATAATAACTAGTAATTTGACCTGTCCGTACGGACATACAAATTTCGAGTCACTGACAGTTCCGAAGAACGCCAGCAAATTCGAGTACAAAATTTTCTTTACAAAGTACACTGCTTCATAGGAAAAAATGTTAAAATAACCAACACAATTTCTCACAATTTCAAATTCCTATACGCACTTTCAAACTTTCCTAAACAGAAAATCTTGATTAATTACTATGTATATAAAACATACGAGTTTTGTATACGCATGCGGGGAAAAAATGTGAACACCAAGAAGGAATTACATTAAGTCGATAAAAATAACGCAGCATATTTGCTGCAATGAAATATAAAAGTGTTTATAATTGCAATAGAGTAGATGAAAATATACCTGATTAGCGCATTGTGAAATGTGATGGAAATGCTTCTCCGAAACCTTTGTACATGCCTCGTTGATGAAACCAAGTACGAAACAGTGCATGCATTCGATGTATGTGGACAGCTTTCCCGCAAAGAAGATCCATACAAGTATCGGATCTACTTTTGCGGGACGGCTATCCACAATCTCCACTTGCTCAGTAAGATCAGCAACAATCGTTTCGGGAGGGAAAATGTTTTCGAATACCGTCCCACACATGTTCAGTCGACGATAGATATATTGGAATTTCACTAAAGAAAAGACACAGACAAATGTCGGTTTATGATCAACTCATATCAAGAAAAATTCAGTTAATTAATTTTCAAAATATAACCGTCTAAGGTGACGATCTGGGTCTTGAATTACAAATGCCCAAGCTGTTGAAAATCAACACCATTCTCATGCCAGTAGAAAAATGACTTAGAGATATAATATAGAAATGTAATGTATGTAATGTAGATATCGAGTTCTTTAAGATTAGTAAAAGCTGATTTTTATAAATTCCTTATGATGTTATATTATAGCAATAGATGATAGATTTCCTCTTTTTGATAAAACAAATTATATATGTGTAGTAGAAGAATACGAGGAAAAACGGCACTTATTACAAAAGAACGCATGCAAATTTTTTTAAATTTCAATTTCGATATTGTGTTGCGTCATACAGTGAACAACTTACTATTGAGACAGAGGCCCTTCGCATCTGGCGTCAAGTGGTATCAAGAGACAAAAAAAGGGAATTCCCTTTGAGACAATAACATTCCACTCCCTCAACAATTTCCACTTGCACTGTCAAATCTCCTTCAAATTAAATTGCTAAAACTAAAATCAAATAGCTTTCATCGATACTTGTACCTCCGAGGTACGCTATTGTAAGTCCAATCTTGCTGATTTTGATGTTTTTATAGTATTTGCATTATCTCGACCGCATTTTCATATGAAAATGTCGTACTGATCGTTTCAAAATGCCAAGACTAACACTTTTGGACGATTTTATTCCGGAAAGGGGGGACAGGCAATGAATAAGATGAGCGCACTTCCGGAGTTCTTTGCTAGGTCACGCTATGTGAAATGTAAACATATCTCCTCCATTTTTCACTTCATCTCTATTGTAGTGAAATAGACTCCGCCTGGCGCATGCGCAAAAGCGAGGAGGGTTTCGGAATTCGAGGATCGTCAGTAGCTCTAGTCGAAAAAAGTAAATGAATAAATAACTGTTATTAAACAATAAAATTCAGCATGCGATACATTGCACTATGGAGTTTCTTTTCGTTCTGCTGTAAAATATTACAACTGTTACTTACAATAGTTTACCTCTGACATGCAGATATTTATTTGGTCTGCTTAGAGGTGCAGTGCGTTTCAATTTTTCAATGTTAAATTTAATGGGTTTCATATATTTTGTACCCAAAATACTGCTGTGAAAGTTTAAATAAGCAGTCATCTGAGGTCGAGGAACAGATTAATCCATTTTACATGAGTTCCTATGGGGAAAATAATATTGGATAACGAACGATTTTCATTAACGAATTAGGTTCGTGACCTGAAGCTTAAACTCGGAAATCCATGAAAAGTACTGACCCACATTCGATTTAATGGATTTCGTAATTTGTATGACTCGAATATATACATGAAAGTCATTCTTTAACTTGAATACTTGACTTTCCGTCAAAAAAAAAGTACCAATGTTATAGAGATGTGCCTTTTCTGAAAACTATTCCATGTCGGAAAATACCTGCGATACGTTGTTTGAAATGTTCCAATTGACATGACTTAATATTTTTTGAGCAGTTATTGAGGAAGGAAATGTAAAACCATGAAGTGTTTGACAAAGAAATGAGATCGGAAAATGACTTCATCTAATACGAATTATTCTTTTTTGTCATAAGACAACTACCTTTCAACAAGTATATTAGTATTCATAGGTTAGAAATCGAATTCGAATTAAGAATTGATAAGCCGGTGTTGAAAATAACATTATTAGTAGCACATACGTATTCTCAATTTGGGCGTCGACTTGATCTAACTAAAAATTATCAATTAGTATCAAAAAGAGCTTCGCAAGTACATAGTAGCTTCAATTTCGTTTTTTAGAAGTAGTGGTTTTCAAGTAGTTTTAATTTCGATGTGCATTAGCTAAATATTTTGCTGTAGATTAATTATGCGCGCTATACTGAATTTTAGTAAATGTTTTTAAAACGAACAATGTTCGCCGACAAAACTTTTTTTCCTCCAAGAAAAATAATTAAAAAATACAGTTTCTAAAAACAGAGAAAATTAGGGCATCTCGACAATCGAGTCATTCTCAATTTTTACCAAAAAAAAAAGAGATACTGGGGGGGAGAGGTTTGAGAGATGGGGCCTTTAAGAGATAAAAAACCATTCTTCAATTAAAATTATTTAACTGATGATAATAAACTTAAATTTGTCTTATGTTGATAAATCTCCGCATTTTTTTATAAATAAAAAAGTGATACAAAGAAAAAACATTTTCTTCTTCACATATTGTTCACTCAAAAAGCATTCTATAAGCTTTCGGGAACATACCAAGAGCAGGTGTTTACCATACAGAATGTTCTGCCTAATTAATAAGAATTACGGAATGGATTTTAATTTAAATAAAGCCAGCCAATGAAACGGATTGTTGTTTAAAATAACTTATTTATTCCAAGCTTAAAATGTCCTTCACGAACTTGGAACAATGCAACAAACATATTAGAACAAAAGTTATTCTAATAAAAGAGGCCATTCAGTAGCGTTTACTTACACAACTTGTAATCAATCTCTAGAACGTTCAAAAGTTCAAGATGGATTAAATGCATAGCCTTGCATTCACATATTTTCATTATAAGTGACCGGAAATAGTTATTATGAAAGAGAAACAGTTTAAATAATTTGTCAGACAGTATTTTAATAACATAGGCGAAACACTTCCGCTAATGATGGATACACATTAATATTTGAAATTTAGTTCATTTTAGAATCTGTATTCTAAAATGCTCCATAAAAATAAATAACAACAGAAAGAGGCAAATAATTCATTTACTCTTTTTTGCTAATAGAACATACTTTTATACAACAATTTCACAACATATAAGCAGCAGGGGAAAAATAACTTCAAAGAACGGCAAAAGCTTATAAGAATATATTGATAAATAAATATTTAATTGAAAGAGGCAACAACCTAAACACATACACACATTACCACCACTAGGACACAGCCCTGACTCCAAAGACTTAAGTCATCGGTTTACAGTTGGGTTTTGTGTGCGTAAAACACACACCAGAGCGAGAGAAATCGGCGATTTTACAGAAAGAAAATTAATACCTATTTTATTTCGGAAATGTGAAGTCATGAGAGATTTATATTCAGAATGACAGTTTTCAGTCTCGAAAATAACTGAATCATAAAGCTCTGAGTGTGTTTATTCTTTTAACTAAGTTGCAAGACGATACTGCATTTACGTCCAAGCTGAGAATACGATAACCTACTCGCAAAACTTTTGTTCCAGTTTAAAAATGCAGCTAACAGTTCATTTATTCAGAAAAAATAGCAGTTTTCTCCAAGACGCAGTGGTTTAGTGGTAATGTATCGACTCCCGAATCGTACAAGATTTTAAAATTGTCATCAACCTTAGACGCACAATACATCACAGATTTTTTTAACTATAATAATGATCATTAACTCCGTTAAAATCAAATGGGACATCTTTTTACAAAGTAAGTGTATCTTATTCTTTCTCTATTATACACATTATCTACGGAAGGAGAAATGGGAAAGACCGCGTTGTTGCATCACTTGTATTTTAATATTACACATAATCGTCTTTTTTCTATAACTTACGAAAATTATATTCATGTTTAGGATTTCGCGTATTTTATGTAAAAAGAATAGACGAGTAATCAGTATTGTGCGCTTTCGATCGTATCCCCTGTATTTTATTACCCATCTGCATAAAATTTTCTTTTTACTTTCTCGTATGCGAAGTATACAAAGAGAAAGTATTGTAACCGTAAAAAAATTCGAACTCGAGATTTTGACGAATCTCCACGGTTTAGACCTCCCTGAGTCCGAAAAACACACTTTTGGAATTATGTCTGTCTGTCTGTGAACACGATAACTCGAAAACTATTAGAGCTGCGCGGATGACATTTGGTATGTGGTGTTTAAACATAATTTGTAGGTTTCTTTCAAATTTTGGACAAAATCCGTCAGCGGGAAGTTTGTCTGTCTGTATGTCCGAAATCATGCGAACACTATAACTCAAAAACTTGAATAGCTAGATGAATAAAATTTGGTACACAGTTTTATCGTCATGAATGCAGGTCCGTATAAAGTTTTGGGCCAAATCCGTCAAAGGGTTGACTGTCTGTCGGTCTGTATAATCGCATACTTGTTAAGCATTCGTTTCAAAACTATCTCCATGCGCATGCGTACTTAGCAATCTCTGGTACCGAGCGGGAGGATTACGTCACTTTGTCCTTGAGACGGAGTTTGTGATAGATATGTTTTATCTCCTGTTTTGTTTTCGCTCGCTCGTATAATAGCGGATCTTGCTGGAGTGTGATGGAAAATAAATATTGCTAAATTTTAATACATAGGCATCTCTTTTAATATGATTCTTCACTTAAACATTTTACAATCACTATAATCTGCAATGAAAAATCTTTTGATATTCGTTGCATTCTGGATTACAGTAGGTTCGATTTTTTTTATCCACGCAAAGAGAGGGGAAATGACAAATTTTTGAGCAGTATACGAGAAAGTTTAGGGGAGGCCACTCCCACTGGTTTCTATAACTTACGAAAATTATATTCATGTTTAGGATTTCGCTTATTTTATGTAAAAAGCATAGATGAGTAAACAGTATTGTGCGCTTTCGATAACATCCCCTGTATTTTATTACCCATCTGCATAAAATCGTCTATTTTCATAGGCGAATAAATAGTATTGTGCGCTTTCGATAACATCCCCTGTATTTTATTACCCATCTGCATAAAATCGTCTATTTTCATAGGCGAATAAATAGTATTGTGCGCTTTAAAAAATAATTCCCTATTCAACGTTGGCAGCTTTTCCGTAAAGCCAGCGGACTCGCTGTCAGTCGAAACAGCCACGTACTTTCCATTTATCAGCGAAACGGGAGTGAAAGACCAGTTTACATAATTGCATCGCACACCTGGTACCTGTATATTATGTATGCGCGTTTAGGCATTGATTTTTCCGCCACCATCTCATGCTTAACATAACCATTGGCATTTAGAGTTCAAAGGAGAGGATAAATTAAGTTTCCGGGTTTGACTTTTCCACCGTCTTGTATTGGATTTCCACACATTTATGTCTTTGTACAACATCAAATATGATTAAAGGAGCCAAAAGGAGGATTTTCATTTTAGTGTCATTTTGAGGCTTGAAATTATTCGTAAATCTCTTTCTACGATATATTAATATTTGATTTGTGTTTCTTTGTAGTTGCAATTGTATGAAAGTTTCTACTTAAATTCATTTCGGAGAAACTGAAAAAAATTCACTATACTAAAAATAGTTTAAATTGAATTTATTTTATGTTATTTGCTATTAATGAATAAAAGCTCGGTTTTTATTCGTTTCTGAGAAACTAAATAAAAACATTCAAATCTTGAAAGAAAATTTAAACAGTCCTATTCAAGTGTGTGTGAAAGGTAACACATGTGAGATTTTTTAAATTTAAGAAATTCAGTTTTCCCATTATAACAATTTCAATAAGCAAATTCAATGTTCAAATGCATGAGAATATACAAAGTAACACTCAAACTTATGAGATTTAAGAAAAGTATCGTATTGATAAAGAGAATATCATAGTGATAGATAAGAAAAGTATCATACTGATAAAGAGAATATCATAGTGATAGGTAAAAAAAGTATCATATTGATAAAGAGAATATCATAGTGATAGATAAGAAAAGTATCAAAGATAAATAAAAACGAATATTAATATTCTTTGCTCTTTACAGTTATGAAAAAAGAGAAAAAGGGTATTCTTCAGTGAGCAATGCGTTAAATCGAAATATATATATTTCGATATACAATAGTCTTAATTATTGTTATTTAGTTAAATAATCAAAACATGTTTTATACTTGTTATATTTTCAATATATACATATATTAATCTAAAAATTAAAATTAAAATCTAATTACCTTTTCAATAATCATACAAATGAAATACAAAAGATAGTTTGATTATAGACTATTACTACTAAGAAAAAGACAACCCAGAATTGGAATTTCAACAATCAAATGCCAATCAGTCTTGGGAGCCGATATGTGTCGCATTAATCTAGATTTGTGGCGCCAACCCTCTGCAAAAGTCAATTGTTGGAAAAACGAAAAAAATAGAGGAATAAATCCTCAAAATCTTTCAAGATTAGAAACGAGAAAGTATATAACTTATAACATAACAATACAATAGTCTTAATTATTGTTATGATTTGAGCATTATCTTAAAGACAGTTCCGCATATATATATATATATTGACATTTCAAAACTGCAGCATTTCCTTCTCGTATAACACTTTTGAGACAATGAATTAAACTAACCTGTTGTTGCAAGCACACGAATAATGTAATTGCGCATGCGCATACCATCTAACTGGACGTTGTCTTACACTGTGCCGTGACATCTTTTTCCTTTCTTTAAGATGTTCAAAATTAAATTAGTGAGGTGCATTTGAAGGCCGCAGTTGCCAGTGGTAAGGTTTCGACTTCGGGACCGGAGGGTTCCAGGTTCGAAACCCTTGTTACACGTTAAATCATACGTAGGGGGCCAAACGTTCTCCCGTTGATGTGGTGCGGATGTTTGGAGATGGGGTGTCAGCTCAAGTGTCGTCCTCGTCATCTGAACGTGGTTCAAAATTACGAGGTCCGTCCCAAAATAGCCCTCTTGCTGCTTCAGAAACGGGATGTTAATGTAACTAAACTGAAGTGCATTTGACGTGAGTCAAGGAGAATGAATTGATTCCATTGTAAGGGACGCATATTTACAAACCCTACCCTGATAGAACTGAGGCAGGAAATCGGACAATATGATTGGCTCGCTTCGCCGAAAGCCGATGACGTCGTTCTTTGCTCTCGTGCGTGTACTTTTCATTAGTATAATTTCTTACAGTGTGGGATGTTTTATTTTTTATGATATTTTAAAAAATATCATTTTTAAAAATATTACAACCCACGGAAGAATGTTTTCTGTGCTCAACTGTGGGAAAACGGAGAAGAAAAGTAGGACGACTCTTGTTTTGTTATGATTGCCGTAAGCTTCGTGCGAGAGCTGAAAACGACGTCACTGCTCCTTGTAGCCAATGATATTGACTGATTTCCTGCATCAGTTCTATCAGGGTAGGGTTTGTAAATATGCGTAAGGGACAAATGAGAAAGTGTTTTAAATGAATTGCATTAGATTTCAGAATGTATATTTGGCATTCATTTCGTCATTCTAATTTCTGAAGTTTGAACAATTTACAAATGCCTCTTGGACTTTATATTTTGATTTTAGGCAAAATAATCATCCTTATCTTGAAAGGAAGATTTTCCTTATCGTACTTCATTAAATAAACACGGTTTTGTCGATGTTTGCTGCAAAAACGTTAAAAAGCTAAACTTCATTAATATCTATTAAGATTTCAAGGACTCGTAAATAGAACCAATAATTCATTTGAAAATAGCACATTAAAGCTGTTAAAAAGACGCAAAAAGTGATTGAGATAGGTAAAGACAGATAAGCCGTGATTTAAAATTAAAACAAGTAGAATTTGATATAATACATTGAAAGATATATCACTTTTTACCTTCGAGCTCATAGAAATTTGTTTTCGAATTTTCACTAGTTATCGTAAAAGTGATGAAATGCTCTCGAAATCGATTATCTGTCACATGTTCTTATCTTGATGGCATTTTAGATTTAACCGGTCATATATAGATAAAATATCAAAAAAGCCTGTGAGCTGCAATCTGTATTCTGAGTTACTAGTGTGTGTGTGTGAATCTTCTTTATTTACGAAATACGAATAGTATTGTTTCATACATAACTCTATCAGAATCAATCAAAAGTTTTAGAATGTCGTTAACTAATCAACCAACGCTGAATAAATAATTTTTTTATTACTTTTTACTCAGATCTTTTACATTTATTAGGCCGAAGTGGCCTAGTGGTAAGGTCTCGGCTTAGGTTCGAAACCCGACTCCACTGAAGATCCGCCATGTATGGGCCTGTCGCATGTTAAATCAAACGTAGGGGCAAACGTCTTCTCGCTGTTGTAGTGCGGAGGTCTGGAGAGGGCGGTGCCAGCTCAGGTGTCGTCCTCGTCATCTGACCACGCTCAAAAAGTCGAGATCCGTCCTAAAATAGTCCTCGCATTTCTTCTAAACGGGACGTCACTATAACTGAACTAAGCTTTTACATTTCTTCACACGAATTTTATCCCATCCAATTTAACAAAATTATAGTCAACGAGATATCATTCAAAGCTACGCTATGTATCATTACGACTATTTAATAACCATGAAAGAGCCATTCGATGTTCAGTGATGAACGGTCATCACGACAGCATTCGGATACTGAAGTTGGAGTCCTAAAAGTCATCATCAGCCACGGCCCAATCCTTCCCGAAGGAGGCAGGTACCGTCATCGTCGTGGAGGTAACTCGACCCCACATCATTATTGCACCCACCAGGGTAGCAAGTCCCCGATTACTTATCCAGTGGTTCCTGGGGGGACGACCATTTAAGTAGTCATGAGCCCTACCCTATTTTATAAAGAAATAATTGACATATTTGAATAGAATTTAGTGTTGAAACCGAATATCTACCATACGTTTGGCGCAGTTTAGCCAAAAATGGCTCTTGCGCCATTAAACCACAACCAACCAACCAACCGAATAACGGATATACTGTGCGATAAAATTCTATATTTAGAAACAATGTTTAATTTTATGAAGTTCTTTCTATAGGCACCATTCACTGGTTTTGCGGTCGCTCACAGTTTTCTATGTTCTGTCCACTTAGTTGTCACTGACTATGCTTCAGGTCAATAATTGTTTAGAGAATCAGAAAAGTATGATAGTAGATTTGAATGTATTATTATATGTATTTTCTTTTGTCTCCGTTCATAAACAGTTTGCATTACATTCGTGGCACATATAGTTTCTAAGTCGATATATGCCCTCATTGGAAATTGCTAACTCCAGTTTGCGATGTTTATTGTTAGTTGTACTTATCTGATTTGATTCTGACTGGGGGGAACTAGAGCCAAAAAACTTTATTACGATTGCTTTCATTGACCTAGGTTTCCTGACCGATGATTTATTTGATATTCTCTTTTTCGTTTGCGTGGCGTGAAAGTTTGGAGAGGAAGTGACTGCTTAGGTGTCTCGTCCTTGCCATCGGATCGCGGTTCAAAATTAAGAGGTCCGTCCGAAAACACCTCTCTTATTGCTTCAAAACGGGGCGTTAATATAATTAATCTAAAGAAAACTTCATTTTATATTCTCCTTCATGTCAGATAGTTTTTTCAAGTATACTATTCGGCCTTGTGATATTTCTCAAGCATTTTACCAAGAAGTTTTAATTTTGTCATCACATAACATTATATAATTTTTATTTCAACTTTATTTGATTTTCTCTATCTTTTTTCTTATGTCTGCAATCTTAATTAAACATTTATTATTTTGAGATAGTTCTAAAAATATTCGATTCAATCCAATGAAATCAAATATTCAATTATATCCTATTAATAAATATGTTGAATACGCAATACATTTAACCCTCTGACTGTGCATACCACGATTTTCGCGGGTTGGAAGCGACTATTTTCTGCTGCACCCTGCGATTTTCAGAGCCTTATGTGTTTACTTAGTACTTTTATAGTGTTGGATCATATTATAGAGTAATAAATGTTTGTTTACAAATAACGGCTACCTTATCTCAACTGTATTTGAACACGTTTGCAAACGTTGCCTCAAAATAGCAATTTTAAACCAGCGGGAGTGGCCTCCCCTGATCTTTCTTGTATACTTTCAAACATTTGTCATTTCCCTTCCCCCTGCGTTGATAAAAAGTTCGAACCAACTGTAACCCAGAATGCAATGACTATCAGAAGGTTTTTCATTGTTGATTATAGTGATAGTAAAATATTGAGGTCAAGAATCATATTCAAAAAGATACGTATGTATTAAAACTTCGCAATATTTATTTTTTTGTCAAACTCGAGCAATGCAAGTTCCGCGTGCGGAGAAGAAAACAGGAGAATAGTTTGCGCATGCGCAGAGGTTGCTTCCAATACGCAAGTAAAACGAGACGCCCTAAATGTTTGCTTCCTTACAATATCTCGCCGCCAGAATTGGGTTTTGGCAAACTGCCAAGTTTTCAATGTATCCCTTCTTTGCACAGGCATTTACGCATGCGCATGGAGTTGAACAAGTATGCTATTATACAGACCGACAGACAGTCAGCCCTTTGACGGATTTGGCCCAAACTTTTATACGGACCTACATTCATGACGATAAAACTGTGTACCAAATTTTATCCATCTGGCTTTTCAAGTTTTTGAGTTATAGCGTTCGTATGACTTCGAACATACAGATAGACAGACTTCCCGTTGACGGATTTTGTCCAAAATTTGATAGAAACCTACAAATTATGTTTAAAGACCACATACCAAATTTCATTCCTGTATCTCTAATAGTTTTCGAGTTATCGTGTTCACAGACACACACACACAGACATACAGACACACACACAGACATAATTCCAAAATTGTGTTTTTCGGACTCAGGGAGGTCTAAAACGTAGAGATTCGTCAAAATCTCGAGGACGAATTTTTTGACGATTACAATACTTTCTCTTTGTATACTTCGTATACGAGAAAGTAAAAATTACACAATCAAAGGGTTAACGTCTATTTCATTCTGTATACATAATAAACTTAAAAACTATAAAAAGCTTTAAAAGATTAATACTGTCTTTCATACGTTTTGTATACAACATGATTGAGAGTTTAACGAAAAAAACTAGGTCATGGTAGATGTAAGTAAATTGTTTTCGCCTCGAATTTAAGAATTCATGAATTTTCTAATAAACTACAAAAAATACTCATTTAATATAGAAAAACTGGAATTCTGTCCATTTTCAAAAACTATTGAGCTAATTTCTAAAATTAAATGTCATAAATATTAAAAGTTGGCTGCATGGATATATGTCGCATGTAGACATTTACAAATTCTTAATGGCATAAATTCTTTTTAAAGTTACATTTGATTTTTAAAGCAGATAATCAGTGTACTTTTTGTTCATAATCTCAAAACAATAAATGGACACGATTTTTATAAACATTTCTACTTGTCATTTTGAGTGAAATTTGAACATGGAAAAAGCAATTAAATTAGAACAACTCAGCACTTTTTTATTGATGGAATTTTAAAAAAAGGGGTAGAATGAAATCGTGAGTCTTGTAGAAGTTGTTATCCCTTCTTTAATAAAAGATTTTAGTGAAGTGCCTGAAGAGAACTGTGAGTTATCAATTGACAATTATTTTTATTGAACTGAAATTAATACTCTTGAAGAGAAATTTTGAACTTGATTTTTCCAACAAAATTCCCTTACAGCATACAAACAATAAACTGTACTTAAACATGAATATTGCAAATAAAATGACAGACATATCGTCAAATGCGATGAAATCAATTCATGTTTACGCAATGCACATAAAATGGGTCTTTAAAATTTAATTTTGAAATCATTTGGGTATTTTGCAGGAGGAAAAGGGACATAGCGTCACAGCAAGAGACAATTCGCAATTAGATGGTAGATAAGATGCGTAGTTGCGTTTGTCACGTGACTGCGACGTCGTGTAAATTGTTGCTATTGTAAATCTCAAGCAAGTCGTTAACCTTTTTATGATAAAATGCTTTGTGGCAGTTCTTTACTTTTTCTGTACTCTGTCATGTGAAACTCTTTGAAATTAAATTTATTAGTATTTTTATGAATAACATGTGAACAAGAAAGCCAAAACGTTAACTATCCCATTGATTTTTCTGTAATAGATCATTATAAAACATATTATGACTTGGCTATTTGTACAGGGTTGAAAAATATTTTTCTTGGAACTGGTTTCTTCATCAAAAATGAAATTTATAAATATTTTTATACATTTTTTTCCGCTAGCAAGTGTTCACTGCATGTTATTGTCAAGCTATAAATAAACAGGAAAGTCAAAAAAGTTAACTATATCATTGATTTTTCCCGCAGTAGATCTTTACAAAACGTATTATGAGCTTATTATTTGCAGTGTTGAAGTTAAACAAATATCTTTCACGGGAATGGTTCCTTCATCGGAAAATGATCAATACAACGATCCTTTTAAGAAAACTTCTTAAAATAAGGGTCTATTAAAGAAAGTATCTTGTAAAAGCTCTTTTGTTACGGGTTTCGAGAAAAATCCACTCTAAAGCTCTCCGCAGTAAACACTTCAAAGAAAAATCTTAAGCCCTCTTCTACCTATACCGTCACTTTGCTTTCCTCATGTAGAGGTCTGCATTATTACGGCTGTTTCTTTGACATTTGGGTTTTATTTCTGAGGTAAATATACTCTGTGATTGACTTCTACCCCGTTTATCTGTGGAAAGTTTATTAGCTTCGCGTGACCCTTAAGCTGTTCGAGACTCTCTCCGATACGAAGATTTTCCTTATGTTGCTGTCATAAGGAAACTAATGATTTTGTTGGCGAATGAAATGCGAGTTTATTGTCCCCGAGGCGAAGCATGTTTAAAAATATGTCGATGCAGAAGTTTCATGATGAAGTGGAATAAAAGAAAGAAAAGAATTTGATTTGAAAATGATTCGATGGAATTGTGAATTCCCATTATGAAGTCCGAAATTCTACACTTTTAAAAAGAATCACATTGAGAATAACACTTGAACTAATATAAATATACGAGGGTATATCAGAAAGTAAGTTTCTTTATTTTACCCCCATGAAATGTATCCTCACAAATAGATGCGACAGTGTTTCATAGGAGTTAACGCTCCTGTGTTATTTATTCTGTTTAGAACAATTAATGCGGACGCATTTGGCATCCATGCAAACTGGCGAACCGACTGAGAGAATGGTCCAAGGAAGAAGTGCTGTTAGTAATTCGTTTTTTGTGCACCAAGAGAAATCTCTTGGATTTCTGGCACTGGGAAATTCTGCAAATCCTCCCTGCAGTCTTTATTTCGCCCCTTATGACTTTCATTTACGCCCAAGTTTATAAAACATTTTCGAACACAACACGTTTCACTCAGATGATTACGTTAAACAAGCCATCAACAATTGGTTTCATTACCAGGACACATTTTTCTACGACCAAGGCTTAGATTCATTGATCAACCGGTACGATAAATGTCTATAGAGGGGGCGATTATGTGGAAAAATAAGGCACATATTCACATTCATATATGCTACACGTTCTTCATTGTATATTTAAAATTCTCAAAGTAAAAAAATAGGGAGCCTTACTTTCTGATATGCCCTCATAAATAGAACCTTCTTAGTGTTACATAGTTATTTTGATATGAAGTTCTAAAACCAAAATAAGACAATCAAAAATATTTCTAATCTTATAGATAATAAGAAAAACATTATATATTTGTGCGTCTAAATATACGTCTACACAGAAAAATTCATGACGATGAAAAAAAGAACAATTTAACTATCAATATAATGAATAGAAACTTACCTTTTTGATGTTCAACAAATATTATTTTATTTAAAGCTCTATAAACGAAGAGCAGACCATTAAAAATTAATGGTCTGTTCACAAATTAATCATTGCAAATGATGAAAACATTTTAGCTTAGCATGTTTAAAAATAAGTCGATGCAGAATTTTCAGGATAAAGAAGAGAAAAAGAAAAAAAGTGTAAAGTGTAATCGGTAATTCACAATATTGAGTTTTTTCGATTCTTCTCTGCTAAAAACATCTGCAGTAACTTACACTTTCACCATAATAAATAAAATCTTCTTGGTGTTAGATAGAAACTATTTTAATACGAAGATTTATCAACATAATTAGGCAATTAAAAAATTATAAATGTTTGCAGATGTTAAAAAACATTTTAAGTTAGTGTGTTTAAAGATACGTCGATGCAAAACTTTCGTGACGAACAAGTAAAAGGATAAAAAGTGTAATTCGAAAATGAATTTTCGAAATCTCTCTCTCAATGTTGAGTTTCACATTTCATCAATATCAAAAACATCAACAGCAACATAAAGTATGAAGAAATTAAATGCAATTTTCTTGAGGTTACATAAAATTATTTCAACATGAAGTTTTATAAGCAAAAAGTAACCTATTCAAAATACTATCAATGCTTAGAAATGCCAGAAAAAATTTCAGTTTAGAATATACAAAAAATGATGCAGAAGTTTCATGGTGAAGGATACTAAAAGAAAGATAGAAAGAATTTTGAAAATGCGTAATCGGTAATTTACGTTTTTACCCGTTACAACAGCAGAATAATTTAATTTAAAGCATTAAATTACCTTCAACTACCAAGATAACAAAGCAGTTTAAGTGGAAAACCATTATTTACCTCAAAATTCTTTTGCCAATCATACTGAACTTTCTTGTTGGCAAACAAAACTATAAATGCAGCAATTCTCAGAACTTCAGCAAACTATAATTAGGAATAATTTTTTAAAACGTTGCGTATTCAAACAAGTAAGTAACTTTTCAAACTTGATGGTGAATTGTCGATGTTGTAAAATATAAATTAGTCTTGTTGTCTATGTACGTATGCACGGATGTATGTGTGTCACATTTATACTCCGAAATATTTGAAATTTTATCGTATTTTTAATGTACGGCAAATTTCAGAACTTTTGAAATGGAATCGCAATTCCCCTACAAGATTTTTATAATTGATCTTTGAAGCAGAATTTTTCTAGCAGATAAACAAACAAAACATTATTATTTGACATGCCCCAGTCCTCTAATCAGTAAAGGTGGATTGAATATTTATTTTCTTCTAAGATATACTAAAAAAATAATATTTGGAAATAGTTAAATTTCCTAAAATGGTCAAATGCTGCATCTCTTAGGAAAAATACACGGCTTAGATATGCTCCAAATCCAGAATGAATCATGAATCAACATCAAATACCTTCTTTACATATAACAAGCAATATTATTCTAAAAAATGCAGAATTCTCCAAGCATCATTGTCGATACTTTTCTAATTTTTTTCATTTTTATTTTTACATTGGCTGATAAGTAATTTTAATTTTCACTGAACCTAGAAAGTTTAATAAATTCATGAACTAAAAACATGAGACAGGAACTTCCTCAAATATGACAAAATACTTTAAGCACGAAAAAAAGTGGTTACACACCTTCTTAATTAAAATGTGACACAATAATTTTTGAATAACAAATGTCCAAGAAAAAACATTGTAACAGGCTTATAAAAGTTAATACAAGTTAAGAGACAAAAAGAAGTTAAAAATCGCCGTGTAATGTTGATGACGTAATTGCCTCATAATAAGTGCCCTAAAAATAGTTCCACAAAAAGCAAAATGATTTTCCCGTCATGAAAATCTGTCATTACCTAATTAAAGTTTTCTACTTTTTCCTTTCTCGCATTATTCCTTGTTATAAATAACTTCATTATCCAATTATTTGGCGTTAAGATTAAAAATGGGAATTGCTGCAATTAATTACGTTCAAGAATTTTAATTGAAAATCACCTGATACAAATTAACTGCTATTAACCTAAATATTTTCCGAGCTTATGAAGTTTATCAAAAAGTAATTGTTGATAGATAAGTTGTTTTGAATAAATTACGCTCAGTGTGAGTTTTTGAAGATTATATTCAAACAATTTGAGTGGATTTTGATGACATGTGGTGAACGTATAGTTGAAAAGAAGTTCTCAAAACTAAGCAATCGACAAATTATCCTTAATAATATAATAAATGCGAAAGTGTGTCTGTCTGTCTGTTTGTTAAGCTTTCACGACCAAACTACAAAACCGATTTGGATGAAAATTGGCAGAGTTGTAGCTTGAAATCCAAGAACGGACATAGGCTAGGTGAAATCACGTTAAATTAATTATTTTTGACTACAGACAACAGTTAAATAATTAACAAAGCCCATTGACTCAGCGATTCTCGATGAAGATTATTTTATTTTTCAATCAACTGTCACGTGATCCTTCAGGAATGCGAAAACACGTGGAATAAATTATTTTTAAAATCAACTATCACGTAATCCTTTTTTCCGCTGTAACTTCGGAACAAATTGTTTATTTTTATACCATATTTTTCGCATGGGCAACTATATGTGGCGTGTTCACGTGTGTCCAGCCCACAGAATCTCTACAGCCGTGCAAATAACGTGGTATACAAAAGTATATTAGTATAGATAAACAATTTACATAACTATATCAGCATACATGTACAGTACACTCCTGTCAGCCGTCCAATTAAGTATTATCAACCGTCAGAACTTTTACTTTCCCCTTTCAAAATGCAACAAAACATTTATATTCGTGAATTAAAAAAAAAGAAGAATTAAAATTCTTCGCGCACGAAGTCGCGGGTAACAGCTAGTTAGTAATATTTTTAAAAACTAAATATACAAGATTTATGAATGGAAATTAGGGATTAATCTTTTCCCTAATGAATGGAAATTAGTGATTGATCCTTTCCCTAATGAATGGAAATTAGGGATTAATCATTTCCCTAAGAGCGGTACAAATGCTGTAGAAGCCACCTAGTAAAATGTTTTACTCTTTTACTTTCAGGCTATTACATATGCTGTCTACTAAGCCATAAGGATTTCAATACCTCCGCGGCGTAAATCCGTTGTGTTACTCCTGTCCTACCGCCACGACAAAAACCCTGAACACGATTGCCTTAAGTAGACGAGTCGAAGAAAGGAAGGAAATGGGCATAAAATCAACCGCAACATTTGGCAAACTAAGCGCATTTCGTTAGGCGAGGAATTCGTTTTCGCCCGCAGTACAAAGCGAAATGAGACTTCCGCTGGCGCCGGTTCTATCTGCTCCAAATGAAATAAAGCCCTTTCCTTCACCCCCAAAATGCAGTGGAATATCCCGTTACCATAACGACCGTCACCGGTATGTCTGGTGTTTTTCTCGTGGCGGTAGGACAGTAATCGCCCAGTAGATATTATTACTCCCTTGTCTTATTGAATAGCGTTATGCTTGATGGACATATTTATTGCTAGTGAGGGAAGACATAACCCTGTGTAAAGGGGCCACAGATCATACGGGGTGTCCACCAAAGTCCTTCCATCCCACATTAACTTGACAACGGCGACAAATATCGCCACAAACTTGGTGTCTAGGTATAATAAAGTGACCACGCGCTACACAGAGATATCGGTTACAGCTCCACCTGGCGGTAAACAACGGAGTTAGCGGTCCTATCTCGAAAACGGTATAAGATATGGGAAAAAAGTCAATTACAAAATTATACAGCTTCTTTGATTTAGTACAAAAAGGCACATTGAGTGCAATAACCCTAAGAACAAAACGTGTAAAACGCGCATTTGTTTGGTCCTGATTTTCCAGCGTGTCACCTGATATGCTACAAAATGTGCAGCAAGAAATCCAAAAAAGACTCCAGATGTGAAATTGTAACTGACGGAGAGCATTTCGTACACCGAAAATAAAAGTATCTGCTGATTGTTCTGTTTTCTTTCTAACGCTTTTCTGGCGTAAGAGTGTTGGAAATTGTCACCAAACAAACGCGCGTTTTACACGTTTTGTTCTTAGCATTATTGTACTCAAGGTGTCTTTTTGTACTAAATCTAAGACGCTCTATAATTTTGTGATTGCCTCTTTTTCCGTATCTTATACTGTTTTCGTGATAGGAACGCTAACTCCGTTGTTTGCCGCCAGGTGGAGCTATAACCGATCTCACCGTGTAGCGCATGGCCACTTTACTATACATAGACACCAAGTTTGCTCTCTAGTCAATGTGGGTAGAAGGACTTTAGTGGACACCCTGTATATTCCAGTGACTTCCCGAGGGTATCGCGAGTTCATTGATGAGAAGCCGCCGGATAAGTTCCCCTGCGGGTATAGTAACAGTGGTGTGGCTCTTAAGGACCATCTCCGATGACGGGTCGTACCCCAGTAAAACGGGGAGTCGGCGCAATCGAAAAAACTGAATGATAGGGTCGCAGCAGATGACAACACGGGTAGTGTTGCCTGCACAAAACAGCCAACACCGACCCATGCACAAATCTCTCCCAAAGAGGTACGTCCGTCATCGGTGATAGGTCCGTTAACTAGGCATTGCTGTACCCCTAGGGGAAGCCAGAACCGGCATACTGAGTAGGGTGACTTCTCATGCACGTACTCGTGGTGCCCTCTCCGAGGGATGCACTAACGGGTTAATGATACGTAGCTTTACCGAGTGGTTCCGAAGTGGCGTAGAATATGACATTTCTTAAGAATTTGCATAGCACTTCGGCTCGCCGCTGCAATTCATAGTGACCCTGCCTCCGATCAGTGTCACTCGAGCCGTAACAACTGATAATTACGAAAAGAAAGCCGAAAGTAATGAAGGGCTTTTGCACCTGTAAAACAAAACGTAAAAATACAAATTTTGCTATTTTGCCTTGTTATTTTAAGGCGTTCGTTATTTGGGACTTTCAGTCTTTTGTGAATAAAGTCACCATTCTGCCTCCGAGTTCGGGGGTATGCATGGCGCAATACAATGAAATGAAATGTGAATAAGGTTCAATTTAAATTTATTATTGACAGAATGATTGTGTCGCTTATTATGCTTAAGAAAGCTATGAAAAGTTCAATTTATGGATTCGTGATTTTTCACCTAGTAAGCAAATGCACTGATAGCAGTCGGTATAATTTTTTACTTTTTAAAATTTTGAACCTTTGGTTTATGAATAACATCGACGTGGGGCAGTGAGACATTGGTGATACACGCCGGTGTCTCTAAAAAACATGGTATATAGAAAAGTTTCCATTTTTCATTTTGAGAAGGATTCCTTCAACTCAAACTCTTTCAAGGAAAAAATTATATGATTGCATAATATGATAAAACTGTAAAGTTTCCAGATTAAAACTTACCGCTCTGCGGTCACGCTATTTAGTAGAAGATTTTCCTGGTTTAGCTTAGTCTTCCCTGTGAAAATATCTGCAAGAAATTATTTCATTGCGCATTTTTATTTTCTTGAATACAAAGAGTAGGAAAAGTATTGTAGCAATCAAATAATTCGAAATGAAAATTTTGATGAACTTCAGCGTTTCAGACCTCCACGAGTTCGGGTAAAAAAGTTTTGGGAATTGTGTCGGTCTGTCCGTGCATGTGAACACGATAAGTTAAAATTACACGGAGCGAGATGGGGGCAGTGGCGGTTCGTCCGTTAGAGCTGCAGAGCTGTAGCACTCCCTGAAACTTTTTAAACTTGTATTTTCGTTTTTAATCTTATTAGCTTGCTTGTTCACTCTTAGAGTTCCATGACTTACGAAAATGCACAAAAAGTAATAAAAAAATGAAAAGTAGACAGATAATGAATCAACAAATGAGAGAGATACAAGTCTGAGCTGCGAAGTACTCTGCCTCCCCAAATCTGTTCACTGCGCAGAAAATCCGAAGAGAAAAAGCAACCCTTTCTCCCTTTCACTTAAACGGGCTATGGGCTGCCGGGCGAGCAGCTCTGGCTGGCACGGAGCCAACTAAACGAGAAAAATCTGCTATTTTTAATTTATTTTTCTTTTTTTCCTCATTCCCACACAAAGTGGCAATCTCATTGGCTGTTTATGGGTTTTGGTTTCGGTTTGTGTTGCGTCGACAGAAACACATATGTTTGAATGATTATTTGATTTCTGTCGATAGAAGGCTAGATTTCTTTTGAAGAAGATATTCATTTTTAGAAGAGTGTTATCGAGTGAAGTGGGCGAGGAGGGAAGTGTGTATGTGGAGCTCTGACTTTTTTTTTCGTCAGCAGCATCGTCACATCAACATTCATTTAACTTTCTGTTAGTAAAACTAGTAGTAAATGTCATATGCTGGTTATTTAATTTGTTTGAAAAGCAGGATATCTGGGTTTGGAATTAAAAAATTTGGCCTACTGAAAGATAAAGTAGCTTTTTAAAAATGTATTCTCTTGATAAATATTATCTTGCAGTCTTCCTCGTTCCTGAGCTCACAAGCAGCCACTGGATGGGAGAAATTTGGCACGTAGGTTTTACACTAAAATTGTTTAAAACTAATTGTTACAAACTTACCACCAAATACCAGTTTTGATGGTCTTCAATCTGCTGTCAACTTCATTCGAATTTAAATCAATTTTTCAGTTGCTTTAATAGAATTATACATTTTGAGAATCAGTTCGGCGCATTTCGAATGAAAAACTTGGAGATATTGTTTATTTTTAAATGAATTATCAGTTTTTGAAAGCAAACTATTAGCATTTCTTTGGCTGAATTGAATCTTAATTTAATACTGCTTGGATTATAAAATGTAGTTAAATAATATAGGAAAGAAGTCAATTTATACTCAAGTGATACACATTAAGGGAGTTACACCAATTTACACCACCAACTCGACACCTCACTTCCTGAACTTTCAAACCACAACGACTTCAGTACAGATGTGAAGACAGTTGAATTACGACGACTGATATTAGGTTCACCAGGTCCACATATGTGGTCAATCTATGATGGAATCGGGTCTCGAATGCACGATCCTCTGACCATGAAACTGAAACTAAACCATCAGAATATCCCTGCCTCTACACAGTTCACATGCAGCTTCTAAAAGAGACATTAGTCTAACAAATTAATCAATTAGTCCAGTGTAGATGTACATTTAACGAATTCGAACTTAAAAGGGTCGCAAATGCACGAAGCCATGCTCTAGTTGTAATTACTAGATAGAAATATTAACTAGAGCAATCTGTCTTAGTTGTTAACATTAGATATACATTATATATCTTTTTCGTCGAGAAAAATGCTTTAGTTTCTGAAGACAGACTTCTATTGTTACGCACCAAACACATCAGATTTTTCTCATCAGTTGAAATTTAAGTAGCTTGTGTTAATTCCTCGTGCGTGATACAAGACAAGACATCCAACAAAAGTTCCTCGAATCTCTGGGCACACGCGAGCTCTGGACTATTCTGAGAGCTTCAGAATTGGAGCTAATTCTAAAAAACCTTTCTTCTGGATTAAATTTTCACTGCTGTTCTTGATACAAAATGAGGATGTTTCAGGAAGGAAATAACACTGATTTTTATTCTGTGACCTCAGACGGAATTTATGAATGCTTTACACGCATTTTTTTATGTTTCTCTAGGTTTTTATGTAATAAACGGATGAGTGACTTCACTCTGTGTCAGTGCAGTGAAATCGAGACTGTATAACCGTGACTCCATTATGAGGTTTTGATACCGTTTTTATCGATTGAATATTTTTTGTGTGAGGTTGTAAAAATCGTCCATCTATGACAAAATTCTAATTGCTCAGTAAAGGATTTCAAGGTATGAATTAATGTTTCAGTGAGGCACATATTTTCAAATGCCTCGTGTATATAAATAATGTAAAAAGGTTGCGTCAACTTGACTGACTTTCATTTCACTTAGAAGGTAGGTCAAGTGCATTTTTGAAAAGGATGATAAGATATAATTACAGTATTTGACAGGGTCAGTTGTTTATTCTTTTGGTGCGGATTATTAATTTGAAATCTAAAATTTTATACCATTTCCTTAAAAACCTGTTAGGTAACATCTGTAGGCTTAAATTCATTAAGAAAACTTGTATATATATAATGCAAACAGGTTACATCAACTTTACTGCCTTTCATTTTGTTTCGAGTGTGAGTCGAGTACACTTAGGAGTACACTTTTCAGGCTATGAATTCAAGTATACAAGGCTATGAATTCAAGTACACTTTTTGATAATAATACTTGGCAGGGAGTGTTATTTATTTGTCGATGGTGATTGTTATTTTGAAGTATGGATTTTTATCTCATTTCCTTAAAAATATTTTAAGTAGCGTTTGTTTCAATTAAATTCATCTTGGAAAATTCAGCACACCACTGAAAATTACTTCTACTGAAGAATATCCCGAGTGGTTCGAATTAACTTATCCCTTTTCAGAGCACTTTTTTCAGAGAAAAAATTGAATGTCATGAGGAGTCTCAAGGAGACTTAATCTCGGTGGTATGCATTTCAGGATATAAGGCAAAGAATGGCCCGAAAATGTTCCACAAAGACCAGAAGGGGAAGAAGAAGAAACTAAGAAATCCCAGTATAAACATGATTCAATCCTCATCGTCTAATAATTCAATCACAGTCGTAATGCATATTAATTACCGATTTTACGAGGTATAAGGGTATCATAGATACAAACATTCGTCACAATATACCCAAATGTTAATTTAATTCTTTCATATATGTAAAAGATCTCTTAAGATAAAACAATTTTTGCATTTTTATTAGATGTTTCTTCGCTTCTCATTATAAATTTTCTTTCCTTTTTCGCGTCATTCGTTTTATCGTGTTCTAGAATGACTTTCTAACGTGATGTGACGTTCTTAGAACCACTGTTTTTCTTTACTTTTATTTATTTACAACCCGCCCCGGCCCAGTCTACCCAAAAGGGTGTAAGGCCTTCCACAGGCCTGAGGGGAAACTCTATTTTTTTTAGCTTTAAACGGGAATACTCTAATTCTAACCACATTTTATCTTGCATTAATGCCTAATCAGTGGCGTAGCGAGGATAGGAAGCGCCCGGTTCATAATACAATTTTTTCGCCCCCCATCAGTGACTTAGATTGTGTAAACGGTACCGGGGGCGTGGTATTTTTTCGCTCCCTCATCGTATTTGATTTGAAAAAAGTCACATACGCATTAACGTTTCGTCGCCATGGTCAGTGGCGTAGAGAGGGTAAGTGGCGCCCGTCTCATAATACAATTTTTTCGGCCCCGTCAGTGACTTAGATTGTGTGAACGGTACCGGGGGCGTGGTATTTTTTCGCTTCCTCATCGTATTTGATTTGAAAAAAGTCACATATACGCATTAACGTTTTGTCGCCATGATCATTGCCGAAGCGAAAGTAAGCGGCGCCCTAAGAATTATAAAAGTCCAAGTTCTCACAGTGACTTAACAAGCTTAAATCGTACCAGGAGTATGGTATCATTTTTGCTCCTCATCATCATATTTCGCATTACAAATGGTACACACGCAGTAGATTTGACTCCGTGGCGCCCCTTAAAACTGACGCCAGGGGCATCTATCCCCCTTGCCCCCAATCGCTTCGCCACTGTGCCTAATCCTTAGTCTTTTTCATAAATATTGAGAACTCTGAATTGAACTGAAAACTGATTGTTTTAAAAAATGATCTACCTCATTTTAGTGACCCTTTCTTAAAATATAATACAGCGTATTCAAAATAAAATAGCCGAGTAAAACCGAGACTATGCATGAACTTCTACGGTTATTATTATTGTTTAACTTATTTATCCAGTGCTCTGTTAGACTAAATCCATTAATTGCAAAACTTACGGCGAAAAGGAAGAAGACAACTGTCATTCAGTTACATGGGCAAACACAAGGGTAGAAGAGGAATTCAGACTTAGGAAATATTAAGCGGGTCCTAATTCCCTTAAAAAGTTCTCTTTTCCGGGGACTTGTTAAGAATGTAAAGTGTACCGTACATTTTTTTTTGTTTCAAGAAAACAAGGAAAAAGTCCAAAAAATCAACCCAACCACCCCGTTAGATTTTTTGCTACAATTTGCATTCAGGAATTTCGTTCGTAAATATTTTCTCATCGCGAACGCTCCTGCTTTAGCTATCGATCAAGAATTTAGTTGTTAATAAGCACCGAAATAAAGGATAAAATAGGAGAATTTCAACGATATAATTATTTTTAATGAGTAATTTTCTAGGTGAGTGAATATTATGGAGCATATTAACAATATGCAAACATAAAATGAAAGAATCAGCCATCTCACACGTCGCAGTGCTTAAAGCACTTTCCGTTCCGATTATTTAAATTTAAAATTAGGGAGCATATTAATTTGCATACAAATTTGCTATTGTCTTAAATAGATAACAAAGATTATAAAAAAGCAAACATTATTTTGCGATTAAATTTCGTCTATTTATTATCAACTAAAGTCTTTCAGCATTTGTTTGAAGTGCCGATGCATGTACACATCCGATGTAAAATTAAATGAGTTTTCTGATCAAGATAAAAACATTGGAAAGTGAAAAAGTTTATGAACCTGATCTACTTAAAATTGATACTATACTAGAATCCTAAACTAAATAACTAATTTTTAATGCTCTACTTTCATAATTTACTTTTTGTTGGAAACCATGCAAACCACGGAAATTTCAAATTCCTCCGTTCAGGCTTTTATTTGAATTTCCATGGAAGTTTTAAAGGAACAGGAAAAAAATAACATTCGAAAAATGCTGTGATCACCTGCTTACTGTAGAAAACTTATGATAAGTTGAGAGTTCTGAGAATCTCTTTATAAATTAAAAATAGTTTTAGATAATTTTATTTAAATAAAGATATTTATTTCTCTATTTGATTATCAGAATCGAAACATCAAAATTTTTTCGATTTATCCTACCCGACTGCATTTCTAATCGTTTGTAAGTATCATCTGCCATTATTGAAAGTTTTGTGTATATAGTATTTGTTAAAGTCTTCAATCTGGATTAAAATTAGTGCGATAGATCGTTTAAAATCGTTTCTTTATCAGGATTAAAATTAACTGCTTTTGTACTCTTTGGTCTGTATAAAACATCGGGCTATTTATGCGGAAGATGTAATATTTCGATTTAAATGGATAGCTTGAGAATAGGTCAACAATTTTTGAAACAAAGTGAACTGCTATTTATATGCAACGAATCCCTCTGGAATAATTGAGACACCATTTCACACAAGCGCAGCACGGGGCGAGAGTTTTAAAGCACCACTTTTGATTCGTCTCTGAAAGAAATTTCCTTTTTTTCCACGAAAGTGTCATTTTTTCCATTTGCTTTCTAGTATTAAAACTAGAGAACTTTTCCTCCCAAACTCTTAATTAGTATAAATATTTTTTGATAAATATTTTAACTTTTAAAAGCCTGATTTTATAAAAAATGATTTTAAAGTATTTTTTGATTTTCATTTCTTGAATAAAACATGGGAATACCTTTGGAATAATTGAGACACCATTTCACACAAGCGCAGCATGGGGAGAGAGTTTTAAAGCACCACTTTTGATTCGTCTCTGAAAGAAATTTCCTTTTTTTTCACGAAAGTGTCATTTTTTCCATTTGCTTTCTAGTATTAAAACTAGAGAACTTTTCATCGCTAACTCTTAATTAGTATAAATATTTTTTGATAAATATTTTAACTTTTAAAAGCCTGATTTTATAAAAAATGATTTTAAAGTATTTTTTTATTTTCATTTCTTGAATAAAACATGGAGAAAATCCTATTTCTCTATCCTTTTAAAAATCCTATTTTTTTTCAGTATGGCTTTATGGCCAAAAAACAGTTTGTTACCAACTGGCAGCAATGGGCTTTATTTCAGAAAAATATTTCCTTGATAAAATTCTATAATACGAAATACAGATGAATTTTAAAAACTAATAATACGGATATGGAATTTTCTTGAACATTGTAGAATAAAACATGGTATTCTCAAGTGATTCTCAAAGTGATTCATTGTATTCTCAAAAAAGATGTAGCCTCAAGTGAAAAGCATCAATGTATTTTCCATTTTTCATCAGCACTCAGGCTGCCATCTATATGTTGTAAATTGAATTCATAAAAATTTCAGTATGCATCCTATTGGCCACAACAAGCATTAGAGCTTCAGTCTTATTCTCAAGACTTTAGAAGACAAAATTGGGTATGTTGCTTAAAGGCAACACAGGGCATTTAGGGGTTAACTTGATTTATGGGCTTAGAATAAAATTCTTCCAGTTGCAAAATTTGAGGGCACGAACTTTATGATATTGATAAAAAAATGTTTTGATATATGTTTTTAATGTTGTTTAAATTTTTATTGAAGGTTATTTTGTTTTAAATTTATAGTTTGCTTTTAAGTTGCTTACTTATTACTTTTCCTACCTTTCCTTATTTCCTGTGTATTGATAAATTATAATTATTTGCAAATAGTTATTTCAATTGACAATATCGTTACAATGCTCCTTTTGTGCTCTAGTTCTAGTTTTACCTCTAATTTACAACCGGCCCATAATGTTTTTCATGTCTATTATTATTGAATAGTATCTATTCATGCATTCAAAAACATAGAGACTTGCTCGGCATCTCCTTTGTGTTACTAATTATCCCAATGGATCTTTCTTTTATGATTGTTCTGAGAATAGAATTGTATTTCCCGATTATTTTCATTGTAGAAAGTTATAATTTTTTTAAAAAGTAAAGTTTCTCTCTTTGTTAGAAACACCATTATTCAACATTCAATAATATTTTAGTCGTTCTATTTATATTCTGATTCTATTGTTGAAATATCTTCCGATTATTTTCATTGTGAAAAATTATCACTATTATAATAGCCCATATCTGTCTCTCGGTAACGCTCTGACGTCACCAACAATAAAACTCGCGTCTCGCACTGCGAGACGTTAAACAGCATTATTTCATTGTTAGAGAACCTAAATTTCAGTAATTTTAAATTTAAAAGAGTAATTGTCGTTCTAATTTCAAATTTAATAGCTCTAAAATAGTGAAATAAAATTTTCTATCGATTGATATAAATTTTATCTCGCTATGATCAATAGTTCCCGAAAACTTTTAAATTATATTAATCATATATTTCAAATTAATTTCCGTTTTTTAATAGAAAGTAGTAAATTACGTCAGTGATACCATGCGCGTGATGTAGTTTGGACGTTACGATGCATATGATTATTTATTGCAATCGTGATGATATAATTTGATAATATTTTTTGGCAACGTTTGACAGGCAGAGAAGTGCTTTCTTTTGATTAGAATTTCGAAAAAGAATTCCTTTGAAATTTTAACTTTTGACTTACTTTTGACAAGCAGAGAATTTCATGATTATTGAATTATAATAAAATTGTTAAACAACGAAAAATACTTCACACGGAATGTTGTTTACAAAGAGGTTTTTCAATAAAGAAATATGTAAATAATATGTAAAAAAATATTTCCTGTCATAAAACCATTGTTTATTTTATTTGTTTTCAATCAATGTTAATCATTTCTCTCGCATATACAGTGGCTCCCAAAAGTGTTCGTACACTTACGATTTTCAATGAAATAGAGCTCTATCCTTGAATTAAAATTAATATTTTAGAATAGGTATTTAATAATAAGATCTATAATCTATTCTTAACAAAACTACATGAAATATTTTGGAAACGTAGTAAAACTTTATTTTTAAGAAATCAATAATCAAAAAGTAACAAAAACTTTATCTCACAAAAGTTTTCGTACACTTTAAAAAAATCTCTACATATTAGTAAATATTCTAATTTTTCGTTAAATTAATATTTAGTAGGATATCCTTTAGCATCCACAACAGCTTTTAAGCGTTTGGGAATAGATTTCACTAGTTTTTTTTTTGTAATTTCTGCATCACTATTTATCCATTCTTCCATCATTACTGTTTTTAGTTCGCTTTTAGTTTTAATGTCGTGTTTTCGTACTCTAACCTCCAGTTCTATCCAAATATGTTCTATTGGGTTTAAATCTGGCGATTGAGGTGGTGTTTTCAAATTTTGTCGACAATTATAGAGACACCAGAGGCCAACGCTGAGAGCCGTATGCATAGGATCGTTATCCTGATAAAAAAAAATTGCTTCCAATACCCAAATTTTGGGCTGATGATTTTAAATTGTCTTTTAAAATATTTAAATAAAGAGCATGATTCATTATACCATCAAAAAATACCAAATTATCTAGTCCTGATGCTGACATGCACCCCCACACAAGGACACCTCTACCGCCATACGTAACTGTTCCAACTAAGTTCTTGGGATTAAGCTCCTCATTTTTTCTTCTCCATACCATCGGAACCAAAAATGTTATATTTGCTTTTATCTGCAAATAAGACATTGTTCCAATACGTTTCGGGTTTATTTAACATTTATTTTGCGAAGGAAAGCATGAGCTCTCTGCTTTTCGCACTAACAAAAAATTTTCTACGGGCAGAACGCCCATTTAATCCAGCTGATCTGAGAACTCGTCGAACAGTTTCGGGTGAAATTGGGGGGGAGTAGAAAATTTTTCATTAAATTCTGCAGAAACTTTTAAGGCACTCAATCGTGGATTTTTCACAAATTTTCTAATTATAAATCTCTGATCACGTTCTGTTAACTTTGCCGGTCGACCTTTTCTTACCTTGTTTTCGATCCGATTTTCTTTTTTAAAGCGTTTTATCACACATTGCCCTGTAGAATGGGATAAATTAACTAATTTAGCGACATTCCGAACTGATTTACCACTACTATGATGAAAATTAATCAATTTTCGAATGCTTATTGTTGTTTCTTTACGACTACGAGCCATTTTTAAATAATAAATAGAATATTACGGTATAAGCAGGCAAAAATTACAGCCAAACGATTTTCTAAATCCTACACAATGCAAAAATAAAAATAAAGTGACAGACGATAATTTAAATTATGAATTTATCCGAAAATATCTCAGTGTACGAAGACTTTTGTGAGATAAAATTTTTGTTACTTTTTGATTATTGATTTCTCAAAAATAAAGTTTTACTATGTTCTTAAAATATTTCATGTAGTTTTGTTAAGAATAGTTTATAGATCTTATTATTAAATACCTATTCCGAAATATTAATTTTAATTCATGGATAGAGCCCTATTTCATTGAAAATCGTAAGTGTACGAACACTTTTGGGAGCCACTGTATATCTATTTAAAGACGTCAAATTTGACGGTAAATCTCTCGAATGAAGAGGCAATTTGCACCTTGGTGGGTGATTGACCATTACGGGTGATTTTCTAGTTTTATAATAAAAGTTCCTATCATTGTTGAAGTTTTAGTCGTCGTATGCATATTCTGGTTTTTTCCCCTTACTTTGTACAGGTGCTTCTTTTAATTTTTTTTGTTTCTGTTTTATTTCTTCAGTTGCGAAATAAACATTATTTATTTTTTTTATCTCTGTGAATTTTTTAACAGAATTAAAATTTGACACAGGCCAACAAAAAAACGTTGTTTGATGCGTGAACTAACTTTACAATATTGAGTGTGCTGGTTTCAAATATTAAAACAGTTTTTCTCTATCAGCTCTACTTTTCGAGATTCATCGTAGCTAAATTATCAAATATTTAAAACTTTAAAGAATTAGTTATGCCTTGAACAGAAGAATCGCATGAAAAAAATAATATTAGCATATTTTCTTACATAGGAAGTCGTGTGATGAATGAAAGAAGAATATGATACCATACCTTTGGTCATGGAAAAGAATAAGTTTCACGGACATCAATGGGTAGTTTGTGTGAACAAAAAATAGTTAACTTTCTCCTTGGTCAGCAAGAGGGCAACGCGAAATATCATTGCTTCTTGTATCTATGGGATAGCAGAGCCAAGCAATACCACTGGATAAACCAGCGGGAGTGGTCTCCCCTAAACTTTCTCGTATACTCCTAACACATGTAGAGAAAACTAGAATAATAAAAGACGTCAAATAAACTTCCGTCGCAAGTAAACCAAAGTTGGAACCACGCGTGGTTTGAAGGATCAAAACAAATTCAAATCCTCTGCTCATTCTTTTGCGCAACAGGACCTGGCGAGACTCCTTAAATGTTTGCTTCCTTACAAAATCACTCCAGAATTGGTTTTTGGCAAACTGCCAAGTTTCGGAGCGTCCCTTTCTTGCACAGGCATTGCCACCAGTAGGCATGCGCAGGGAGTTGGTTTCAAAACTGAACAAGTATGCGATTATACAGACCGACAGACAGTCAACCCTTTGACGGATTTGGCCCAAAATTTTATACGGACCTACATTCATGACGATAAAACTGTGTATAAAATTTTATCCATCTGGCTTTTCAAGTTTTTGAGTTATAGCGTTCGCATGACCTCGAACATACAGACAGACAGACTTCCCGTTGACGGATTTTGTCCAAAATTTGATAGAAACCTACAAATTATGTTTAAAGACCACATACCAAATTTCATTCCCGTAGCTCTAATAGTTTTCGAGTTATCGTGTTCACAGACACACACACAGACAGACATAATTCCAAAATTGTGTTTTTCGGAATCAGGGAGGTCTAAAACGTGGAGATTCGTCAAAATCTCGAGTTCGAATTTTTTGACGATTACAATACTTTCTCTTTGTATACTTCGTATACGAGAAAGTAAAAAAGAGTTGCCTAGGAAAGAACATGGTTGTTGGAGAAAGAAATGCTATTCGTGAACCCTTGGTCAGACGAGGCAGAATCTTGCCACCATTGCATATAAAGTTGGGTGGACGAAACAGTTCGTTAAAGATCTGGATCAGAATAGTCCTTGCTTTGTATAGATAGAACAAATAATATCAGGACAGAAGAATTTAAAACTGGAATTTTTGATGGTCCCCAAATTAGACTGCTCATCATTTTGTGGATTCCATGAATGAGACAGAACGAAAAGAGTGGATTTCATTTGCCCTTGTTGTCAAGAACTTTATGTGTAACCACAAGGATGAAAACTATGTTGATTTAGTTCACAGCATTCTTAACGGCTCAGAGACCTTGGTTATAATATGAGTATCAAGGTTCATTACTTGAACAGCCATTTAGACCGTTTCCCTGAAATCCTTGGCAATGCTAGTGAAGAACAATGTGAACGCTTTCACCAGGACATAAAGACAAAGGAGGACCGATACCAAGGCAGATAGGATACTCGTATAAAGACAGATTACTGTACAAATCTGCAAAGAAACTGTGTAAACAAAGTTCACTCAAGAATGTCAGATAAAAGAAGCATTCAGAGTGGAGCAAAATAACTTTTCCTTTTAATTTTATTGGATTCTTCACACTTTTAATTTTTAATTAGGCTATTGTAGATTTACAGGAAAGTTGCTGTGTTTTTCAATTAATTAAAATATTTTACAAAAATTATAAAGAAGAGGGGTTTTTAGTATAAAGACTGTACCCTAAGCCTAATTTAATGGTTTGATATAAATAATGCTACTGTCTTATCTTACAAACAAGAGTTGATGGGCAAAAACTAATGTTATATTTGTTTCCAGGACATGAAGTACACATAGAATGGGTTAAAAAATATCCGGCACCAAAATATGTGTTGGCCTTCCTAACCTAAATGGGTCTAATTGATCCATTTCTATAATTCATTTAATTATACCTCGCAAGAGGGAAGATTTAGTGTCACACTTCTTTATTTTAATTTTTTTACCAATGATAAACGCGAGAGAACTCTATCATTTAATAAGCCGCATACGCCATATTATAACTATTTTTTTAATAAAACTATGTTTATATTTATATTTCTGCAAATATTTACGGTGAACTGGAACTAGAGAGTGAGAACATGTAGAACAGCTGAACATAACGGTTAATATTGTGGACTCAAGTTAAATCTTAACAGATAATAGTTTTTCAGCTAAGTTTCGTAACAGGAATCAATATATTTAACAAATCAGTTTTTAAAAGAAACTTTTATTAGTGATTTAAAAGTAGAATTTTTCATTTTAATTATTTCCTACTTTTCAGACATTAACTTATAATGCATTATTATAAATATTATGGAATCTAGCGATCAATTTCTTCTCAAATTCCCTACAAATTGATCATTAAGTTTAAAAAATATCAAAACAGTATATTGTCATTGAGAACAAAAAATGTGTAAAACTTCAAAACTCTAGTGCATCAAGAAGTGAGTGAAAAATCGATATAAAATTCCGTCTTTACAAAAATGAAACAAGTCAAGTTAAATAAAAGTGTGTAAAAACCATCAGGTTCAGGTATCTTGTAAGGAGACAATTCAAAGGAAAAACTTTCTTTATGTGAAATATCATTTTCACCCATAAATGTGGAATTCTTCCTCTGATCAAAATTGAAGGTGTTATTACTTAGGACGCCAGCCGGAGATATATAATTTCATATAATTTCTTCTCTTCAAACATACCCTGCCAAACCACCTCTAAGACTAGCATCCCCAGCTTCAGTGGACCCTTCTTTATAATCCATCAGGTTCAAGTTTACTAAGGAGACAATTCAAAGGGAAAGCTTTCTTTATGTGAAATAATATTTCCCAGATTATTATGGAATTCTGATCCAAAGTGAAGATGGTGTTTTCACTTATGACGCCAGCGGATCAATAAGTGATTTTCTTCTCTTGAAACGTGCTCTCTCAAAACACCTCTAAGACGAGTATCTCTAACTTCAGAAGACATATCCCTTCTTTATAAGGTTTGAATAACAAATTTTATATTATATAAAAATTATACTGCCGTAGAAATCCAGAAATTTTTGACAAGAGGCAATATTTTGCCAAGAAATTTGAGAAAATGAATAATTTCACAGCTGTTTTTCCTAAAATTCATTTTCCAGTCTAGAGCCAATGATTTTTTAGGCTTTTGTTTGTACTGTAACTTCATCTTTGAGTGGATTAGAAACCATATTTAAGCCAAGATTTTATAAATTGGCTTCATTGCACCATTTTTTTAAATTTTACCTTTGGTTTAGTGAAGGATGGCTTAATATTGCTCTTGCGCAATAAGCTCCATCAATCAATCTTCTTAATTAATACAAAAATTATAGTATTTCTCTCTGTTATAAAATGATGATAGAAAATCACTTTTTAAACAAACACATACTTAGTTCTTTTCATAATAATTTAAAAGCATGAAAACATTTGGGAAGGTGAAAAATAAGAAAAATGATTTGCGTCAACTTGTAACGTTTCTTCTGTTCAATAATATTTGATAATTTGGTTTTCTGGCAAAATTCAATTCCAGTAAATAAGGTTTTAAAAAACAAAGTTTCCATAGCTTTCAACAATTGAGCTCTTGTTCTGTAGTATAAATCCGGCAAAGGAGAAGTAAAAAAATTATGAATACATTTCATTCATTTGTCATTTCGGTATGGAAAACACAGGTGCATATTTTTCCTTTTACTCTTTATCACATTACAATTGATAATACATACAATAAAAGAATTGATGATTCTAAGTTTTGAAATTGATAAACTGTCAAAATGTCAAAATCAGGTTGCAATACAAGAAATATAATAATAAAAAATTTATTATTAGTACATCAATTACAATCACATAATGCCTACATTAACTCTAATACTTTTAATCAAAACATAAGTTTACCCCTCAGACACTCAACTCAGACAGTGATTCGCCCTTTCTGCTCAAAATCGAGGTCGTTTTGAATCGCTATTTAAATGCAAGGTTTGCGAGTACGTCCACAAACTTTTGCAACGAAGCGATCTGCTATTTATATCCAACGCTAAAATAGAGTTGTCTATTAAACTATACCTAAATGGTGTGGGTTGAGTTACTTCCACTCCGATGACGTGACCTACCTCCTTCAGGAGGGGTTGGGCCGTGGTAGGTAATGTCTATTAGGACTCTACACTCAGCTCCCGATTGCTGTCGTGACGACCTTCTTTCAGATTACACCGGATGCTATGGTAAGGCGGGGGTAACTCACTTTTGAACACATCACACTCGGGATTGGGTACCTCAGATATGTGGATTTTTTAAAAATTTATTTAAAACCCACACCGGTCCGGCCTACCCGAAAAGGTGTAAGGCCTTTAGCAGACAGGTGGGGAAATATAAAAGCAATACAAGAATATCAATATGACATGACACACACAAAATCATCACAAACACAGCACAGAACGTTACAAACATCGCAAAAAAGGGACAGCAACGAAATAAATATAGTACCTAAAACATACTCACAAGGAAAAAAAAATGAAAAGTTCGCCACTGAATCGATATTACACTTGGAGGGAACCATAAATTGATTGAATTTTGTTTGATTTTTATCACCAGATCTGGAACTAAAATTAGAAATATTCAAAACACTCAAAAGGAGGAGCCCCAGTATGCATCCAAATGAGCAAAACAAAAGCACAAGCTCAGCAGAACACACCAGTAAAAAGAAGAAGGCAATTAAAATTTTTGAAAAATATCATTAAAAATCCCACGAAAAAGCGTCAAATGCAGACCCCGTGATCTCTCACCAGTCTAGAAAACAATAAAATCCATCTAAGTACACGTCAGTCAAACAATAAAAATACAAGAACAGAATCATCAAATTTTAAAAACAAGAAGAGTAAAAACAAGGTCACCGACTGGGATTCCCCAAGGCTGAATGCTAAATAAAATGTAGGAGACTAAAACATTTTAATAAGTCCAGGATTAACCTAAAAACAATAAAATCAGTTAAAATTAACTACGTAAATAAAGTGCTAAAAACTTAGGGTAGGGCGCAGGGACAACCCACCTAAAATTTTCCTAATCAGTGGTGTTGAGTAAAAACAGATATATGGATGAGAAGCGATCCGATTCAGAATGACAGTTCTCGCTTCTCCTGGAGATACAATAATAAATTTATTGCCTGGTTAAAGGACCCATCGCCGATGGCCGCTTTCGGAAGGGTTTGCGCCGCACCATAATAGGAGAATTTTTTTGTGCAAATCACAATACCCGTACGCATATTTACAAACCCTACCCTGATAGAACTGAGGCAGGAAATCGGAAAATATGATTGGCTCACTTCGCCGAGAGCCGATGACGTCGTTCTTTGCTCTCGTGCGTGTACTTTTCATTAGTATAATATCTTACAGTGTGGGATGTTTTATTTTTTATGATATTTTAAAAAATAATTTCATTTTTAAAAATATTACAACCCACGGAAGAATGTTTTCTGTGCTCCACTGTGGGAAAACGTAGAAGAAAAGTAGGACGACTCTTGTTTTGTTACGATTGCCGTACGCTACGTGCGAGAGCTGAAAACGATGTCACTGCTCCTCGTAGCCAATGATATTGACTGATTTCCTGCCTCAGTTCTATCAGGGTAGGGTTTGTAAATATGCTACCCGTACTTCGGCGACTGGTCATTTAGTGGACTCGAGCGCTTCAGCAGGATGGACTTTCTTATGGTACCTGAAGCAAGAGGGACAACTAGTTTATTAACCAACTCGCCAAAAAGATACATGATTATAATATTGGCAAACAGCTAAGATGATGTGAATTTATTATTATTTTGTTTCTAAGTTTCGAGTAATGTTGTGTATGATTAACTATAGTTAGAAAGTAATAATAATAAAAAATTCCAGGTGAAACAATAAATTAGGCGTTAGTCAACATTCAAAAAGATGCAGGCAAAACGGTCAAAATTTATAAAAAAAATTATTAAAATGTAACAAAAATAAAAAAATAATAATGTTTAATTGAGCACATAAACCATTCCATCAGCGACAAAAAATTATACATCTTTGCACGCTTTTATTTAACTTCTTTCATGTTCTTAAAATTGAATTTTGTAATCGATTTTTCACTCACTTCTTTGTGTACTAAAGTTCTGAAATTTTCTACAGTTATTATGTGTTCCTGATGACAATAAAATATTTTAGTATTTTAACCCTCTGACTGTTGAATGCTTTTAATTACTATTTAGATGCAACGTTTTGAAGCATGTTCAAATACCGTTGAACCAAGTGAATTGTTATTTACATGCAAGGCTTTATTAGTATAAAATGATTCAATGTTTTAAATGCACTAGTAAACCCATTAGCTTGCGACCCAAAAGATACATCAGAAAATAGACTTACATCGCGGGATAAGCAGTCAGAGCGTTAATTATCAGTAAATAGACTAATTTTAGTTAAATTTTGACTCCACGTAAAAGATTCCATCTGGTAGTGAATTTGAGAAAAAATTTATTACGAGATCCCATAATATTTATAATAATGAATTATGAAATATCAAAGACTCAAATGTAGAAAATAAGATAAATAAAAAGGTTTTTAATAACAGGCTTTTATTATTTATGAGCCTCAATATCCCTAATTTTTTATTACCTCATTAATCTCAACATGCTGATAAAAGTCTGAAACTTGACGAAACGGTGACAAAAATTGCTCTTAAAGAAGGAAAATTTCTCTTGGTGCGAATAACATGTTCTATTAATAAAATAAATTATTGCGAATAGAGAGAGAAAGAGAACGTTTAGAGTATCTGTCCTCTCTACACCTGATTTAGAACTATCAGAATTCTCTAACCATATTTATGAACATGCATTTCTGTCAATTTTTGGGAAGTGTGCCATGCGGCTATATTTTGTCATGGTTACCATAGGATACGGTCGTTGATTTTGGATTGTCACGTGGCTAAATATCTCTCTAACGATTACGGAGTTGGATAATCAATGCAGACACCTTGCAAAAAATCACCGGCTAATATCCGAACTAATCCATTTCATGCTGTTGATTTATTGGCTCAAAATTTTCTCCATTATACTTATTGTTCTTACAAGGATGATTAATATCGCTCATTTTGAACTGGCTATTAGCATTTTTGCAGATCCGGAATAATTATCTAGAGGCATGTTAGACATCGCCTGACTATTTGATGTTAACGATTGCAATCAAATAAAATCCTTCCTACTGATGACTTTTGAAGGATTCAGTTTGTACAATAAAGGGTTGAAAATATTATTAATTATCTGGATTTTTAAATGGTATAAAATTGTTTATTATTAAATAGCTTATTATTTATTTATATTTATTAGCAATTATTTCTCATAAATTCTTATATTTATAATTGAGAGCTAATCAAATTTATTCCGAATCAACTCACAAATTAAAAAAAAAACTAGTGTTCAGAAAATTCTTTATTTATGGAATCAATTCATGATCAAGTAATACACGTCAAATGCGATTTTAGCGTATTTTATTGTAGATAATTTTTAACAAAAGGTGCGCTATCTGGTATATCTGTAACAATAAAGAAACAAATTTATTTGACTATGTTTCTATGGGAGTGGGGGTAAATAAGGCATTTCAAATATTTTCTTCATTTATATAATTTCTCAAAATATTGACTGCCAAGCCTATTTTGAAGAAATCTAGTAATCATGAACTATCTCTTGACTTGCCGTCAACCTGTTATGAAGAATTAATGGATTACGAGTTAAGGTTAATGAATGACAATAGAAGCAATTCATTCTCACATGACTCACTCCAAATACGCCATGGCAATGTAATTTAGGAATCTTTCGACCATTCTACTGAAGCAAAAAGGACGTGATCTCACAGTGTAGCGTAGGAGAACATGCAAGTCGGCAGGCGCAATTAAGTTTTTCATGCGTATGTGGCGTCACGCCAATTGAAACCATTGAAAACATGCATATCTACATAAAGATGAAGGAAAGAATCTTCTTCGACCAATCAACATACATGCAACTTTTCTGCTTACATGTAAACTTTTACTTCCACGATATGACGATAAACCTGGAGTTTAAATCCTTTAGAAACTAAATCAAGAAGTTTCTAAGGTAACGTTCCAAACTTTTCCTCCCCTAACGTTCCTTCCTTTTCTGCTTACATGTAAACTTTTACTTCCACGATAAACTTTTACTTCCATAAACAGAAAGTTTAGATCCTTTAGAAACTAAATCAAGAAGTTTCTAAGGTAACGTTCCAAAACATTTTCATCTTTAAAACTGAAGTCTGAAATGCAAGCAAAAATATTGTATTTCAGCATAGGTTTGACAAAAAAAGATATTGTTATTTATTCAAAAACAGAAATAATCATCTTTCTTAATATTATTACTGAAATGTTATTCGTTATGGTTTTAGTTTATCGATCTTGTTGCTCTTCAGATGATAAAAATGCAGCCAACAAACAAGTTTTCACTCGTAACACTAAGCTCGATTTCTATAAATGAATGTTCAAAAGCGCTTTTACCGAAATGACTATGATTATTTCGAGTTGGGGCATTCCCAATTTGTTTATTGATATCTCCTTTCACACCACAAATGACAGACAAACTTAGGGTTCAAGTAATCTTGCGTGGAGTTTTTATCGATCTCTTGAAAAGCTTATAAATTGCTTTTTCATTGTATTGAAACATTTATGAATTTTTCAAATGCTAATTATTTTCAACGAATGACTCATCGAGGCGTTTAAGAAATAATGGAAAAGTTTACCACGAGATTCAGCGCTTTATCTATAAAAGTATTTTATAACAGTTAATTATTTTCGACAAGTAGTTCATTTTCGTTTTTAGACAAGAAGATAAAAATAGTTTTTAAAAACACACTTTTATCAAAGTTCTAAAAAGTAGAAACGCTGTTTTATTTTAACTGTTGGATACTTTTTAGTCAACCCAAAGTGGACAAAATTTTACTACTCTGGCCCATCAGGAAGTGAATGAAAAATCAATTACGAAATGCCATCTTTACAAACATGAAACAAGTCAAGTTCAATCGAGTTGTTTAAAAATAATCGAAGCACCCAGCACTGTACTAAATTATAGCTAAGATTTCTTGAAGCTTTAATATAAAATTTCTGTATATAAAAGATTATTATGCTTTTGATACATTTTAGAATTTAAAAAAATATTAGCATCCCTTTTTACAGCTACAATAGGACTATTTGAAGATGGAATCATGTTCAGATGCAGAGAGTGACACCCGTACTGACACCATCTCTCCAAAATTTCATTTCATACCAATGGTAGGACGTTAGATATAACGCACACCAGACCCACGTACGCGACGGACTTTTGGTTGAATCGGGTCTCAAAACTGCGACCCTGCAAACCCGCAGCAAATTATCTCTCATCAGACGATTAAAAGATTAATTATAAGACGCATTGAAAAAGACAATAATGCAAAAACGGATACTGACGATATAAGAATGAATACTTAAGTAATATTTTAGCATCGTTCATCTTCTGAAGAACATCAAAAGGTTTTGTTTACACTAGATCGATGAAATATGTTATTACATTTTATAATTTATTTGGTTCAGCTTAACCGGATCTGGTTCTTGCGCCTGTAAACGACAACCAATGTACTAAGTCGAAGATTCGGGACACGGATCTTCAGTTCAAATTTATCATTGAAGTTGAGTACTTCGGATCTCTTCTCAAACTTCGAGGAAAAAAGTTGAGCTATGAGTTATGAAATCTTCAGTGTCTTCTCTATTTGAGTTATGAGATATTCCATCCAATTTTGAAAATATGGAAATAATAACAAAATAAGTAATTTCTATCATTGCGAAATGGACGATGTTTCGAGTAGTAGTAGTATTGAATAATTATTTCTTTTTATATAAACATGAATCCTTTCAATGATAAATATTTCCCCAAGGAGTTAAATATTTTCAAACATATAGCTCCCTGGAAGAAGCCGCTGGTATGGTGTGAAATTTGGAGAGGGGGAACCTGCTCAGGTGTCGTCCTCGTTACCTGACCACCGTTTAAAACAGTCCTCGCAAAGTATCTAAGCAAAATGTAAATATAACTAAACTAAACTGAAGTCTGAAATGTTTAAACTGCAAAGGCCATTATATTGTCTCTAGAACCGATTATAAATTTTGCTTTTATTTGATTAAGATTCCGTTTGGAAGTCCGGCACAGTTTATTTGGGTGAGCCTCGCAATTTCGATTGTGAATTTCGATGTCTCCACCCTTGATCTGGCAGGTCACTCTAGGAATTTCCATGATTTGAAGTCAAGCACAGTTTATTTGGGAGAGCCTCGCAATTTCGATTGTGAATTTCGAT